>JASKUP010000161.1:0-165375 GCA_030448955.1 Trichopoda pennipes
TTATATTATATTATATTATATTATATTATATTATATTATATTATATTATATTATATTATATTATATTATATTATATTATATATATTATATTATATTATATTATATTATATTATATTATATTATATTATATTATATTATATTATATTATATTATATTATATTATATTATATTATATTATATTATATTATATTATATTATATTATATTATATTATATTATATTATATTATATTATATTATATTATATTATATTATATTATATTATATTATATTATATTATATTATATTATATTATATTATATTATATTATATTATATTATATTATATTATATTATATTATATTATATTATATTATATTATATTATATTATATTATATTATATTATATTATATTATATTATATTATATTATATTATATTATATTATATTATATTATATTATATTATATTATATTATATTATATTATATTATATTATATTATATTATATTATATTATATTATATTATATTATATTATATTATATTATATTATATTATATTATATTATATTATATTATATTATATTATATTATATTATATTATATTATTATATTATATTATATTATATTATATTATATTATATTATATTATATTATATTATATTATATTATATTATATTATATTATATTATATTATATTATATTATATTATATTATATTATATTATATTATATTATATTATATTATATTATATTATATTATATTATATTATATTATATTATATTATATTATATTATATTATATTATATTATATTATATTATATTATATTATATTATATTATATTATATTATATTATATTATATTATATTATATTATATTATATTATATTATATTATATTATATTATATTATATTATATTATATTATATTATATTATATTATATTATATTATATTATATTATATTATATTATATTATATTATATTATATTATATTATATTATATTATATTATATTATATTATATTATATTATATTATATTATATTATATTATATTATATTATATTATATTATATTATATTATATTATATTATATTATATTATATTATATTATATTATATTATATTATATTATATTATATTATATTATATTATATTATATTATATTATATTATATTATATTATATTATATTATATTATATTATATTATATTATATTATATTATATTATATTATATTATATTATATTATATTATATTATATTATATTATATTATATTATATTATATTATATTATATTATATTATATTATATTATATTATATTATATTATATTATATTATATTATATTATATTATATTATATTATATTATATTATATTATATTATATTATATTATATTATATTATATTATATTATATTATATTATATTATATTATATTATATTATATTATATTATATTATATTATATTATATTATATTATATTATATTATATTATATTATATTATATTATATTATATTATATTATATTATATTATATTATATTATATTATATTATATTATATTATATTATATTATATTATATTATATTATATTATATTATATTATATTATATTATATTATATTATATTATATTATATTATATTATATTATATTATATTATATTATATTATATTATATATTATATTATATTATATTATATTATATTATATTATATTATATTATATTATATTATATTATATTATATTATATTATATTATATTATATTATATTATATTATATTATATTATATTATATTATATTATATTATATTATATTATATTATATTATATTATATTATATTATATTATATTATATTATATTATATTATATTATATTATATTATATTATATTATATTATATTATATTATATTATATTATATTATATTATATTATATTATATTATATTATATTATATTATATTATATTATATTATATTATATTATATTATATTATATTATATTATATTATATTATATTATATTATATTATATTATATTATATTATATTATATTATATTATATTATATTATATTATATTATATTATATTATATTATATTATATTATATTATATTATATTATATTATATTATTTTATATTATATTATATTATATTATATTATATTATATTATATTATATTATATTATATTATATTATATTATATTATATTATATTATATTATATTATATTATATTATATTATATTATATTATATTATATTATATTATATTATATTATATTATATTATATTATATTATATTATATTATATTATATTATATTATATTATATTATTTTATATTATATTATATTATATTATATTATATTATATTATATTATATTATATTATATTATATTATATTATATTATATTATATTATATTATATTATATTATATTATATTATATTATATTATATTATATTATATTATATTATATTATATTATATTATATTATATTATATTATATTATATTATATTATATTATATTATATTATATTATATTATATTATATTATATTATATTATATTATATTATATTATATTATATTATATTATATTATATTATATTATATTATATTATATTATATTATATTATATTATATTATATTATATTATAAATATATTATAAATATATTATAAATATATTATAAATATATTTTTAATATAGTCTGAAGTCAAATCCGGACGCAAAATTCGGCATGTGGTGGTTTTGAATAACTCCAATTGTTTAGAACGTCGAGGAGTTGACAAATTTGGATTTGTTTCAACACCGTGGCTCACGGCTGGGATGTTTTCAGTTGAACGACCCGTCCTAACACATTTGTATCGAACCTGGCGACTCAAATTTAACGACGAATTTTTTAATAGCGATCTCAGAAACGTTGCTCGAAAATATCCCGAATTTAACGAAATGTAACTTTAAGAGAACCACCATTTAAGTGGATTTTAATTATTTTAATGCGATTTTCGTGCGAAATTGAATTCATTGTAACAATTGCCAATGCATCTACTGGGAATACGTCAAAAAACCAATTGTCGGTGTTGCCAGAATTGACAAACATACTTCTTCAAACCGATATAAATATTTTTCACAAAGGAAAAAATTTTCTTTTTTTTTTAAATGTTGGTCGGATATAAATTTGAAGGTAGTGTACAGTAATCCACTATCTTAAAATAGTACGTATACATATTGGTTTTTTTCATAGAATTAAAATATCTTCAGAAACTATAAGTCAAATATTCAAATCTCAAGTCATACAAAAAGACTCTTGCATAAATAAACGAAAGATGCAAATAGAAAACGTTAATACTGCTTCAGGCTTTTTGAAACATTTGCAAAACATGTAGATGTGTATCAATATACACACATAGTCATACAAATTATAAAAGCTCAAAATCAAAAAAAAAGTCCCGGGGCTGATTTTGCTTTAAATTTTCAAGGGATAACATAACATGACACTAAAGTTATGAGTCTTTCAATTAGCGAATATATCTTAACAATGATGTTTTTTTTAAACCTGCATTCACAAGTTTTATGATACAATAAAAATCTATATTAATATATATATATATATATATATATATATATATATATATATATATATATATATATATATATATATATATACATATATATATAGACAAGAGGATTTTTTGCTTTACCATTTACGCTCACATTCTACAATACATACATTTATAAAAGGGGGCTAAAGAGTTTACTGACTCTTACATAGAAAAACGGTTGTACACATCACTTGTGAGAACAATTTTAGAATATGGTTCGGTAATGTGGGGACCCACAATATAATATGCATAGTAACCATATTGAATCGGTTCAGAAACAATTTCTACAATTTCTGCTTACGAGGTTTAACATGGCTTTCTAGAGTTTATCGTCAATCTTATCGTTGCAGGCTAACATTAATCAGATTGCCAACGTTAGGAAGCCGCAGATGAATGATTAATGTATATTTTGCAATCAGTTAAATTAATAGAAAAATTGCATCAGAATTCCTGATTTCTAATAGCTGCTTCAATGTTCCGCTTCATTTAACTCGATATTATCAGCAACTGTTCTCACAGTTCTTCCAAAATAATTATTCAAATGCGGATCCAATTTGAAGAATTCGTAAAGATTTTAATGCTCTATATAGATTTATTACATTATTCTTTATAATTAGATGTTGTAAAGTGTAATATAATTGTTAATTTGAACGACTAGTTTTACGTAAGAATTATATCTATAGACTAAATCAATAAATGAACAACATATCTACACAATACAATGTACACATCATACAATCAGTTTTGATGAACAACCAACCATTTTAAAAACATTTTTTGCAGATTTTCATATTATTTTCATTAAAATTGGCTCAGCATTTTTAAAGTTATATGATACTAATGCCTACCTACCCAGCAAACATTTGATGTGATATGTTTTTACCATTTTTAAAAATTATGATTCTATAATAATAAAATACGGTGCCTCAAGTTCAAACGAGTAATTTAAGCTTCCAGCACACTAGTTTTATGAAAAGCAAACAAAAGCCAAAAAACCTTTTCGAAAGCGTGTAAGGTGCACCGTGCATATATGTCGCGGCTGAGTATTTGTTCGTACCTATGAAAAATATGATATTTTATAAGGTCTTCTATTTTCCTCCAATACTGCGTTTATTGGAGTTTTGGTGTGTTTTTTACGGAAAATATGGAAAATGTCATATATCTCTTTTTCTACTTTTCGTCTATTTTCATACATACAAGAGGTAGAGACTATTTTTTAAGTCCGGTGGGTATTAGGAATATGCTGACTGTCTAATAAAGTATCAGACAGACCTCAATAGCTTTACAATTAGAACTATCCAGATTTACTTTGAATAGTAGTAATCAGTTTCAGCAACTTACAGAAACAAATTAGCAATGAGGCTCTTTTTTGGCTTAAAGGTTTTGATAATAAAAAAAAATTGCGGCACGCCAAGTGAATACTTCGTTTGGTGCAATGTTATCATTGGAAATTTATTTTTTTTAAACAACAGAATCGCCCTATATCCCATACACTGATCGTAAATATTGACTTGTCAAATTCGAAATTTAGCTGTGAGTTGATTCTTGAGTAGACGTTTCCTTTAGCCTGCGAAGTAATGCGGCTATTTGCACTTACTGGCTTGTGTTTTTTATATAATTTATCTCAATTCACCAGACAACTTTTCGCAAATTAGACATCAAAGATACGTGTCGTTAGGAACAAGCGTTGCGCCTAGTAAAACTGAAACTAAAAGGTAAATTGAAAATGATAAACTGCTTCATTTATTTTAAAGTATTGATACATAGTGATTCGATTTAAAAAAACATTTTAGCAAGAATAATAATTAGCAAGGCTTACTAATATTTCCATTGTTAAAGTAAGTATAAACAATAAATTCTTAAACTAAAGAGTGTTTCCCTAGAGACTATTTTTTTGACAAATACGACTTTACAGTAGTAACATGTATTTCGCATATATTACCTTCCTTTTGAAACGAAAAGTAAGTTTGCTATTAATTCATATATAAAATTAAAATTAATATATGTTCGAATCCATAACGTTTAAAAAATAAAATGAAAAATTATATGACTCATACATGATACAGAACCTTTCGTGTGTAAGTCTAACTCGTTATGGACGGATTTATTATTTTTATCATTATAAAGCAAACAAGTTAGAGGCCACTGTCTACAAGCAGTTTGAAAACTTCTTAGTTTTATTTGCCTTTAAGGATTTTAGGCATCTGTTTCTATTATAATTTTATTTGTGCACACTTTTATTATTAATTTTTGCTATTAAGTAAAAAAGCTGTGTAAAATAGCTGTTATATTTCCTCTTTTTTTATTATTACAAAAAATTACGTTTATGTGCTTAACATTAGTCTCTAGTAGTAGTAGTAGTAGTAGACGACAGGAAACATTAAGCTTAATGCACACGAAAACAGATATTAAGTTTTTCTACTCTACTTTCCAAATAGTGGTAAATGTCAAAAGTTATTATTAGTTATTCTTCACCAAATATATATATATATATATATATATATATATATATATATACAACAATAACAAATAAGCAAAATATGTTTATAAAGTTAAAAATAAAACATGAATATATTGTTCGAAGAAGAAAAGAAAACAAGATGATTTGAAAAAAATCTTATTCGTCATTAAATAAACGTCTGAAATGCGAAATGAGGATAAGATGATAGTGATATTAAATTTATTACCGACGAATTTAAAATATAACAAGATAGTTGCTACTTTAAAGCTAATAAAAAAACATTTTAAGGAAGTCATGAACATTTTTTGTTAGATGTTTTGACATGACTTCCTGCCACTCTTTAGCTAAAGCCATTTCGTTAAGCATTAAAAATATAATTTTTATTTTTAATATAAAGGGTGATTTTTTGCAACAGTGCTATTTTTGTATATAATTTAAATTGAGCTGTTATTGAAATAATTTGCCAATACTTCAAAATAAAGGGATGTTCAACAATTGATGTCGATTGTTTAATCAAAGTTTTCGTTAATCACATCGCGGATTTTGAGTTTTAAGACTAAAATCGATTCGATTGGCTCTGTATAGACTTTGTCCTTAACATAGCCCCACAAAATGGAATACATTGGTTTTAAATCACACGATTTGGTTGTCGTGAAATTATGCAATCGGGAAATTTTGTTTGCAATAAATTAATAATTTTATTGACTCTGTGACATGTGGCACCGACCTGTTGAAACCGCATATCAGTTATATCCACGTCATCAAAAATAAGCCAAAATTGAGTTATTAGCATCTTGCGATAGCGTGATCTATTAAGCGTTGCCGGATTTCCAGCTTCGTGTCTTAAAAAACAGCCCAATCACCTTACAGTGACACGTTGAGCGTGCAAAGGCTTCTCAATATTCGCTCTAGGATTTTCAGAAGCTCAAATGCCGCAATTTTGCTTGTTGACATACTGTAACGAAAATAGCCTCCGTTTTTAAAACCAGCTGGTTATTTCTGAAGAAATTGAGCGAACCGGCGGTGATGTCAATAGTCGGTCGGCTTCAATTCCTGCATCAGTTGAACCTTGAATACGTCAAAATAACTAAATAATAAAACTAAAAAACTGGTTAGTGTTTCCACAATTAAAAAACAAACTTCTTCTTGAAAAACACGATACATTATGCAGAAGTTTTATATCACTTTTTTTACACAGTTTACACTTTTCGCTTGAATTTTATATAACAATTTTTACAACATTTTCAATACCGCAGGTATTTTAAATAACTAAATTTTTCTGTAATTGTAATTTTAATATTCTTACAAATACAACTACATAATCATTTTTGGACACCACTGTTTGAAAGTAACAATGGCCCATAATACACATACAATGTTGTTTTGTTATTGTTGCTAAACTCTTTACTAACATTTCCCAAAAATGAAGTTAAAGAGTAGATACGTAAACGTGGAATGTAAAAAACGTAATTAAAGTATTAAGAATCAAAAGTTTAAGATGACACTAGAAAAAAGTCAGGATAAAAAAAGGGAAAATAGCGAAAAACTATTTATATCAACAAGAGCAAAAAACAAAAACTATTAGATGACGAAAATAATAAAATAAGAAATTTAAATGATGCAAAGCACGAAAATAGAAAAACAGAGACGAAAATGTTGACAATAAACGCAAATTCAAAAAAAGTAACAGCAAATTGAGTTAAACACTAAGAGAACGCATATATTGAACTATAGAGAAGATATGAAACAGGTGGTGAAAGTAGAAGGATAGTCGGAAATTAACTGCCGTATAAGACAGCACAGCCACCAGTGACTATGCCTTTATCGCTTAGCAGCCCCACCGACAGTCAATTTTTGTAGTGAAAAAAAACCAAGGTCTTCGTTGGGAATCGAACCCACAACCCCCGTATTTACCAGCTACCTATTAGCCTACAGGGGCACCTTAGTAGATTTATTGGCCATTGTTAAAATGAATTCAATTTCACTCGAAAATCGCATTAAAATAATTAAAATCCACTATGAAAATGGTGGTTCTGTTAAAGTTATATTTCGTAAAATTCGTGATGTTTTCGGACAACACATCGTCCTCCTGAGACCGCTAGTAAGAATTTGGTAGTTAAATTTGAGTCGCAGGCTCTATTTAAATTGCGCGAATACAAACACGTGTTCAACCGTTGCGTTCAACTGAAAGCATCGCAGCCGCTTGATTGCGAATTCTTTAATAAGTTCTTTCTCAAAACTGCTTTCTTTATTTTTTGAACAAGGTGCGGATCATCGTGCTACCCATAAAATTCTAGTAATACGACCACTCACTATTACATAAGATATATAAATAAATATTTTACTATTTTAAAAAGACATTTTCTCGTTCATAGCAAATGTGAGATGGTGAAGAAATATAAAACACAAATAAATTTTTAAATCGATATGCAATTTACTTTATCCGACAGATAATCTTCATATCTTCAATATGACTTCTAGTATATGACCGCCATGACTGCCGCGGCAGTAGTCTAAACTAGAGGTCTTTTCAACGACTATTTCCAACATTTATTGCTGCATATCGGCAATAATGAGGTAAATGTTGTTCTCGAAGTGGTCAATCGATTCGAGCTTATTGATGTAGACTACCGACTTCACATCTGTCCACAGAAAATTGTGTAGCGCTGGTAAAGGCCAATTCGCGGGTCTGAAACGTGAAACTACGGATTTATCAAACGTTTGCTTAAAGTGCGTCTTCTTCAACTACACCTCCTGCAAATCATGATTGTTAAATTGGTGAATGAAAAAGTCAGTAATCCTGATTCTATAAGCGGTCACCATTGTATAAAACACCTCAAACAGTCATTATTTCTGGATTTAGCGATATCTCAACATACACTTGAGGATTATCATCTCTCCAAAAACAATAGTTTCGTTTATTGGCGTATCCATTCAAACAAAAGTGAGCTTCATCGCTAAACTAAAATCGCTATGCAAACGTTATCTCCAGCAGTATAATATAATGTATAATGACGTAAATTTTAAACTAAAATACGCACTAAAAACTTTCTGCCAACCGCTACAACAAAAAGTGTAGGAAGATAAGAAGTAAAAACGTTTAACACAGTGCCACGGAAAAAAGAAATAATAAAAAATAAATCAAAAAATAATACAAAAATAGGCAGCGAAATCTACAATAATTTCAGAAAAATTTGAAATTTCGCACTAAATAAAAAACAAACAAAAAATAGAAAAATAAAGAAAATCGGAAAACTAAACAAAACTATAAATAGCAATAAATATTTGTTTTAAAGCCCCGTAAAGGTGTGAAATAAAATGTATAAAAAAAAAACTAAATACAGTGTCTCACATAATTTTTGGACGTTTTAAGTGCTGACCAGCATTACCACCTCTTCGGAATAGTCGACAAACAACAAAAGCAAAACTTTTTTTGAAAAAAAAAACTTATCCCAAAAAATAATTAAAAAACTTTTTAATAAAACAACACAAACGAACATAAGAACTTTATGAATAATAAATTAATTCATAAAGATATTAAAAAGTCATAACGGCAACAACTTTGTTCTCAGCTGCAGAAAAGAAATTTTGTAATTTTCTTGTTTGTCTTATAACAATAATTTAAAATAAAAAAAAACATCTTGTTGAGATACATCAGATATTCTTTATAGAGGTGTCAAGTAATTTACATTTAGTTTAGTTTGACATTTAAACATGTATTGACTGGCGTTTCTAAATTATGTAAATCCCGATTTTTATAATCCTCAAGTTAATGTTGAGACACCGTTAAATCGAGCAAGACCGACAGTTTTATGTGCTTTCTTTAAAACGAACATTACAGTCAATGATGGCCGCTTTAGAACTATGGTTACTGATCAATTAAGCAACCATTATGTACAGGAGCTGTAGTTTTAACAAAAAGACACAACATGTCACAAAGCTGGTTACACAATTGATTTATTGCTAAAAACATTTGGTAACCGCATAGTTTCACGTTTCCGACCCGTCAATTGGCCTCCAATATCGTGCGATTTAACGCCGCTAGACTATTTTCTGTGGTGATATGTAAAGTCGGTGGCATACGGCGGTAAGTACGAAACGATTGACCACTTGGAGGAGAATATTCGCCGTGTTATTGTAGACATGCGGCCACAAATGTTAGAAAAAATCCACATTAGATTATACCAGAGCTAGTCATGGTAGCCATTTGTCAGAATTAATATTTAAATAATAGTGCCTAAAGATTGTCTTTCCTGTAAAAAAAATTCCATGCCAATTTAAAAAAATACATTTTTGTTTTTTTCCATTTGAAAGCCTTAATAAAAACATCCTTTAAGAAAACTAAAATTTTTTCATTTTTAAGTGCATAAACACTCTTATTAAAAAGTTCTATAATATCGAGTTATTCAACAAAAAAGTTTGTTTTCCAATTGTGGCAACACCAACAACATGATAGTCTTCACATTTAGTTTTTTAAATTATTTGTAGTAGATGCATTGGAAATTATTACAATGAACTCAATTTCCTACGAAAATCGCAATAAAATTATTAAAATCTACTGTGAAAATGATGGTTCTGTTAAAATTACATTTCGTAAATTTCGTGATATTTTCGAACAACATAATCATACTTCTGAGACCGCTATTAAGAATTTGGTGGTTAAATTTGGGTCGCAGGCTCAGCATTGAAAACATCGCAGCCGTAAGCCAAATGTTGAAGAAGGTCCAAATTAGTCAATTCCTCGATCTTGTCAACAATTAGGGTAATCCAAAACCACCACATGAGGAATTTTGCATTAGGATTTGACTTTGAAGTCAGACAAGGTTAGGTGCCCCTGTAGGCTAGTAGGTAGTGTACTAGCTTGTAAGTATGGGGGTTGTGGGTTCGATTCCCTTGGTTTTTTTCACTACAAAAATAAAAACTGACTGTCGGTGGGGCTGCTCAGCGATGAATTATCATCCTCGATGCTATTACTGTAGATACTTTACAATTATTTGATCATTTTAAAATCATTGCAAAACAGCTGACTTTGTAGACATAAATAAGGCTATAAGTTCTAGCGGGGGCGTTGCTATTAAAATATAGGCAAAGGTTTAACGGTCGGCACCCTCAATTTATTCGTTACCACTTATTGCTTACAGTTAGGCAGAAGAAACTATTTAAGTAAATCTTAGTAATTGATTCTAGATTTTTTTATTTGCAAAGAAAAGAAACTTTAGGTTTTTTCATGTACATATATATGTATGTGTATCTCAATAATCGCCACGTACAGTGAGTAGATCCAATGCATAATTAGACAAGTGTACGTTTTGCCTAAATGCTTTCTTATTTAATTACAAATCTCTTTGAATAATCAATCAAAGCTATTTGTGATGCGTCGCGGAATCGATTTTACCAACTTTTTGTATACTTCTGAAAATTGAAGCTACAATTTATGCATCCTTAAGTGTTAAATTAACATTTTCAAATATCGAGATTTTACAACAAGAAGTTCGTATTTCAATTATGACAACACGAACAACATGATAGTTATGACATTAAGTTTTTTGACTTAGTCGTAGTACACGCATTGGCAATTGATACAATGAATTCAATTTCCCACGAAAATCGCATTAAAACAATTAAAATTGACTATAAAAATGGTGGCTCTGTTAAAATTACATTTCGAAAAATTTGTGGTATTTTCGGGCAACATAATCATCCTTTTGCGACCACTATTAAAAATTTGTTCGTTACACACCAACGCGTGTTCGACGGGGTCGTTTAACTGAAAACATTGCAGCCGTCAGTTAAACTCTTAAAGGAGTGCCCCCGTGCCCCTAGTATGTAGTGTATTAGCTTGTAAGTATGGGGGTTGTTGGTTCGATTCCCAATGAAGACCTTGGTTTTTTTGCTACAAAAATAAAAATTGAGTCACTGGTCGCTGTGCTGTCTTAAATACGTTTCTTCTCTTCTCTATCCCTTTCCTAAAGAATGTAAGACGGTACTTGACTAAATAGGCATTGTTGCCTGAAGTGCTATTTCTCTTTAAAAAAAACAAAAAAAAACTGGTGCAAGCCGATCGATCGGTCGGTTGGCTTTACTTCCTACAAGGTCTCAAGGTCATATATTTATTACACAAAATTCGTATTTGGTGGTTTTAAGAACGTCGAGGAATTAACAAATTTGGATATGATTCAATACTGTGGCCCACGGCTGTAATGTTTTTAGTTGAACAAACCGGTCGAACACGCGTTTTTGTATCAAGCGTGTCGACTCAAATTTAACTTTAACAGAAACACCATATTCAGAGTGGATGTTTTTGTTTAAAACACTACGAAGATGCTGTAATTTAACTACGTTTTACAAGCTTACAAAGCTTCAGACGCTGGCCTTGATTCGATAATACGATATGAAATTTATTTCTTAAATCTATCAAAAATGGATGTGTGCTCCTCTACAATCAGTGTCGCACAAAGATTTTTTCAGGTGACTTTATTACCTCTCTTTTACTCCAGCAAGCATGCCACCACGTATACGTTTTACAGAAGTTATATATCAAAAATTTCTTGTGGAAACAGCTTAAATAGGGTAGAATTCAAAGTGTTCCTGTTCTTGTGCTTAATAACTAATTACATAAATATGTTTTGTTTTTGGAATAGGAAGGGGAAAGTGTCAATAAGTAAACACTGCAATCTGAAATATAAAACGTGCGTTGTGTATTTGTTTGCATCATAGTAAATAAACATTGTTCCTTTTTAAAATATATCTAACAGCATTTCGAATCAATACGTGTGAAAGAGCTTATTTTGAATTATTAGATATTTTATTAGTAAAACGAATTTGTATACAAACCTGTTTTTCCTTAATCGTTAAACTAGAATGCAGCAGTTGAATTTTGATTTTCCTTTAACGTAAATAAAATGTATTTTTTCTGTATTCTTTATATTTATTTATTTATTTATTTCTATATTTACGAGTATTTGTATTTTTTTTTTTTTAATATTTATCTTAACATTTAACTTAACACATCTTTCTTATTGTTATTGTTTTTGTTTACAATTAATTGTACAATTTGTTTATACGATTTTTACTTCATTTTTTATAACACAGTAATTAAAGATAGCACACAATTTGATATACTCGTACATATGTACAAACACAGATGTATATTTATTATTTATTATCAATTTATAGAAACTTTAAAACAATTCTTTAGAAAATTATTTTAATTGAAAAATTTCATTTTTAACTAATAATTAATTTGTTCCATTATGGATTTACTTGAACCGCCGGTAAAATTACCGTTTCTTTTCAGCCATTAACATTTATATTGTTGTTGTGAATTGCTGAAATAAAATATCCGTACTCCCCAATAAGACTTTTCACTCGAGTGAATTTACTGCGTATACTAAACTTACAACTTTATGGGTAGAGGGGTCTGTTTCTTTACCCTTAACACTTTGCAATTGTTGTTATTGTTTAGAGCACGCAAAATAAAATACCGAAATTGTTCAAGGGTTGCCAGAACGATATTTTTATTTCATTATTAAGCTTTTTAAGCGATTTCTTCAAGAGCTAAATATAATAATATAAATAAGAAGAATAATTTTAATTTAGTTTCATGTTTGTGTACTGATTTTACGGAATTTTACGAAGTTTATTAATTACTAGAATTTGTATAATATTTTTCTCTGTCGATTTATTTATCTCCACTTAGTTTAGAGCTCCTATCATCTGTTTATCACTCATCTATTCTTATTACTATATAACTAGCTTACATCACTTTATTAAGCCATAATATTTTTTTATTTTTATTTTCATCTTACATATTAAACATCTTACATATTGATCAAACAAGTACAACTTAAAATTTTTTTGTAAAATATAACAATTTTTATTTTAAAAATAAATAAGGGGTGTTTTGTAATTCCAAATAATGTTTGTTTTCTAATTCCAAATAAATCTAAATAGTTTCAGATTCAGTTAATTTAAATTTTTACTGTATTACGATGAGAAAATTCAGTAAATATGAATGAAAAATGATATCTGGCAATTACCACGACAATGTTATTATCAAATTACTTCACTAATAACTGCAATCTGAAAAGTTTCTCATTTTAGTTACCCTAACAACGCACTGACTTTAGAAAATTTAAATTTATGAAAGTAATTAAACTGAATGCTTGTGTGGTAATCCTGATTTAGCCGGATTGGATTATTGACTTTATAATGTTCCTTACAATATATCTTAATAACCTAAATTTTTAATTGTATTTAATCTTAAGTTTAGTTTCTGGAAAACATTTCAATTGAAAGCAAGTTGCATTAAGAATATTTCCTCTTCAAAACAGAACGCAAGTAAACAAATATAAAATTTTCTGTGCTAAAATATTGTACTTGCTGTCGAAGGTCTCTGGCAACGCTAACTGCAATATTACTCACACTTTGATACAAAAACAAAAAACACAAACAAAATTAAATTTTTTAAGTTTTTCACTTTTATATTTAACTAACATTTGTTAAATTTAAATTATGTTTGCAGGGTTATATCTGTATCACACACATTAATGGGTTAAACAATCATCTTTTTTAAAAATTGTTTTTTGCAAATCTTTTTGTTTAAATTAATTTTCTTTAATTAATTAATTTTCTTCAATAAATTTTCTATTTTCGAAATAAATGTTTGTGCCCGTTTAGCTATGGAGCCACATTGCGACTGCAAATATCTAGGGATCCACGAATTGTGTCAAGTCTGCCTGCTTTTTCCAGTCATAACTTCACAACTGTCAATGTAAGCATTATTTTCACCTTAAATTTTCTTAACAATTGTTTTTGTTTTCCTTTACTCTTACTGTGTGTAAATGAGAGTGCACTAGTATTTATTTCATACGAGCAATTGTTGTTTGAATTTTACTCTCACATTGTAATTATGATGTTTTCGTATTTTTGGCCAAATAATTGTGCTCTATTTCGTTAATACTATAAAACTCAGCTGGTGGGTGTTCTACAAAAACAAGTTGCCATATTTAGTCGTCTTGGAGTTTTTTAATATTTTAATTCTCTACATAATTAAATACATAAATGCAATCAAAATAAAATATGTTGTTAATAAAAAACATTACATGAAAATAATCTAAAAACTCTTATTTCTATAAATGAGACCATGTAAAACTTTATAGTGAAAATTTTGTGCAACAGTATTTCTCATTAAATAAAAAACAAAATTATTTCGTTTACAAAAATAAATATTTATGTAGTTATAAAAAACAACAAGTTGCCGCATCTAAAAATTGGCAAGTAACTCTTGTAAAAGTTTCAGTAAAATTGTAATCTTGTATTTATATCTGTAATTAACGGATTTTTCACCAAGAAGTTTGCATTTTTCAATTGTGGCAACGCCAACAACATGATAGTTTTGACATTTAGTTTCTTGGCGTAGTACTATTATTACAATAAATTCAATTCCGCGCGAAAACAGTATTAAAATCCACTATGAAAAGGGTGGTTCTTCTAAAGTTAGTTTTCGTAAAATTCGTGACATTTTCGGACAACATAATCGTCCTTCTTATTAAGAATGTGGTCGTTAAATTTGAGTCGCCAGGCTCGATACAAAATATGCGAACACCAACGTGTGTTCGACCACAGTATTGAAGCAAATCCAAACTTGTCAATTCCTCAACGTTCTCAACAGTTGGGGCTATCAACAACCACAACTGTGCGATTAGATTTACATCCGCGCCTGGCCATTAAGCCTTAATCAGATGGTGGATCAAACCACTGCATAATTTGGAACGTCATGCTCGTCCTAGGAAGCCAAAGCTATAATTCTATGCAAAGAACTTTCTAGTTGCAACTTCGATGATGCCAGAGCAGGGCTGCAAATCATCTCTACTTGCTTAAGAGTTGGAGACTTTCCAACTCCTGTCCAGAACACATGTCTAGCATGCTCACTGGATCTGGGAACATTTCATTATTAAAGATGAAATGAACCCGGCCACCATAAAACCATAGACTGATATGGGGCCGCGAAACCACAACCACCACGATACTCCCATATAGGGGCCAACCTCAATAACCAGTCACAGAACAGTTAAATGTCTAAAGAGATAAATAACGAAGTCTGCGGCTTACTGATTCCCGTGGAAATAAAGTGGAGTTTCCAGTTGTACCCCTGCTGACTTCAGGGGACTGGGCTCCCTTTTTCCCTAGTTGCACAGGTCTACATAGTAACTCTTCATTAAGACCATATATGTGCCCCCGGGGGGACAACAACCACCACATGTTGGATTTTGTGTAACGATTTGACTTTAAAGCCTTACAAAGTTCAACTGGTGTAGGAATTGAAACCAACCGACCATTCACGTCGCCGTAGATTCGCGCAATTCAATCAGGAACAACCGGCTGATATTCCTGGAAAAAAAACTTTTTCAGACGGGTCAACAAGCAAAAATTGCCACACTTGGGTTTCTGAAAACCCTAGAGCAATTATTGAGAAGCTTTTGCATTTTCAACGTATATCTATACGGTGCGCTATCCCAAATACTCTGGAGGCGTATTTGGGCCGTTTTTTGTTTTTTTTTTTTGCGAAAATGGGGCTGGAATTGCAAACGCTATCGCGAGATGCTAACAATTCAATTTTGACCTATTATTGACGACATGGATATCACTAACATGTGGTTTCAACAGGACGGTGCCACATTGCACACAGTTAAAGGAACGATCAATTTATTGCAAACCAAATTTCCCGATCGCTTAATTTTACGAGAATCAGCAGTTAACTGGCCAGCCAAATCGTATGATTTAACACAACTGGATTATTTTTTGTGGGGCTATGTTAAGCACAGAGTATATATGGAGCCAATCGAATCGATTTCAATCTTGAAACGCAAAATCCCTAATGTGATTAACGAAATAAGACATCCATTTTGCAAAAAAGTGATTAAAAAATTTGATGAAAGAATCGATAGTTTGGCAGCGTGGTTGTGGTGAACATTTGCCAGATATCATTTTTCATTCATAATTGCCGAACTTTTTCTCTTCATATTACAATAAAAATTTAGATCATATTAATCTAAATTTTATGTTTTATTTTCTTTTAGAAAACAATCTTCTTGTAAAAAAAACCTTTATATAAATTACATAAATATATATATATATATATATATATATATATATATATATATATATATATATATATATAGAGTTCCCAGATTCAGTTCGAGTCGGATTCGAAAACTGCAAGTTTTTATCTCCACAAAAGAGTTCATATCCAAAAATGTCTCTAAAAATATTATTTTATAATTTGTATTATTAACTTAATTGGCGGAGTTTGAGCCAATGCTACCAGATTTTCGAATGTCTCAGTTTAAAACCACCCAAATTATTCTTTTTTTGGATTAGAAAATTAAAAACTATTTTAAGAATTATTTTAATCTTTTTTATAAACTTTTAAACATAAAAATCATCGTTTCCTAACTTAAGTGACAAAATTGATGCTATAAATTAAATTTCTTTGTCTAAATTCTTTTCTGAATTTACTGAATCTAAAGGAAATGGGTTTTGTTTTGAATTTTATTATCTTTCCTTATAATTTATGTGGGATAGAAAGAAGAAGAGAAAGAACTAAACATCATGCACGAGCAAAGTAGAACTCAGTTAAAGACGAGACGGCAAGCAAAGTGCACCGCGAGACGGAGAAGCGACATTTATTTACATACTTTTTATATATTATCATTTAAATTTCAATATATACTTTTAATATTTTATTATACATTTTTCAATAAATACTTACATTTTTATAACTCTACATATTTTGGGGGCTCAACTGGGATATTTTACTAAAGCTTCTATTTTATTTGGCGAAGGAGATATCGCTTCGTTTTCAATTATGTATCCCAAAAACTGAATTCGTTTATTCACAAAATGACACTTCTTAAGGTTTAGTTCTAAACCGTTCTCTTGACACAGTTTTAAAACGATTTGCAAAAATTTTAAGGCCTCACGCTCATCTTTTGCTGGAATAATTACGTCGTCTATGTATGGGAAAGCTACTCCTTGTCTGGATAAGTTTCGAAATATTGTATTGATATGCCTTTGAAATACACTGGGAGATTTGGATAACCCGAACGGAACCTTTCGAAATTGGTATTGTTCACTGTGCGTTACAAAAGAAGCGTATTTTCTACTCGAATTCTATACTGCTACATGAAAGAATCCATTTTTTAGGTCTATTGTTGTAAACACTTTAGCTCCTTGCAGTCGGTCTAATAGGTCTTTTATTAAAGGCAGAGGAAATCGATCTTTTATAATTACCTTATTTATCTTGCGGTAGTCTATACAAAGTCTTGGTGTACCACCTGTTTTAAATATCTATTACCCTAAGTATGAAACAGAAGTTCACACAGATGCTTCTATCGATGGGCATAGAGCAGTTCTATTGCAAAGGTGCCCAGTTGACAGAACGACAGATCAGGAAAAAAATTATTCAAACTACGAGTTAGAAATTTCAGCTGTTATTGAAGCACTTAAAAAGTTCAAAATCTACTTACTAGGAACTCATTTTAAACTTGTCACGGACTGTAACGCTTTCACCAAAACTCTGGAAAAACGGGACTTATGTACGTGAGTCGCTCGCTGGATTTTATTCCTTGAAGACTATAACTACACCGTCGAACATCTTCCAGGCGCTCAAATGCGACACGTTGGTGCCTTATCACGCTATCCAATGATGATGATAACTGCCGAAGATGGTGTAATAGAAAAAAATAAGCGATCGCAAATTCAGGATGAAGATCTGCAAACAATATGAGAGATTTTGAAGGATAAAGAGAGTTATAACGATTATTTTCTAAAAGGCGATATTCTCTATAAGCTTGTCGGTGACGATGATTTAATAGTGGTTCCTAAAGCTATGCACCGAAATATTATTCGTGTAGCACATGATAAAGGATATTTTGCAGTTAAAAAAACAAAAGAGTTGATTTGAACTGTGTTTTGTGTATTATATTAAACAGGAAGAAGGGTAAGCAGGAAGGTGAATTAAACTCATTGCCGAAGGATGATATACCTCTACGGACATACCATATTGATTTTCTGGGTACGCTCGAGACAACAAATAAGCAATATAGTCACATATTTGCAAAATCTACTACAAAATCTACTACAGCCAAGGATACGATTTCAAGATTAGAAGCTCAAGCCGTCATTTTTGGAAACCCAGCACAGATCATATCAGACCGTAGGTCGGCGTTCACTTCTGAAGATTTTCGTCAGTATTGTGAAAAAGATGCGACATTTATTTACATACTTTTAATATTTTATCATTTAAATTACAATATATACTTTCAATATTTTATTATTCATTTTTTAATAAATACTTACATTTTTATAACTCTACATTTATACATTTGGAGATAAAGTAAGAGCTGTATATAAAATTTACAAAAATCTAATCTTCAAGTATACAATTCAACTTAAGGATGAAAACGACAAATTTTCTAAAGTTTCTATGTCACCAATTACAACACCAAGCTACTCTGTCTCCAAGCTATTGGTGAAATATTTCCTTTAATAGTTTTACCGCAAGAAGGTTTTCATTTATAACAGTATTAGTATAAAAGAATTTTTATAAGTTTTAGGTATAAAAGCCGAAATCCGTAATATAAAATTCATTCATTTTGTATAGAATTTTTGGGGTTTTAAATTTATTTCTAAGAAAGATGGGTTAACTGTTGTTTCCAAGCATTGTCTGTAGCAGATTTTGTGCATAATAGATTTTCTAACAAAAATGTTGATTAAAACAGTTGTAACAGTGTAATATAATTAAAATTTTATATGCCTATTATCGCAATAAATGGTAAGTTTATCAGTGTGGTATTAAGTAGATTGGTTTTGTTCCGCCAGTAAATGAAATACTGTTGTCATTTCTTCCCGTCTTTATTCGTTTATTAAAGGCGAGCACTTTCGATGTGAAGACATCATTCTTAAGCTATGCGTGATAAGATCTACGTCGGTACCACCAAACCACGCCCTAGGAAGCCGAATTTGCAATTTGGGAAGTTTAAGAGCAGAACTGCCAACCCCCACTCCTTGCTGAAGAGTTGGAGACTATCCAACTCCTGGTCCAGAATATATGAGCAGCACGTATTCGAAACCATGCTGGTGAGTCAATGTTCAGGTTTAGGTAGTTCTTTTATTAAGGTCGTATCCAGCCATCTAGATGGAATGCCCACCATCTGGCATTTTATGCGAGGCTAAATTTCAATATTTCCATCTGTGTCCGTCTGAGGATGCTTTCGGTTTGTTCGAGTGTATAAGTAGTTTTAGTGATGTAAAAATTGTATCTGAGGTCGTGTTTCGTTTATAATGTCGCTGTTAAAACGTTTTGCTTTGTAGATTTCCGTGTTTTCAAGATTGTTTAGCTTTCGTGCATTTTTGGTGTGTGTACGTGAATGTGAAGGTGTAATGAAAAATTAGAATCTTTCTTTCGTTTTTATTAGCATCTGTGTTCTATAAATGTTGTTTTCAGTGTTCGTCCGCTGCAATTTAATTTGTCAGTTGTTTCTGTCGATGTCCTGCGATTATGTCTCAGAGTTTTAACAGTTTTCAATGCCGTGAGTGTAGACCTTCTTTGTAAAAACGGCGAGTTAATCTATATATTTCTGGTTCTGTGTAAGTAAAAGTGTGCCACCATACTGTATCGGTTGCTTTTTTGTCTTCTTTATTCCTATTTTTAGTGTTGTATTGTCTTAGAAGTTTGTCAATAATAGTGGGTTTGTAGCTGTTGTTTTTAGTTATGGTGTATATTGTATCGGTTCTTTGTTGTACTTATCTGGAGTAAGTGGGATTGTCTTAAGTTTGTGTGTCATATGTCAAATGTTAAACAGTCATTTCCTTGTGATATTGCGATAATGTAAATATCCGTTTAGTTCTTTTTCCATTGTGTTTGTAATATTATTATGGATTGTGTTTAAACCTGTTAGTTTTTGTTCGGGATGCATATGATGCCATCAACTTATCTATTATAATGAGTTATTCCGTGTTTTTTCATTAGTGTCAATAGTAATTGGAGATGTTTCATGAAAATTTGCATCGAGATAGCCGAATTTGGGTTTTCTATGCCAAGTCCGTCAGGTAATTTGTAAAAGTGGTTAATAAATTTAAAGTAGTTCTGTTTTATTATACTCTTTGCAATACCTATAATGTCGGTGATGTATTAGTTGTCGTATAAATTGTCTATTGTGTCGCATAGATTACTAAAGTTTCTTGTGTTGGTGTTGAGGTATATAGATCCTTGATATCAAAGGAAACGAGTCGCGTGCTTTCGGTTATCTTGATGTCTTTAAGATTTTCGATATATATATATATATTTTGTATATTACGTACAGTAGATGCATTTTGTAAATGTACCTTTTCTTTAAGTAGGGCGGTGAGGTGTTTAGCCAGGTGATATGTAGGTGTAGATCTGTAGTTCACAATGGATTTCATTAGTGTGTTTTCTTTGTTGGTTTATGTTCATGTATTTGTATACTTTTCCGTCAGTAAATGCTTTGCATCGTTTTAAGATGCAACGCATTTCTTTTTGGAAGGATTCAGTTGGATCATTTTTACTACAGTATAATTCTTATAGAATTTTTTATAAGATTTAATGGTAAGAAAATTTATGAATGACATTATTTTTAAGTAAATATTTTCTATGTAACAGTATATTCTATTCCAGCCCATAATGTTAAAATCATTGGAGATTTAATAATTTCGTATTAGAATATTTCTATTAAAATTTAAAAAATTATAACAATATAATACTTGCCTGCTTATTATGTCAATAGGTACTTCTAAATAAGTATGGCAGCCTTACTTCCAAATATTCCCTGGTGTGTTTAGTATTACTTTAACCCATTCATAAGTATATTATAGGGGTAGGTTTTTATTATAAGTTTACACGTTCTGTCATGTAGGCACAGTGGAACAAAGGAACTAACAATATAATATGTATTAAAATATTGATTGATATACAATTTATTTATTTTTTATACATTTTTAAAATTTGTGGCAACTTAAATAAATAAATGAGCATAAATCAAAATAAATTTTACATATTTTCATATTTGTTTGACTTTATGCTAGAATTTAAAAAGTTAAGCGTTTTTCCTTTTGTTTATCTCAAGATACCTCATCATTTTCACAGTTCTTTAATGGCAAGTGCTAAACACATGTCGCCTTACCGGAACAGCATATTTATAATAAACCGCTCAGTGAGTTTGCGCTATGCATACGCATTGAGCACTGAACACAATAAGTATTTAACAAAATACACTTACAAATTGTTTATCTCTATTACTGAGGTAATGCCTGGTTTTTGGTTTAATTGTATTTTTTTATAATCTTCTCTATTACTTACTTCAAGCGGTATAACCGAGTACAACTGGTACAAAAAATACTCGCATTTAAAAAAAGTTTAAGGAAATTAGGTGACTTAACTAAAAGCAATTCTTAATAAAATAGAAGCAAGAAAAGTAGAAAAAGGTCACCAAAAATAGTATACAGTTACTTAAGCGTGAGATTGTTTGTTATACGTGACACAATGTATTCTTTGTAAAACGAAATGATAATGGAACATGTAAACATTAGGTAACAGAGGGTGGCCATCTCATTAATGTTTTAAATGCCTTGTCTACCAATTGATGACGATGGGTAGATGACGACATAAGTTTCTTTTCTTTGTTTTTTTTTTTTTTTATTTTGTTGTGCAATGAGTGACTTTTTAAGAGACACCTCCACTGAATGCACTATAAATAAGAATGACTCTTGCGATATTGTTGCAAATAAATGAAATTGTTATTTGATAAACTTAAAGGCTGTTAAAATTATTTTACTTCTTTTTATAAAACATGTCGACTAGTTTTTCAGTTAAAGTTTCATTTCATAGCTTTCCATATTGTAACTTGAGCACTAAAAAAAATAATTAAAATAGACAAATACAAATAATTAATACGACACAATATATAAACTGTGTATGTAAGTGTTCAAGCGTTTTCTTATTAGCGTACAAAAATATAGCTCATATACCTCACATAATGGCCATTCTTAAAATTTTATTTAAAGTTTTTGGACCGTCTGTTTATGTATAACTTTAGTTAATATCAAGTGTGCGCTTCTTATAATTTGAGATGTTATGCTATATTTATTTTATTTATTTACTTTGTCATAACTTTTGCTTACAGCGATATATTTATTTCACACCCACACTACAAATGCCAATTCCACACTACAAAAGATCAGTTCACATCAACGGTTTGCAACAAGAAGTTTGTTTTCTAAAATGAAATAAAACAAAAAATTTTACTAAGATGATTAAAATTTTTATTGTATTACAAAGAGAGTAGTTCGGTAATTATAAATGAAAAAATATCTGGCTAATGTCCACCATGACCACGCTGATAGATTGCGATTGTTTCATCAAAGTTTCTAATCACTTTTTGGTAAAATTACGGTCCTATTTTGTTAATCACACCATTCGATTAACTCCGTATGCCCTTAACATAGCACCACAAAAAAATAATCCAGTGGTGTTAAACCACACGATCTGGCTCGCCACTTAACAGCTAATTATCGTGAATTTATGCGGTCGGAAAATTTGGTTTGCAATAAATTGATCATTTCATGAGCTATGTGACACCACATGTCAGTGATATCAATGTCGTTAATTGATATTTGATTTCAAATAACATAAATGTCCGTAACCACCATAATATTGATTGAGATTCTTGACCGTCTACCTAAAATTTATATCCCAAGACTTTAGCTAGCAAGTTCACTCTTCTTTCCTCTAAGGTTATTTGCTCTCTTTTGAAGACCATAAGAATTTATTCACATTTTAATAAGAAATAATTTTACAAAGTTTTAGCCTGCAATCTGAAAATGTCTTAATTGGTATTAGTTCATTAACTAATTGCTTATTTAAATACAGATTAAACAATTAAATTAAACAATTAAATTAAAAATTTATTTAATATAATTTCGATATATAAATTTAGCACATAAGCGCACATTTATATATGACAAAATACACAAATATGCATATCCTGTGCTAATGCAAAACCACAGTTACACATCACATTCCTTTTTCGGCTCAGAATTGCGTTGTTTTGACAACTGTCGTTCCTTCTCCTGCTCATCATTGCCACCATCACTGTTATTATTCTCAGAACCATCAACATCTTATTAGCTGTCTGTTGTTGTCACGACTGTTATTTCCTTTTCATCGCCAGCTTCCTTTTCAACCAGTTGCACATTTGTATCATTATCACAAATAAGTAAATCTTTCGCTAATGCATCGTAAGGTGGAGGCGGTGTTATCGGCAGACACATATTAATATCAGTTTTAATCAATTCACATTCATTTTGATAGTGAAACAAAGCAAAAACACAATTCTATATACTGCCTTGTTGTTTATTGTCACTATATTCGAAATGAAAATTCAGTTCCTTCTCGGTTCGCCGTATAACAAATACTTGAAAAACGAATAGTTAGGAAATAAATTATTTATTATGTTGAGCGAATATAGTTTTAGAATTACATGGTGTTTTGTTACATTTTTTCTTGTGATGGATAAGGAAATCCTTATTATTTTACTGTTTCGTTCTTGTTAATTTTAAATAAAGAAGTTTTAAAGGTGTTTCCTAGTGCATGAGATAAGCATTTGAACATTTAGTTTTGATAGGCAAATTCAATGCAGTGGTAATCTTGAAGGTATTAAATCTAATTAGTTTCTTTTTAGTTAGTTGTTTTTGACTGCATATTTTATATTCGTCTACTAATGCCCCACACAAAAAAAGCGCAAAGCAGTCTAGTGATTTCTCAAATTTATTAAGAATTTATTAATTTGTAAAAAAATCTGCCACACATTTTATTCAAATTATTATATATTTTATATTTTTTGAACCTAAACCTTAGTGCATATAACGGCCGTTATGATTTAAAAAGCAAAGAGTTTTCAAATTATTTTCACGTCGAAATATCCCTAAATTAAAATATTTTATATCCAAAAAACGTCAAGATAAAAGTATGTGGTTTTTTAACAAGAAGTTTGTTTTTCAATTGTGGCAAAAACACCAACAACATGGCAGTTGTAACATTTAGTTTTTTGACGTATTCGTAGTAGATGCATTGGCAATATAATGAATTTAATTTTTCACGAAAATTGCATCTAAATAATTAAAATCCACTATGAAAATTCGTGATATTATCGGACAACATAATCGTCCTTCTGAGACGGCTGTTAAGAATTTGGTCGTTAAATTTGAGTCGACAGCTCGCTTGAAAATGTGGAAACACCAATGCGTGTTCGATCGGGTCATTCAACTTAAAACATCGCTGCCGTAAGCCACAGTGTTGAAGCACATTCAGATTTGTTAATTCTTTGACGTTCTCAACAATTGGCGTTATCTACAACTACCAGGATTTGATTTTGAAGCTGGAGACGTCATTGGGCCGTTTTTTCGTTTTTTTCGAAGATAACGCTGAAAAAGGGGTAACAGTCGATGGAGTAAGGGACACAGTTTTTAAAAAAATTGATTAAAAACTTTAATGAAAGAATATCTGTCAGCTTGGTCGTGGTGAAAATTTGCCAAATATTATTTTTCACTCATAATTGTCGAACTTTGCTCTTCGTAATACAATAAGAATTTGGATCATCTTAATCTAAATTTTTTATTTTATTTTAGAAAATAAACTTCTTGATAAAAAATACTTTATTGACAGAAATACTTTATTAACAGAAATATACTTTTATTTGCTTTGTGTATAATTTCAGTTTTGAAAATATGCAATATTTGTATAAATTTCAATGAATTATAATTTGATATACAACATCTTGTAATTCTAATTCTGTGCTTTTATTTAAGATTTTATTTGCGTCCATTGGTGAAAAAGTCTCAACAAAATTAAAACTCTTAGGCAAACAAATCAAAGCCAACCACAATTCTGTCACAGCATCAAATCATCTTGATTAAGTAGCGTTTTAATATGTGTAGAATTTGTCCAAAATATGATCAAATTATTTGTTGTTTGGATGGAACATTTTGTGTTTTTTTTTTAATTTATTGTAATTTATTTGTTCCGGGAATATCCCTGGTCGCTATGCTCACGAGATTGAAAACACCAAATAAAAAAAACGCAAATTGGATTTTTTAACGCTATTTATTTGTGTGTTTACAATCTCGTGAGCATAGCGACCATGGATATTCCCGGAACAAAATTATAATTCTTCTTTATGTAAGATAGCGAATTTTTCCGTTCCCAATTCCTTACCGGAACATAAGTATTTTAAGAAGTTATAATAATAATATTTAAACTAATTAATGCAAAAATCGTAAAAAAGGAAATGCTGTTTATCAAAAGAGTTAGAATTCTATACATCTACTCGTTACTAGTGACATTAGATATCGGGTGTTTTATGAAGGCGTTTGTTAAAAAGAATCGGCAGTATTTACACCTGATGGTCTCGGTTGTGGCGATAACAATTATTATTTAATATATTGCGAAACTTGTTGTTTAAAAATTTTTATTTTAATCAGTGATTCTGCTGCTAGTACTAAAGGTCTTGTACATAATAGAAGTAAATATTTAGAATTATAATATGCAAATCCCTGAAATATCTCTAAGCATTTCAAATTTCCTCAAAAATTCTCAAGTATCTGAACAAGACTGTTCTATCCACTGAAACCAAAATCCGCTTTTTCAATATAAATCCCAACAACAAAAATACACATGAAATAATAGTTTCTGGACGATCAGAATCGGTTATCTCACTCGCATTCTTCTGTCGTAGCAAGTAAGCATCTAAACACACTTTTCTGTGCAATTCTTTTAAGTAGGACCAGTATTCTTTTGAATAAATCACACAAACCATTGTCTAGGATAAGCAAGTGTCCTAAATTGATATAATGAATGCAAAACGTTTTTAAAATTTTTATCTCTCATTGAAATTTTATCGCAACAAAAAAACCTTAAAGCTATCGTTAACTGTTTACATGATGTCTGTAGCCTGTCCTTTGTCAAATGTGCGATTAATTTTTGGGAAATGACTAAGAAATGAGTAAAGAGCTGTCAGATATGTTAACTCTCAAAATAACGAAAGAATATATGATTACAAGGCAAGCCCGAGTTCTGTTAGTGTTTTCGTGTAAATTTCACACTTTTGACCCCATATACCCTAAAATTTGCATATGAAATTAACGAAATTTGTGTCATATTTACTATTTTTAGTTGCAGTAATCTTTTTCAAATTATTTTAAAATACCTCAACCTGCTTTCAGCCA
Source organism: Trichopoda pennipes (assembly GCA_030448955.1). Classification (NCBI taxonomy): domain Eukaryota; kingdom Metazoa; phylum Arthropoda; class Insecta; order Diptera; family Tachinidae; genus Trichopoda; species Trichopoda pennipes. The sequence continues at coordinate 27,331 of JASKUP010000161.1, forward strand.
AATAACACAAAAAAAAGCTGTAAACATGGACACAGACGAGACAACGCCATGTATAGAAACATGAAATACTACAATAGTTTCATATTTTGACAAAAAGAAAGAAAACATGAATTTTTGGAAAGAAACATTGCTAAATACTAGACAACATTAAATTAAATTTAGTGATATGCGATAAATGTTTGCTTGATTTAAATAAAGTCCTTCAGAACGCTTAATATCTTTATTTCGATATTTAAAGCCGCCACCACTCAATGACTTTCTAAAAAACCGTTACCCCGTATGCCAAATGTAAACTATTTAAATACAAGGAATTATTTAGTTAGGCTTAGGTTTGTTAATAAATTAATCAATTGTTAAGAAAATAGAAACCTAATTCATTCATTTTCTAGTGTTCTCTTCTTTTGCCGATAAACTTAAAAATGCAGCAACACCAACTCATTCGTGTTTGAGTAAATTGTTCGTAAGTTTTTTTGTTCGTTCTTGAAGTTGGTATACGATAATGAGTATGTACTCGATAGTATGGTGTTTTATTTCCATTCATTAGGAAATAACAATATTGTTTCCCATGGTGTTCTTTAGTTTTGCTTAAATTTTATATATTATTTTTTTAGCAATAAATATTATTAATACTTCAAACTAAAAACATAATTTTCTTTCCAATTACACAAATTTTGTGATTAAATTTCACAGAGATCAAGCAGAGGTATTTCTGAATGAAGTTACCGACCATCGCGCCCTATGCTGAATAGGACTTCTGGGTATGCCCCAAAGTTGAGTACCTACTGCATAATTTTTTTTGAAATGTCATAAAAGGTTTATTTATTATACAAATATTAAGAGTTTTTAAACTTAAGCAGATCTTGAAAATATCTACAAAAAAATATACTTTCATCTCTAGGTTTCCTCTTTCAGCTTGGGAGAAAATCGGGCTAGAAATTTTTTTTAATTTTTTACCGAGCTTAACTTAGTATTTTTCGGGGGCTGAACTTTTTTATGTTCGGATAATTATTCTAACATATCAGCTGTATTCTTGGTAAAAATTTTGTAATGAATTTGTAGTAAATTTAGTTCGCTAAAAAGTTACAAGCCTTTAAATTGGAAAAATGTAAAACCTACCGTTTTTTAGGATTTTCCCCAAAAAGTATATTTGTAAAAAGTATAAAATATATAATTGAAACCTACTTCGGATACTAGCAAATTTTTTTGGACTATTTTAAAGACAAATGCGAATAGAAGAAAAATTAGATGAAAAATTGTAACGATGCACCCTCTAGCCCTATTCAAACATAGCCAATTTTCAAACAAAATTTATGAATTACATCAAAATTTCTCCAAATGCAAAGCATGGGTTGAAAAAAGTAAACGGATTATTAAAGCTCTATTTCTTGGCTACATACTACAAAAAAGATTTGATAGCCCCGTAGTTAACAAAGCCAGGGTGACCAGTTTTCTAAAAAAAAAAAAACAATTTTTGGAAATTGTTCCCCATTTGAGGAATTTATGTGTTAACGTAAAATTTACAGTTTCAAAGGCAAATAGCATCTAAAAAATTCAACATGAAAGAAATGTTAATAAATTGTTAATCTAGAAGTCATAAGCTTTCCGCTGATACCATCTACTTGAATAAAGAGCATATATTTTAGTTGTAGGAGTTTCGCAATCCTCGTCTTGTAAAGACATTTTTCTCTTTTTAATATCAAAAAAATGAAAAATGTGTATAAACATATTTTGTGTAAAACTGAAAAACGAAACATTGCATGAAAAATTTGTGTATGCTGCTGGTCTCTCTGAAATTTCATTAGGATATCTTAAGTGGTTCACGAGCTACCGAATTATTCCCAAAAAAAACAAACTTTTTCAAGCCACTGTGCCGTTAAGCTTTATTTTGTTCACCTTTACAACTACATTTTTATTTTGGACTCTCTTAAATGCTTTAAATACTTTTCTCTTAAGAAGATTAAGTTTTAACTAAATTTGCAAAATTCTCTTTCCTAAGGATTTCTCAGAACACTATAAAATTGTTCTAAATATATTATTATGATAAGTGATCAAAATAACTAAACGAATCAAAAAAGCAAAATTGTATGTTTAACCCACAAACACATTGTTTAGGCAAGCAAAAGATCTATGACGCACATTCTAAAATTGGGTAAGATATAATACAAACGTACAAACATATGTACGTATAGACATACATATATTGAATAGAATAATTTACACTTTAAATGACAAACATATGAAGCATTTATAAGCCGTGCCTTCTGGTGATCTTATCTTCTCCGGGACATTCAAAATTGACTTCGGTACCAGTTGGCAACCAGGGTTGTGACCAGATTGTTATTCTACACGTTTTCATTTGGTTGTTTGTATTGTCAAGCAAATCGGCAATGATGACGTGTTTGATGCCAGCTACAACTTGTGTGGTGGCAGCGTTAATCTTAATTAATCTTTAATAACCAATAAAAAATTATTTAATAATGTGAAATATATTAAGCAAACTAGTTTTGATACACTTTTTTAGTAAAATTTTTAAAAAAATGTATCAAAATATTCTTCTCACACAAAAATGATTACACAATTAAACTAAAATAGTACTATAAGGTCTCGTTTTATCTCATAGATATTTTGAATACAAAAACTGCGTATTATAAAAAATTCGTATTATAAAAAATTCGCTTACAAAGGGCTTAACTCGTGTAGAAAATGTGTAGATAAGTTCATAATTTTCTAAAATAAATTAAAACCTCTTTTAGTGAAAAGTAAGATTTCAATATGAAACTCAAAATGATGTAGTATAGTCTTTTGGATAGTAGGTATTCCCTTTTACATGGGATTCCCCGAACAGCAAAAGCTCACTCTAGAAACAAATCACTGACATCTGGTTGCAAAGAATTAAGGCAGATCTATATGTCCTTTGCATCCATAAATGTCCGAAAACGCTTAAAAATAACACGCATAAAAGAAGACCTTACAGTACATAATTATTATTATTATTATTATTACCTATAATACGGTCCATCTTTAGCAGCCAATTCTCTTAAAGAAAAATTCAATGTATTTTCCTCTTCCTTTAATTTATTTCCCGTCAATTGTGTAACACAACCGGGACATCCAGGCCAGCCGTTGACGACAGTTAAAGCATAAAAATACAAAATTAAATTAAAATTCATTTTTAGTAGCAAAATAGCAAGAAATTTATATGATATTTTCGTTTTCAATAACAAATTCTGACTGATAAGAATTCTATATTCATTTGCTTAATTTTAAAATCACCTGCCGTTCTTATGTTTAAACTAAGTTTCAATCTCTTGACTTAAAAACAACTAATACTACAGATAAGTTACGTTATCAGAAATTTAAATGAATAAAGTTTAATTAATATTTAATATTTATTTCTAAAAAAAAAAAAAAGAAATCATTTGGTATATGGCTTGGGATTCTTAGCAAACAATTAGAAAAGGTTTTTTTCAAAAACTTAATTTCATTAAGATGCGTTTGCATGTATTGACCTGCTTCTTTTTGTAGTGTTTTCATTAAATATTTCTAGTATCGGGTTTTTCAACAAGTTACATTTCGTAAAATTTGTGATATTTTCCGGCAAAATATTCATCCTTCTGAGACCGCTATTAGGAATTTGGCCATTAAATTTGAGTCGACAGGCTCGACACCAACGCGTGTTGGACCGGGTCGTGCAACTAAAAATATCGCAGCCGTGAGCTGCAGTGTGGAGGCAGGTCCAAATTTGTCAATTCCTCGAAGTACTCAACAATTGGGGTTATCCGAAGGCGAACTTTGCGTAAGTATTTGACTTTGTAGCTGTACAAAGTTTAATTGGTGCAGGAATTGAAGCCGACCGACCATTACATCGCCGCAAATTCGTTTAATTCATTCAGAAACAGCCGGCTGGTGTTTCTCGAAAAATCATTTTTTCAGACGAAGCCCATTTTTACTTATCAGCGTAAATCAACAAGCAAAATTGCCACATTTGGGCTCCTGAAAATCCTAGAGCGATTATTGAGAAGCCTTTACATGCCTGGACGCGTCCTTAGACCGTTTTTTTTTCGCAGATGAGGCTGCGATAACAGGCAATGGATCACGCTATCGTGAGATGCTAACAACTCAATTTTGGCCGATTATTGACGCTGTGGACGGTGCCACATGTTACACAGCCAATGAAACGATCAATTTTCTGCAAAGCAAATTTCCCGATCGCATAATATCGCGACAATCAGCGGTTGAGTAGTCAGCTAGATCGTGTGATTTAACACCACTGGACAGAGTCTATACGAAGCCAGTCGATTCGATTTCAGCCTTAAAACTCAAAATCCGTAATGTGATTAACGAAATAGGACCGCCATTCTACCAATAATGATTAAAAACTTTGGTGAAGGAATCGACGTCTGTCAGCGTGATCGTGGTGGACATTTTTCCATTCATAACTGCCGAACTTTTCTCTTCGTAATACAATAAAAATTTGAATCATCTTAATATTAATTTTTTGTTTTATTTTGTTTAAGAAAACAAAATTGTTGAAAAATCCTTTACAATTGAACTTCAGTGGCAGCCCTTATGTAGAAAAATGAAAAAAAAAAATCGCAAGGCCTTTTGTTTTGTTTTTGGTTAAACAAAGTTCTCATTCAATCAGTTTAGTTTGCTACATAAATGAAAATCCAATTTTGATAGAAGGGGTCGATCGTCCGTAACTTCAATCAGAAATACTTCTGCTTGGCCTCTGTGAAATTTCAATAGTGGATCATGAGCTACAGAATTATTATTGAAAAAAAAACCTTTTCAAACGAGTGTGCATTGTTTAATTGTTGCCGTTTCCAATAAGCATCTACAAAAATAATTACAAATTCACTAAAAATTACAAGTCAAGTAAAATATTTAAGAAATAAAAAAAGTTTACCTTTGGACTATATTTTATTCAAGTAACACTAATTTTGAATAAAATATCTTATTCTTTTCTGATTTGAAGCACGTCATATAATTTAAACTCAGACATTGTTTGAAAATTCAAAGTTTTCATTAAGCATTTGTTTGACTAATGGACTTGACATCACTTTGCAGTCAGGCGCGATACTAAATCTCAATATCATTTTGTATTAATTGTTAATCATAAATGACGTTTTCTTTTCGGTGTTAAAACACCTTCTTTTTTGTTCTTTTCTTTTCTTAAAAAAATCGATATTGTATATCAAAAGTATGAAGTTTACGTATTGTATTCTCAATATGATGTAGGGGTATGTATTATGCTACACTTTTTTACTAATTATTACTGTAGCTAATTTTTACTAACACTTGTTGCTAAACACATAACTGTATGTGTAAAATCTAACAGCATGTGTTAAATATGGCATTTATTTAAAACGCTAGTTAGACAGTACTGATATCTATAGTTAAAGAGGTGGCAATTTTTAAGTGGTTTGTTTACTCATCATACATACCATGTTAAATAATTGTTGGCAACATTTATCTTCGGAAAAGAGAACGCTACAAGTTTCGGTTTTATTAAGTCCAAAGTGCCGGTTTGGAATTGCTTAATATCAAAATTAATTTTACCCTCATATTTGTCATATTTAAATTTGAGGTTATTATAAAAGGATTACAATTCTCGTTTGATACTAATTGGAAGGGTCTAGAACTCCTGCAAATTTTTTAACATAATTCTCATTATATTTTTCTACTACATTCAAGATATTTGGATTTGCCAGTGTCAAAAGTAACTAAGAGAAGACATAAATATTTAAGCGCCTATTTTGCTTGAGATTTTCTAACTGAAGCACAATGCAGACTGATTACTTTAACATACCTGTTGTTGGAAAATTTTATAAACCAATGATAATTAAAAATTTAAAGCTGAAGAGACCGAAAAAATAATCCTTATCATTATTATTATCTTTTAATGCATAAAAAATGTACTTTAATTTTATAAATTATTTTTAATTACTACAACCTAATGGCGTTATTAAGATAAGAGTATTTCTTGAAAACTTAGTGGTATTAGATAACAAGTATTTATTGATAATAATAAAAAAAAAACTTAATATGGCTAAAATTATTTGATGGCTTACACGTTTTTAAAAATTAAAACTTTCTGTTAAGAACATATGGCTAAATTATCTTACTGACCTAAAAACATTTCGCTCAGACACATTAAATTAAACATACAGTAGTCCAATAAAGTCTATATACACGTAAAAAATGTGATTTCTTCTATTTAAATGAAATTTAAAAAAAAATATATATCCGTTAAAATTAATTATTAAATAAAAGGGTAAATAATTAAATAAAGATTTGAAACTTCAAGAAAGGCAAGCTTCAAATTTTGCAAAAAAAAAAAACAAAAAAATACAGATTTACATCACTTATTTCATTCTTCCAATAAAATTATATTTGAATCTTCTGTGATAAATATATTTTTCCAGACATAACGATTTTATTCAATCGCATGGAGAAATCAATAGCTTGGAAAGATTTATTAGCGTCCACCTGTTAACAGTGAATTTTATTGAAAGTGCTGTTAGGTCGTTTTTGTTTTTTAAAACAAAATAAAACAAAAAATTTAGATTAAGATAATTAAAATTTTTATTGTATTACAAAGAGAAGAGTTTGTCAGTTATGAATGAAAAATGATATCTGGCAAATGTACATCACGACCACGCTGACAGATGTCGATTGTTTCATCAAAGTTTTAAATCACTTTTTGGCAAAATGGCGGCCTATTTCATTACTCACATCATGAATTTTGAGTTTTAAAGCTGAAATCGATTCGATTGGCTCCGTAATCCAGTGGTGTTAAATCATAAGATCTGGGTAGCTACTTAACTACTACTACTACTACTTATTGTCGTTTAACTATGCGATCGATGGTTTGCAATAAATTGATCGCTTAATAGGCTTAGTGACCTGTGGCGACGTTCTGTTGAAACCATATGTCAGTAATATCCACGTCGTCAATGATAAACGCAAATTAAGTTGTTAGCATCTTGCGATAGCGTGATCCGTTGACCATTTTCAGCCTCATCTTCGGCAAAAACGTCCCAATCACGCCTCCAGATCATATAGCGCATATTGTTCCAATAATCGCTCTAGGATTTTCAGAAGCCAAAATTCGTCAATTTTGCTTCTTGACATACCTTGACAAGTGAAAATGGGCTTTGTCGGAAAAAATTATTTTTTCAGAAATACCAACTGGTTGTTTCTAAATAAATTGAGCGAATCTACGGCAATGTGAAAGATCGGTCTGCCACACTCCTGCACCAATTGAACTTTGTAAGGCTTCAAAGTCAAATCCTTACATAAAATTTGACATGTGGTGGTTTTGGATAACCCCAATTGTTGAGAAAGTCAAATGATTGACAAATTAGGATCTCCTTCAAGAGTTTTTTTTTTTACCGTGTACCGTGATACATTCTTTAGGAAAGGGATAGAGAAGAGATGAAACAGGTGGTGAAAGTAGGATAGTCGGAAATTAACTGCCGTATTTAAGACAGCACAGCGACCAGTGACTCAATTTTTATTTTTGTAGTAAAAAAACCAAGGTCTTCGTTGGGAATCGAACCAACAACCCCCATACTTACAAGCTAATACACTACCTACTAGCCTACAGGGGCACGGGGGAATTCCTGACGGCTGCGATGTTTTCAGTTAAACGACCCCGTCGAACACGCGTTGGTGTGTAACGAACAAATTTTTAATAGTGGTCGCAAAAGGATGATTATGTTGCCCGAAAATACCACAAATTTTTCGAAATGTAATTTTAACAGAGCCACCATTTTTATAGTCAATTTTAATTATTTTAATGCGATTTTCGTGGGAAATTAAATTCATTGTATCAATTGCCAATGCATCTACTACGACTACGTCAAAAAACTAAATGTCACAACTGTCATGTTGTTCGTGTTGTCATAATTGAAATACGAACTTCTGGTTGTAAAATCTCGATATTTGAAAATGTTAATTTAACACTTCAGGATGCATAAATTGTAGCTTTAATTTTCAGAAGTATACAAAAAGTTAATAAAATCGATTCCGCGACGCATCACAAATAGCTTTGCTGAAAATTTCATTTTTTAATTTTTTTAAATTAATAATTCTCATTATAAATATTTTTATATTTATTCGAAGAGATTTGTAGTTAAATAAGAAAACATTTAGGCAAAGCGTACACTTGTTTAATTATGCATTGGATCATGATCATGATACATGTACATGAAAAAACCTAAAGTTTCTTTTCTTTGTAAATAAAAAAATCTAGAATTAAGTACTAAGATTTACTTAAATAGTTTCTTCTGCCTAACTGTAAGCAATAAGTGGTAATGAATAACTTGAGGGTGCCGAACGTTAAACCTTTGCCTATATTTTAATAGCAACGCCCTCGCTAGAACTTATAGCGTTATTTATGTCTACAAAGTCAGCTGTTTTGCAATGATTTTAAAATTATCAAGTAATTGTAAAGTATCTCTAGCAATAGCATCGAAGATGATAATGGTGTTCTAATTTAATTTTTAAACTCGAGAATCCTTTGAGAAATACCTTTTTAATTTTGATATATTCTTAAAAAGAATATTCCAAATATATTTTATCATTATTTTTCAATATTATTTTTTTACAGCTAGAAAAAAGGCAGTAGTTGTAAAAGTTCTCGTTATATTTTGATAAATTATGAACAGTCAATTAAATTGTTTAGCTGCATTTAAAATATAATCGCAAACTCGATAAATGGAGAATATTTTCTCCAAAGAGTTGTAAGAACAAAATAGTGTCAAATTGTTTGTTATAAATAGTTTTAGTAAATTTTAACAAAAAGTAATTTTCCTTCATGACATTTCACATTTTTTATTGAAAACCAAGTATTACATTTAATTACAATACATTGCAATCAGATTCAGTATTTACAGAAAACCTCTTAACTAGTTCCCTTTCACCAGCACAATTAAATTTCACACGAATGCCATTTACCTTCCAGGGTCGAGACCAAACATCAATATCACAAACTTTTATATTTTCCTGTTGATCCTTAATAACTGCATTTATTTTATCGAAAAAGCCAACCTCTATATATCCGCTAGCAGAATTTACTTTCACAAGCCTTAGCGAATGAAATTTAAAAAGTAATATACCGTTACATGGAAAGTATAATTTTTTATATTTACTTGTAATATGGGCCGTCAGCAGCAGCGAATCTTGCAAATGATAGGTTAAGAAGCGCTGTGGCTCTCCTTATATCAGCTGGTCTGGATTGGCCTGCGGCAAATGTTACCAAAGTCAAAACACCGAAAATTAAAAAACATTTCATTTTTTTTTTTGGTTCTTCTTCTTTCTTTTTGTGTTGATGTTCGCTAATTGAAATCCAAGGATGAACTGAGGATTTTAAGCAAAAAGTTGACTCTTTTATATGGCTGTTAGAAATTAAAGTTATTATAATAAATAAAATATAATCTTTAAAACTTACTGCTTATCACGGCTAATTAAAGAAGATGATATTCAGATAAAATTATATCTAAATATTTTCATTAGGTAAGATAATGTTATTTCTAAAAAGAACAATAAAAACTTAATAAATTAATTGTTTACACGTTTGAAAAATAAAGTTGTTTCTGTTATATGCTCTTTCAAACTTAACAACTGACATATTTTTATCAGTAATATATTATGCTTTCTAAAGGCAGTAATGACAAATCTGGACGAACATGAAAGTCTTTCGTTAAGACAAATATTTAAAAAAATGTTAACAACTAATCTCTCGAATCCCTTTTGTATTCATGACTCTACATGCGAACTTTGTATTTTCATTTAAATAGTGTAGTGTTAGTTTAAATTAATAAATACATCTAGATATTAGGGTGGCCCTCATGTGAATCGCTTGGGATTAAGACGTACCGCAAACCTATCCAAATTCGCAAAAAACCAAAGAGTTTCCTTTTTTACCCTTTGTAATGAGGCCACTAGAACCACACAGCACCAATAAACAATAAACAATAAAAAAATGTGGCCAAAATTAATTTTAAAAAAAGTTTCGATTTGGAATGTCGATGAAATAACAAAATTTCGTGTTAAAAATACAACCAGTTATGCCATAAATTTTGCTCAAAGAAAAACTATCAAGACAGATGATTACACAGAATTACTAGAACTCACTTTGATGTTTTTTATGACAACTACCTGAAAAGCCCAATTGTAAGATTATATTTTATAACATTTAAATATTTATATATTTTATTATTTTTAGTATCTTATTTAAATTTAATTTTTTTTTAAATATAAAATAATATTGCAACTTTCACTACTCATACTCAGGGCCAGGTAAATATTTATGGCAAAGAATGGAAAAGGAGCAGCTCCAGGAAGCTCAAGCTTAAAATTACATGAAAATTATAAAAGTAGACGATCTTGGAATTTTTTTTGTTACGTTTATTGCTTTTAATAAACGTTTTGCAATTTTAACTGTGATTTTAAGTTATTCCCAAAATGGTTTTATTTTGCTTTTTCAACAATTTTCTTCTGTTTACCAACTCAAATAAACTCATCAAAATGTTGCATAAGTATGAGTATGCTGTGCTTGCCGATTATTAAAGTACAAATAAACACGTCAATCACCATTTTCATTTTTCATATCGCAGCTTTCGTATGTTAGTAGATCGTCATCGAATTATGATTTATTATTATTGACATGTTGTCAAATTTTGTTAAAAAAGCAAAATATAAAAAAATGGTGAATATGATTTTTTTATTGTTTTCGATTTTTTTTTTTTTGTTAGTTTACGCTTTTAACTTTACATTCCATTATATTTTATATTTTTCAAATAAAAAAAAAGAAAATAATTATCAGTAAAAAAGTAAGTAAGAAATCTTACATGCAAAACAAGCACAACACACTTATAAAAGGTGTTTTTTTAAGCTAGATAGAACTTTAAATTGTAAAAAGTAACACAAAAAATGAAATTTTGATGAAACATTTTTTTTATTTGTTTCAGTATACTCTGACAAATCATCATGAATAGACTCTCGCTTGAACAACGCTACGAAATTATACAAATTTACTTTGAAAATCAGTCGTCGATTCGCGCAACTTATAGACGACTTCGTCATTTTTATGGCGTACATAATCGTTCATCTGAACAAGCCATTCGTCGAACTGTCGATAGATTTCGTACCACATACTCTCTAGAGGATGCAATAACACCAACACGTCGAAGGAATGTGCGTACTGAAGAGAATATCGCCGCTGTAAACGAAAGTGTGGAAGAAGATCCAAATTTATCGATTCGTCGTCGGTCGCAGGAATTGGGGGTCCGTCCACTACGTGGAAAATTTTGCGCAAAGATCTCGGCCTACACCCGTATAAGATCCAGCTGGTGCAGGAATTGAAGCCACGAGACCATTATATGCGTCGTTCTTTCGCTGATTGGGCTCTAGAGCAGTTGGCAACTGACCCGTTGTTTTATCGCAAAATTGTGTTCAGCGATGAGGCGCATTTTTGGCTTAACGGGTTTGTTAATAAACAAAATTGCCGCATATGGAGTGAGACCAATCCACAACAGACCCTACAGACTCCATTACATCCAGAAAAATGCACCGTTTGGTGCGGTTTTCACGCTGGTGGCATCATCGGACCTTATTTCTTCAAAAATGAGGCCGGAGCTCGCGTTACGGTCAATGGAGATCGTTACCGCACCATGATCAATGATTTTTTGTTTGAAAATATGGATGACATTGATCCGGACGAGATGTGGTTTCAACAGGATGGCGCTACGTGCCATACAGCGAACGCAACCATCGACTTATTGAAATCAAAATTTGGCGATAAGTTGATTTCGAGAAATGGACCTGTCAATTGACCTCCAAGGTCGTGCGATTTGACACCACCCGACTATTTCCTGTGGGGCTACGTGAAGTCACTGGTTTATGCTGATAAACCAGCAACAATTGACGCCTTGGAGGACAGCATTGTTCGTGTTATTCGTGACATGCGCCCAGCAGTGCTCGAAAAAGTGGCCCAAAATTGGACGTCCAGAATGCGCTTCGTCAAGAACAGCCGCGGTGCCCATATGCCCGAAATCATTTTCAAATGTTAATGTCACGTATTGATCCTTCGAATAAAAAAGAAATTTTGATTACAATTTAATTTTTTGTGTTATTTTTTACAATTTCAAGTTCTATCGGGCTTAAAAAAACGCCCTTTACGAATTCTACAAAATACGATAAACAGCAGAAAAACTACTAACACAGAATAAAAACAAAATACACAGCCGAGCAGGCGCCTAAACTGAATGATAATACCAACAACAATATTGTGTAATACTAAAGTAGAATATTCTTGTATATGCGAGAACTACTTAAAACAACTTTATAAGAATCCCTTTCTGGGCAAATGAATTAATTCAAGTTGACTCATCCGATAGTAAAGACAATAAAGTCACCATAATTTAATTTAATTTAATTTAATTTAATTTAATTTAAAACTCTAAAGTACTGTGATATTATTTTAGAATAAAAGAAGTCAAGGTGCCCCTGCAGGCTAGTAGGTAGTGTACTAGCGTGTGAGTATGGGGGTTGTGAGTTTGATTCCGAACGAAGACCTTGGTTTTTTTCACTACAAAAATAAAAATTGACGTGTCTGTGGGGCTGCTCAGCGTTAAAGGCATAGTCACTAGTCGCTGTGCTGTCTTTATACGGCAGTTAATTTCCGACTATTCTTCTACTTTCACCACCTGTTTCATATCTTCTCTATCCCTTTCCTAAAGAATGTAGCACGGTACTTGACTAAATAGGCATTGTTGCCTGTTGCAAAACATTTATTAAAAGGAATAGATGAAACATAATTTTATTTATCTGCATTCATCGACTTTTGGACATTTATAAGGCAACTGAGATTGTTGTGAGCAATCAGAATCAAAAATATTCAAAAAATCATTGATGAATTGAACAAAAAAAAATCAAAACGTCTTTAATTCATTCAACTATTGCCGACAACACACATAGTTAAATTCAGCAGTGTATTTGCGTCAAAGTACTATTTTACTATAAAGAAGATAACCAGAAAAAGCTAAAGAAACTATAAACATAAAGCTCTTGGCAATATCTCAGCAATGCTATTATTTAGTACAACTTTGACATATACACGAAATAACCTAAAGCGCTATGTGACACATCCAACTGCTACATACATTTTTATCTCCAAATTTTTTTATCAGTAGTTGGATTATTTTATCCTGATCGTGTAGGAATAATTCGCATTCACCTCATTAAACAATATTTCAAAATTTAAAAAAAACGTTTAATTTCTTAATATTTTATATTTGTTAAAATTTATAAAAACCTGCCATAGAGCAAGTAAACACGATCAACTTTAATAAATAAATAAAAATAACGTCGCACAGTGGACCATTTTACGGGAAGGCGGTCAAAAATATATAACTTTTGAACGGATCGTAATTTTGATACGCGGTTTCTTTTGTCTACTAGGTAAGATCATAGGCTTTCGTTTAAGGTATAAAATTTAAAATCGACTGGTTAGAAAAAAAGTTGTGATAGATTTAAAAATACATTCTAAATTTTAGCTGATTTTTGGTACGAAAGTAAAGTATTAAAACTTATTCAAAGAGTTTGTTTTACATAAAGTCTTATATTTTGATTCACGTTTAGAACTTATACTTATTGAAAACTTAAATTTAGTCAGATAGGGCCAAGCTTTAGCCACCGTGAAGTTTTTAGTACGAAAGCCAAAGGTTGGTTTTTTGAAACAATTTCAGTTAAAAATTAGCAAAAACATGAAAAATATATTCAAACCAATTTACTTTAGATAAGGAGCTATTTAAGTCCAAAATAATCATAAATACTACTCGTATATGTAAACTTTTACTACAAATTGAATAATACTTAAGAACTTGTTAAATAATACTGAATCTCTTTATTAGCTCCAAATCTACTCCTGTGATAGATGGTGCAGTTTTTGGATCTGAAAAAATTCTTCTTGCAGTGTTTCCGTCATTTGTGTTCCCTTCCCCTTGCTATGGCTTATCAATGATTAGGCCTTGTTCTAAATACTTTTCTTGAATTTGTTTTTTTTTCAGTTTCTTTTTTCTTCATTTTCCTTATTTTTTCTGACTGTTACTTCGCGTAACGGACCAAAATCCAAATCATAACTCAATTTAAGAATATGCTCCATAAAACGTATTCTAGTATGAAGAGGGGACAATCCAATTAAAAGTATCTTCTGGAACTGGATGGCTTAATTAACTGGATTTCCTTTCGATTATAATGCAGCTTTTGTATCTGTTAAAGCTTGTGCAACTTTTTCATCAATCATTGTGAGATGCATTTTAAAATTTACTTCGATTTCTTATTCATCAACAGTAAATTTTACAGGTTTTAGGACTTTAATTTCATCTTTTATTTTCAGACTTCTTCAGTTAGGACATTTTTTGTTTCTTTTATGAAAGTAAATTTTATTGGTCTACAATATTTTATTGACGAGGGTATTTCATTTTTCATACTATTTTACAATCAGTGCAAATCAATTAAAAAAGCAAAGCACTTTCGTGACCTCCTAAATTATATCAATTTACGTAATTTTAAGTAGGCAAAATATTTGTGTGAGCAACTGTGGATGACTTTGAAATTGACTAAAAATTTTTGTTTTCTTTCTGAAAATATGCATATTCATCTAAACAATGTCTCTCATAAGGGCGTTTTGAAAAATAAATAAAATGTTTACAAAATGGAAAAACAGAAAAAAAAATTTTTTTGATTCCATTTTGCAAAAAATGTTCGACCTTGTGTCAGAAAAATTGTTGTGGTGCTCACGGTCGGATTGTGCCGGGTATACAATGGGGTATAGGCGTGTAGGAGACATTTAGGGCTATGACACAGTGCTAATGCTTTTACATTCCCTAACGAACTTTAGAAGTTATGCTCTATTAAGCAAGAGAATTTAGAAAAAAATTGCACCTCTAAAAAGAATTAATTTCTAAAAATCAATCAAAAGCATTTCAGTTTTCTTTACGCTATTATACAAAGTTTGTTTCGTTTAAAAATCTGCTATAACAAAAAAGTTGTAGATGTTTAAGAATCAAAAATTTACTAGGAAATTTCTCATTTTAGCAAAATACTGAAAATGCTCATTTTGAATCACCCTGTTCAGTGTGATATAGTTAAAATAAGGTTTAAATTTTTTGGCTCCCAAGGTACACTAGTATCTACTTTCGAATGAAGTTTAAAATTTTACAATTGGGGACCATGAAAAAAAGGACTTTTGGCCGCCTTCTCGTATAATGGTCCACTGTGCGTTGTCACGTAAAAAACGGAAACTGAACCTTGAACATCTTTCACGCCAGCAAATTTCGTCAAACTTACATTTTACCCTTGATATTTCTTGACTTCTTCATAGTTTCAAAATCCATATATTCGTTATTGCTAAGTAACTCAATAAAAAGTTTTTTACTACGAAATGAGTTAACTGCAGTTAAAACCCTAAGATTCGTATGGAGCATCAAGTTTGTAAATTATTTTCCAAACCATCAAATCTTTTATAAGAAGCTAATACTAAGTCAACCGGCAAATTTTGCTGTTTACGTATATTCTCCGTTTTGTCACAGATACATAGTATTTTCTAATAGTTTCTCACGACTATTTACTATTGGAATTGTGTTAGATAGCTTAACAGTGACTTTGGTTATTGATTTTGTAGTCCCTTGAAAATAATTTCAATCACCATTTTCATCAACACTCATTCTTCAGACGCATTTAATACGAGACCTTAAATATTTCTGTTGAGCCCTAATAGTTGCCACGATTAACTATGTAAACTGTGCGCAAAGTAAAAGGTTTTCCAACGAGAAATTTCGTTTCTAAAACAAAATAAAACAAAAAAAATGATTAAAAGAGAGCAAGGTTCGGCAAATATGAATGAAAAATGATATCTGGCGAATGTTTACCATGACGATGCTGACTGATGTCAATTCTTTTATCAAAGTCTTTAAATGGCGGTCCTATTTCGTTACTCACATCACGGATTTTGAGTTTAAGGGCTGAAATTGTTTCGATTGGCTGCATATAGACTCTGTACTTAGCATAGCCCCACAAATAATAAATTGGTCATTTCATTGGGTGCGTGACATGTGGCACCGACCTGTTAAAACCATATATCAGTGATATCCACGTCATCAATAATAGGCCAAAATCGAGTTGTTAACATCTCGCGATAGCGTGATCCGTAGACGGTTAAACCTTTTCATCCTAATCTTCGAAGAACAACGGCCCATACCACATAACGCACCACACAGTGACGGGTTGGGCATTCAAAGACTTCTCAATAATCGCTTTAGGATTTTCAGAAGCTCAAATGCGGCAATTTTGCTTGTTAACATACAAGTGTTAACAAGTGAAAATGGGCTTCGTCTGAAAAAATTATTTTTTCATAAAAACCAGCCGGTTGTTGCTGAATCAATTGAGCTAATTCGCGGCGATGTAAATAATCGATCGGCTACAATTCCTGCACCAGTTAAACCATGTAAGGCTTTAAAGTTAAATCCTTATGCAAAATTCGCAAAATTGAGAACGTCGAGAAATTCACAAATTTGGTTTTGCTTCAACACTGTGGCTCACGGTTGCAATGTTTTCAGTTGAGTAACCCAGCCGAACACGCGTTGTATCGGGCCTGTCGACTCAAATTTAATGAAATTTTTAATAGCGGTTTTAGTAAGACATTTATGTTGTCCGAAAATATCACGAATTTTATGAAATGTAACTTTAACAGAACCACCATTTTCATAGCGGATTAAAATTATTTTAACCCATTAGTTCCTACGGTTCCTTTAAAAGGACGTTGGTATTTTCCGTTTGGCATCTACATACATACTTAAATAAAAATTTTGAATCAAGTAGGCTTTGACGTTGGTTAAGATGTGTTTTTTACACACAAAAAAATGTCAGAACACGTTGAAGGTAAGTAAAATTAAAAAAGCTTTATTTTCTTATTAAACTTAGTGTTTTTTAAAAAGTGTTCAAATTTCAATTTAATTCATTAATAAGTAAATAACTAATTTGGAAGTTTCCGAAATATGGAATAGTTTCAAAGGCCGCTTACAAGGAACGTTGTGCTCGCTAAAAAGTTTTCATGTATGTTTTGTTACATACTTACAGTGGCCGAAATATTAGAAGAATTAGAAGCAATTGATGGTGATTTACAAGATGTTGATATGTAAGCACTTTCACCCATAAATGGAAATGAGACGGACCAAGATTCGGATTCAAGTGATGATCATGAAGAAAATCTCAATCATCATGGGCCAAAACTGCTGAGCACGGAATATGAAATTAACCATGAAGAAAATGGTGATAGGATATATGACGAATGGGATGAAAGCGACGATGAACCAGTTTCCGGACCAGTTCCGGAAATGCTATGCGTGCATCTAAGACAAATTAAAAGTAGATCCCAGCTACAAAATTGAAACCAAGTGCGAGACACAGATTCCCACCGTTGAGGTTCAATCCGCCAAAACTCCATTAGAGTCTTTCCAACTATATTTTTCTGATGATATACTATTTATTTCATTGTGTTAAGCAGACTTCATTATATGCTCTTCAAAAAATGTTGAATTGAATGTAACTTGAGATGAAATAAAAGTATTCATTGGAGGTATTTGGATGTCACGATACGCAGGGTGCCCCTGTAAGCTAGTAAGTAGTGTACTAGCTTGTTAGTATGGGGGTTGTGGGTTCGATTCCCAACAAAGATCTTGGTTTTTTTCACTACAAAATTTAAAATTGACTGTCGGTGGGGCTGCTCAGCGATGAAGGCATAGTCACTGGTCGCTGTGCTGTCTTTTATACGGCAGTTAATTTCCGACTATCCTTTTACTTTCACCACCTGTTTCATCTCTTCTCTATCCCTTTCCTAAATATTGTAGCACGGCACTTGACTAAATAGGCTTTGTTGCCTGAAGTGCTACTTCTCTTTAAAAAAAAAAATAAAAAAAACTAAACAAACATCTTTAGTAGTCTGACAAAAAAAGATACTCCAAAGCTGCTATCAAACAGCATGCGCCTCAACAGATTCGAAAAAATTTTGAATAACTTTCATTTGAATGACAACTCAAAATTTTAGAGTAATGACCGCCTTTTCAAAATTCAACCCGTAATTGATCATTTAAATGAATTATTTCTTAAATATAGTATGCTAGATCAGAATATTTCCATTGATGAAAGCATGATTCCTTATTATGACACACTATGCAAAGCAATATATTTGGATTTAAAAACTGGGCTTCAGTTTGATATATATATATGGAAAAAGGCGGACGTCGTGTCCTATGGGTTCGGTGTACGTGGCGATAAGATTATAGATCTAATCACAAAATCAAATATACCAAGAAATAAAGGATTCACGGTAAGATAATGCAAATTTTTAACTCTTCACTAATTTAACTACTGCATCATTTTTTTATTTACAAGATTTTCTTTGACAATTATTTTACATCCGTAAACTTACTACGTCATTTGTCGAACATGAATTTCTGTGCAACTGGCATAATAATAAATAGTCGTACAGAGAAATGCCATTGCCGAAATGAAAAAGAAATAAAGAGGATCAACCTACTAACGTTTTTCCAGCATTAGGAACATATTGTTAATGAAATGAAAAGAATGTCGTCGCCATCGGTACAAGTTTAAACAGCAACAAAATGGGAACATGTAGACGTTATGCCAGAGAAGAAGGTGCAGTACATAAGTCCAGCCAAAATTTATCCATTTTTATAATAAAAGCATGGGCGGGGTGGATAAGATGGATCAATTGGTGGCCGCATATCGATCACAAATCAGACAGCGTAAGTGTTGTTGGCCTATTTATTGGATGCATTTGTAGTAAATGGATGGCTTCTTATGCCAAAGCTTTATCCAAATGATCCAAGTTGTGCCAGTTTGCTTCATTTCAGACGTTATACAGCTATATTCTTATTGGAAATATTTGGAGATTCAAACCGAATAACAAATGTTTATGCAAATATAAAATTCGACGAAAAAGAGCATGTAATAAAACAAAAAGGATAAACGATGTACAAATTGTAGCAAAAAGCCAAACATTATTTATATAATGTGCAATAAAGGCCTTCACCCAAAAGAATGTTTCAAAACATACCACACTCAAACTGCGCATACAACATAAAGTCCCTTAAAAGGACTCCCAAAAGTTATGTTAAACGTTATTTTTTAATAAAAATCTTAAAAACTAATTAGTATTTTACTACGAATACGTCAAAAGCTAAATGTCAAAACTATCATCCGGCTGTGTTGCCACAATTGAAAAATAAACTTCTTGATGAAAAATCTGATAAAAGTTAACTATTTTATTTTTCTCTTTTTCCTTGCTCCGCAAAGTTTCTTTGAGGCAGAAAAAACATTGATTTTAAAATTTGACTAGTAACGTTTATTAAAAAAAGTTGAGAAGAAAACTTATGTGAAACTTTTTAACGTTTATTAACATATGTATTCACATATAAAGGGTATTTTTATAAAGGTTCTAGCAAAACCGTTCGCCACGTTTGCCATCAGATGGCTTCGTTTTTTGTAACATTTCGTTGGGGGATTAAAAGATAAAGAAAAATATTTTTTTTGTTTTATATTTGAAAAGGAAAAATTTTATTTCATTGCACAACAGTAATGAATTTATTTCGATAACAAAAATGAAGTGGAATTTAGTTGAACTTCTCTAAGTAAAAACTGAAAGTGAATCCAAAGTAAATACTGAATCGACGCGTTATTCGTGTCCGCAAATTAACCGATTCACTGAAGTGCTCTTTGGTAAACCACATTTTTTGTTTTTTGGTCTGACGTTAACACAAATAAAGCGGATGGCTTCCCAACTCGTGAACACGCAACGTTTAGCTGCCCATGTGAAAAACAATGATTTTCTAAATTTATCCCGCAAACACTAAGCGATTGGCCTTGCGACTTGTTAATTGTCATTGCGAAAGCAAGGCGAACCGGAAATTGCTATCGTTCACCTGCGTACTTTCCGTGAATAATGGCTGCCTCAATAAAATTTGGCATAAGTCTTTTGACCGCAAGTCGAGTACCGTTGCAAAGTCGCGGTGGATTCAAATTACGCAATATCATAATAACTGCACCAACTTCGAGTTGCAAGTTATGTGGTGGAAATCTTGGTAGCTCCAGAGAGTACAAAAACTTCGTTGGATAATTTACTGCATCATCGGGATTTGTTATGGAATCAACGGATTTGTATATCACCAAATCGCCATCGATTTTTGATTGAATGCTGAAATTCAGTGTATGTACAGCATCTTTCTTTGCGGCGAGAATTGTTCGTTTACTTAACCAAGCATAATTCTGATAATTCTCACTAATGTTTGGGAAAACATTTTCAATAAGAGCTAAGAGTCTAAAAATCGGCAAAAGTCGTTGGTAAGAGTAATACATCCAGCTGTCGCATCAACTGGGACTTTTCCATTTCCAACAGCTAACAATTGTTTGGAAAATTGTGCAGCACTTTGATCATTTTGAAGTTAAACTCTCATATTAGTGGTTAGCGAAAACCTTTTTGCGTTATTCCACAAAGGTGATGCCTTCAGGCAAGCATTCAATTCATCTGCAGGCGTTGCACGGGGAATTACTGGCAACGTCTGCCTGAAATCGCCTGCCAACAATATCATCCAGCCGCAAAAGATGTTGTTATTTCGCCGAAGATCCTTTAGTGTGAAGTTAAATGCTTCAAGTGATTTCTTATGTGCCATTGCGCATACATCCGAAATAATGAGCATCAACAATTTTCCTATTGCACTGTATCGGGAAATATTGCATGTTGGAGTATCAATTGTGTTTAAATTGAGTGGCAACTTAAGCGCAGAATGTGCAGTACGACCGCCATCTAGAAGAGTCGCCGCAATTCCAGATGATGCTAACGCCAAAGCGATGTCACATCTTGATCGAATGGTGGCCACAATCAATGAAATGTTTTCCCATGTGTTCCTCCAGATGCGTCCAGGAAGAATAAACCACCAGCATTATTGTCCATTGCTTTCATAAATGTTTCGTACATTTTTTTGCTGTTCATTCAGCAACGGCACATTATTTCAAACGAATTCCTGCAATGTATTAACATTGTATCGCAGCTCTCGATTTAATTCTTGGTTGAGTGCATGGTGCATTCGATCAATTTGGCGCCATCATTCAATTAGTAGCTTGTTTGCAATAGTCAAGCATTGCTCCTCAATCAGAATTAATCCTTCATTTAATATTTCATCGGTTATTTGCATGTCGGGATTATTCATTCGAATGCGCAACGATGCAAGATATCTTCACATAAGTCGTCTTTGCATTTGTTCCATAACTGAATTGGTTGTGAAGGGAAACATGTGGTAATGATAATAGCGAACAGCGTTTGTATTTGAGGCGCATTTGATGAAACAACTGAACCCGCAAGTGTTAAATCCCAATGAGAATCGTTCTCCAGCAAACCCAATAGTTGACATGCTTTTCGAAATGTTTGGCATTGGTGGCCATTCACAGTTTTTAAATGCGCAAATGATTTTGGTCCACGTACATTTACCAACAGCAGTCGCAAATAAAAACATTCATCATTTCTAGGATGAACAGTATACATGCGCACGGCGTCATCTACTTAAAATGAAACGTACTTATTTTCGTGAGGGATACTCACACATCACGTACTGGTGCCGTTGTAGTACATGCTGTGTATCAGAGATGGCGCTGTATGTGAAAAATTATTTTCCCTGTTTTCCTGCTTTTCTCTTGAAATTTTTCCTGAGTTTTCTTTGTTATAAACCTCACGGAGCCCGAGACCTTTCCAACGAATGCAAAATCGTGGAAATCGGTTCGTCCGTTCTAAAGTTATAGCGTCAGGAAGGAAAACACGACTTATTTTTATATTATAGATAAAATTGTAAGTTAGCATAGCTTTTTTAACTAGCGCCCATTTTTCAGATGTCAAGCTATTTTTGTTTAGTTAGGTATGACATTCCCACATGAATAGACTTACAGCTGAACAGCGCTTCTAAATTTTAGAAATTTATTTTGAAAATCATGGTTCCATTCGAAATACCCGATCCCAATTTGGTAAGTGAATTTTAACTAACACGTTAATTAACAAAACTGTTATATTTAAAGTGATGATAATCCGCAGGTTAGACACCGTTACACCTAAAAATAACTGACTTTATTGTGGGCTGGTGGAATCATTAGTCCATACTTCTTTCAAATCGATGCTGGTCAGAATTTCACAGTCACAGTGTACGCTATAGATTTATAATTATCGGGCATGTTCTCAAAAACGCATAACGCTTAAAATTGCCGTTTTCGTTTTGAAAACTCCAACTTGGTGTTCTGAAAAACGCAAATAATATCTTGCGTTTTGAAGACACAAAACATGTGTTCTGACAAACGCTAAACGCTTAATATTTACGATTTCAACTCGCAAGCATTAACTAAAGTGAACTGATTGAGTTTGCTTATACAAAACATTCAAGACAAAATAAAATGGTTCACAATTAAATTTTAATATGTTTTCTTTTTATTTCAACAAAAATTTAAAACAATTTTACACTATTTAAATTAAAAATACCAATTTTAAAATTGCTCTTTTTTTTGTTTGTTAAGTTCCTGTGTCCATTGTTTACTTTCAAATGGCGATTTGAACAAACAGCTGATCAAAAGATCAAAAAGAAAAAGAAAAACAAATCGCCAGCAGAACATCTAAAATTGAAATTGGCGTTTTTAAGTCGCCTGGCGATTTGAAAACCTTGCGATTGTGAGAACATGCCCGTATATATTCGTCTATCAATTGAACAACCATGATGTGCAGTGTTGATGGATTCAACAAGACAGCGCAACATATCGTCCAGCTTGTCTCACAATAGGTTTATTGAAGGAAACGTTTGGTAACTGCATAAATTCACTTTTCAGACCTTCGTGAGTTTTAACGTCTCTAGATTATTTTTCGGCGGGATATGTAAAGTCGCTAGTGTATACCGAGAAGCACAAATCGATTGATCATTTGGAGAACAACATTTGCCACAAATATTGGGAAAAATCACCAAAAATTATACTACCAGATTAGACTATGTCCGAGTCAGTCACAACTTTCATATGCCAGTTCCTATTTATATTATTATGCTAAAGTTAATTTCATGTCAATTTAAAAAGTTCATCTTTGTTTTATTCCATTGCAAAATTTTATATCTCTAGAAAAATGCCCTATAATCAATCACACAATAATTGTATGCTATTATTTCGAAATTTAGAAAATATCTTTGCATCCACAATAAAACTATCGCTGAAGTATAGTCGAAATACACGTGTGCATATCGCGTGCTTCCCTAGTTTTAATTTTATTTTTTTTCTATATCAGATTTTTAATAAATAAACAGAGTGTGCTATAAATGCAAATTGAGGCGTATAGATGATAAATGCTGTTTGCTGTTTTTACGAAAATAAAAAATAAAAATAAACGAAATGACCTATTGTGTTTTTAAAAGCTGCGTCGTTTTCTAGGAAATCTTATACACATAAGATACTAACAGCATGCTTATAAGAAACAAGCTAAACAACAGAAAACAAAAACAACTAACAAAGAACAAAAAAACACACAGCCAAGTAGGCGCCTACTTTGAATGATAACAGCAACAACAATATGGGGTGAATATTCTTGTATATGAGAGAACTGCTTAAAAGAATTAAATAAGCACCACTCTCTGGGCAAATAAGTGAATTCAAGTTGAGTCATCGTTGAGAATAAACAACAAAATAATAAATCATATTTTAAGACGTTACAGTTGTGAAGTTACAATCGTGTTTATTTTGAGTGTATTGAAAGTAAATAAATCGTTTAATTTAAGTTAAAACTCTCAAGTGCCATAATATTATTTTGCAAAAAAATACTTAATATAACAAAATGTGCTTTATTAAACTGGATGATATGATGGTTTCTCAAAAGCGCAGTATTACGTTCACCATTTCTTACGAAAGCCAGTCAAAAGTCTTTTCAAAAAGTAGTACCAAATAAATAAAAGGTGTTTTTTTAAGCTAGATAGAACTTTAAATTGTAAAAAGTAACACAAAAAATGAAATTTTGATGAAACATTTTATTTTATTTGTTTCAGTATACTCTGACAAATCATCATGAATAGACTCTCGCTTGAACAACGCTACGAAATTATCCAAATTTACTTTGAAAATCAGTCGTCGATTCGCGCAACTTATAGACGACTTCGTCATTTTTATGGCGTACATAATCGTGCATCTGAACAAGCCATTCGTCGAACTGTCGATAGATTTCGTACCACATACTCTCTAGAGGATGCAATAACACCAACACGTCGAAGGAATGTGCGTACTGAAGAGAATATCGCCGCTGTAAACGAAAGTGTGGAAGAAGATCCAAATTTATCAATTCGTCGTCGGTCGCAGGAATTGGGGCTCTGTCCGTCCACTACGTGGAAAATTTTGCGCAAAGATCTAAGCCTACACCCGTATAAGATCCAGCTGGTGCAGGAATTGAAGCCACGAGACCATTATATGCGTCGTTCTCTCGCCGATTGGGCTCTAGAGCAGTTGGCAACTGACCCGTTGTTTTATCGCAAAATTGTGTTCAGCGATGAGGCGCATTTTTGGCTTAACGGGTTTGTTAATAAGCAAAATTGCCGCATATGGAGTGAGACCAATCCACAACAGACCCTACAGACTCCATTACATCCAGAAAAATACACCGTTTGGTGCGGTTTTCACGCTAGTGGCATCATCGGACCTTATTTCTTCAAAAATGAGGCCGGAGCTCGCGTTACGGTCAATGGAGATCGTTACCGCACCATTATCAATGATTTTTTGTTTGAAAATATGGATGAAATTGATCCGGACGAGATGTGGTTTCAACAGGATGGCGCTACGTGCCATACAGCGAACGCAACCATCGACTTATTGAAATCAAAATTTGGCGATAAGTTGATTTCGAGAAATGGACCTGTCAATTGGCCTCCAAGGTCGTGCGATTTGACACCACTCGACTATTTCCTGTGGGGCTACGTGAAGTCACTGGTTTATGCTGATAAACCAGCAACAATTGACGCCTTGGAGAACAGCATTGTTCGTGTTATTCGTGACATACGCCCAGCAGTGCTCGAAAAAGTGGCCCAAAATTGGACGTCCAGAATACGCTTCGTCAAGAACAGCCGCGGTGCCCATATGCCCGAAATCATTTTCAAATGTTAATGTCACGTATTGATCCTTCGAATAAAAAAGAAATTTTGATTACAATTTAATTTTTTGTGTTATTTTTTACAATTTCAAATTCTATCGGGCTTAAAAAAACACCCTATAAAAACAAGTTATGCTCGAAGTTAATTTTATGAAAAGGTAGAAATATTTCTAACTTCGTGTTTTTAAATAAAAACCGACGATTTCTTTATAAATCGTGGCATCATTGTCTAATTGTACATTTTTTGAAGTGAGAGAAGTAAAATTGCTAAACATTTTTTACAATTTAGAACTGAGGAAGGAGTCCTGCCTTAAAAAGAAATGATGTTTCGAAGCATATGAAGTTTAATGAAAGTAAGCTGTCAGGAAACTGAGAAGTAAGGCATCTTTTATTGCGCAATATACCACAAGTTTTTAAATTAAAATACACGATACAGACACGTACACGTTTACAATGGTACTTTCTTATTTTTATGACTTTACTCTACGATGTTTTCAACTAAAATTTATTGCCCAGCCGGTGATGCTTATACATATATCTGATTTAATTACTTCTCGCATATACAAGAATATTCGACACATGTTATTGTTGTCATTATCATTCAGTGTAGGTGCTTATTTCGCTGTGTGTTTGTTTTGGTCTATGTTAGTTGTATTTACTTTCTTTTGTTTAAATTATTTCGTGGAACTGTTTATAAGCATGTAAAGCATAACATTTCTGAGAAACTACCCAGTTCGTAAAGACACAGTAGGTCATTTCGTTGACTTTTTGTACTGATGATTATTTGCTTTTAAAATAAAAAACTCTCAATAATTTACCTATTTATTTAAACATGTTTGAAGTTCTTTTGTCATCCCCCAACTTTTTGTAGCACTCCCTTTCATTTTTAAAAATAATTGGACATCTCAGATTAAAATAATTAAGATGTTATTAAACCTGCTGGTAGACATCTCAGATTAAAATAAATAAAACTACTTAAATAAAAAAAATATATTTTTTAAACATCTTTAACTGTAAATACGTAGGCATACAAGCTTCCAAAATATGCATACACAATTTAATATATACACGTTCTACCATGTATGTGGTAACTATGGTAATTATCAATGCCTATCTGAAAATCTTTAAAAATATAGTTTTTGTTTTTTATGCGTTTCTTTATAATGAAGAATTTGATTATTAGAATAAAAATGTTATAATGTTTTGGAAATTAATAATTTTATATTAATTCAATCTTCGGCTCGTTTATAACACAACTGTTATTTTTAAATAAACTCATTAGCAATTAACGAATTGACCCCAGGAACAAGCTTTAAAAATAGTAATTAATTTTAAATATTTCATATAAAAATAAAAACACTAAA
The DNA here is from genome assembly GCA_030448955.1 of Trichopoda pennipes. Taxonomy (NCBI): domain Eukaryota; kingdom Metazoa; phylum Arthropoda; class Insecta; order Diptera; family Tachinidae; genus Trichopoda; species Trichopoda pennipes. The sequence continues at coordinate 53,929 of JASKUP010000161.1, forward strand.
ACGTGAACTAATGAAAACCTGTTGTGGTGTAGTGGTTTTATTTTTATTACTATTTTTCATTTCACTATTCTTTTTAATACTAAATGTAACAAAGAAACAGTTTTTTTGTTCATTTATTTGTTTTAGTTAGAACAGAATATAATTGTTGAATTCAAAATGTATTGCATGTGGGCTAAGTCACTGGATTCTACGGTGCTTACGCAAATATTGTTGCTAATTTCTATTAGAACATTTGCATTCGTGGGAGGGAAGTATAGTTATTTGAGTAGAAAACTACTCACTTTATATATTGATAATTTTGCTATTTTTTTGTTTTTATCTCTTAAAAACAGAATCTTAATATAGTGGTATTATATATCGGGCTTTTCAACAAGAAGTTTGTTTTTCAATTGTGGTAACACCAACAATATGATAGTTTTTAGAGTAAGTTTTTTGACGCATTCGTGGCAGATGCAGTTGTTACAATAAATTCAATTTCGCACGAAAATCGCATTAAAATAACTAAAATCCACTATGAAAATGATTGTTCTTTTAAAATTCGAACAATATAATCGCTCTTCTGAGACCGCTATTAAGAATTTGGTAGTTAAATTTGAGTTGACAGGCTCGCATCGTGCAGCAGATCCAAATTTGTCAATTCCTCAACGTTCTCAACAATTGGCGTTATCCAAAACCACCGCATGGCAAATTTTGCGTAAGGATTTGAAATTGAGGCCGACCGACCACTCACATCGCCGTAGATTCACTCAATTCATTCAGGCTGGTTTTCTGAAAAAATAATTTTTTCAGGCGAAGCACATTTGCACTTGTCAGGGATGTCAACAAGCATAATGGCGGCATTTGAGCTTTTGAAAATCCTAAAGCCATTATCGAGAAGCCCTTGCATACTCAACGTGTCACTGTACTCGTATGGTGTGCTATGTGGTCTGAAGGCGTGATTGGGCCGTTTTTTTTTTCGAAGAAGATAAGGCTGGAAATGCGGTAATGATCAATGTATCACGCTATCGCGAGATGCTAACAACTCAATTTTGGCCTATAATTGACGAAGTGGATGTCACTGATATGTAGTCTCAACAGGACGGTTCCGCATGTCACCCAACCAATGAAGCGATTAATTTATAGCAAACCAAATTTAGCAATTGCATAATTTCATGAGAATCAGCTGTTAAGTGGTGGTGGTTTGTTATTAACGTAGTGGATATCAATAACCTATGGTTTCAACAGGACGGTGCCTCGTGTCACACAGACAATGATACGATCAACTTATTGTTAACCAAATTTCCTGATTGCATAATTTCACGACAATCAGCTGTTAAGTGGCCACCCAGTTCGTGCGATTTATGGCCACTGGATTATTTTTTACGAAGCTGTGTTAAGGAGGGAGTCTATACGGAGTCAATTTGAATCGATCAAAATCAAAATCCATGATGTTATTAACGAAATAGAACTGTCATTTTGCCAAGAAAGAACTAAAAACTTTGGTGAAAGATTTGACAGCTGGCAATGTGGTCGAGGTGGACATTTGCCAAATATCATTTTTCATTCATAACTGCCGAAATTTTCACTTCGTAATACAATAAATATTTGAATCATCTTTAGGTGCCCCTGTAGGCTAGTAGGTAGTGTGCTAGCTTGTAAATATGGGGGTTGTGGGTTCAATTCCCAACGAAGACCTTGGTTTTTTTCACTACAAAAATAAAAATTTACGGTCGGTGAAGCTGCTCACTGATGAAAGCATAGTCATTGGTCGCTATGCTGTCTTATATACGGCTGTTAATTTCCGACTATCCTTATACTTTCACCACCTGTTTCATCTCTTCTCTATCCCTTTCCTAAAGAATGTAGCACGGTACTTGACTAAATAGGCATTGTTGCCTGAAGTGCTACTTCTCTTTTTAAGAAAAAAAAGAAAAAAAAAACTAAATTTTTTGTTTTATTTTGTTTTAAAAAACAAACTTCTTGTTGAAAAACTCTTTACAAGAGTTTGTGAATTTCGTATATGTATTTAAGCATTTTATTGTAAAATCAAAATTTTTTGTAATGAAAAATCACCTGTTGTGAATTAAATAAAATCACTTCTACAAAGACTGATACAGTTTCAGAACTTCTAATAAAAATGAGCAATGAACTTGAAGAGTAGCCGTAAGAGTATATATCACTGGTGTCATGTAGAAATGTCATCATATATTTTCTAAATTAATATTTTTACTGTTTTTATACAAACACATCATTACACAAGAATTTATTACAATAATGTTTTACAAGCATTAATATTTTTTATATTTTATATTTTATCTTCTCCTGAAAATTTAAAATTTTAAGAGTCCAAAATAAATTTATTTCTAATCCAAAAACTGCACAAGTTTTTAACAATTTTATAATGAATAGTGTTGTCATTGCAGCGCATTAGTTACTAAATTTGTGTTTGCGTTTATTGATATTTGTTTATCAAATATAAAATGCTCTAAGCTGGATAACTATACATATATATAAATATATATAGGCTTTGTTATTAAATTTATTCAAAAATCAAATTAAATTTGTTTTAAAATTATTTAATAAGCTAGGAAAAATTGCTGATCAGCTGCAACGCTGTTTACTTAAGCAAAAGAATGCATATGCAAGAGTGAAACAGCTGAGTATGTGTTTGGATTTAGCAAAGTTTTGTTAGAACTATAAATTAAAATAACAGAAATCATTAGAGGGAAAAATAAAACTTAAATAATATATAAAAATATACAGAAAACATTTTCAGAATGCTGATAGTGATACACAATATTTGGAAAACGCAAGTGTGTTACGTTGAAATTGTTATTTGCAATTTATAGTCATTTTTTTTAATCAAAGTCGACAGTAAAGTGCTGTTTTTTTAGCAAGGTTAATTGCATACGTAAATTACCAGCTTATGAAAAAATGTGTTCATTGAATTTCTTTTAAACACACATACTTATATAAACATACATACAGAGCACCAGTTTTTTTTTTTGTTTTTTTTTTTTTTTAAGAAAAGTAGCACTTCAGGCAGCAATGCCTATTTAGTCAAGTACCGTGCTACCTTCTTTAGGAAAGGGATAGAGAAGAGATGAAACAGGTGGTGAAAGTAGAAGGATAGTCGGAAATTAACTGCCGTATAAAGACAGCAACAGCGACCAGTGACTATGCCTTCATCGCTGAGCAGCCCCACCGACAGTCAACTTTTATTTTTGTAGTGGAAAAAACCAAGGTCTTCGTTGGGAATCGAACCCACAACCCCCATACTTACAAGCTAGTACACTACTTACTAGCCTACAGGGGCACCTTGCAATATTCTAATTCGAAAGATGTAAAAAATTTCACCAATTTACAATATTATTTTTTTGAGTGCTATCTGAGAGTGTGTGCATTTGCTGTCAAATTTTGTAACTGTTAATCAGGTATAAAAGATCTTTTATCAACACTTATCATTTCACGCAGTTAATAAAATAGCACCAGTATGGGTTTTTAAATTTGTGTGAAAAAATAAAAACGAAAGGTAATAAAAAATTTTTACTTTCTATATAAAATCGTGTAATAATTTTATAAAAATTGTTTAGTTATGTGTCACGGAAAGCATTGCTCCCCTGAAAAACGTAAATCGTATTCCCAAATAGGAGAATTGCTGGACTGTTCCAATAAAATGATAATAACTGCCCTACGTTATGAGCAAAAAGTTGAATCCCGTGGTAGAAAGCGAGTTTTGTCACCCTTAATAGTAAAACAGTTAGTACGGATGACTAAAGAAAATCCCTATATGACAGCTACGGAGCTCGATAAAACAATGGATGTGCCGGCAAGCATGGAAATTATTCGCCGCAGATTTCGAGACAATAGCCTCAATGCTGCCCTCCTTTCCTCTAAGCATGTTGCTAAACGAATATCTCTTGCTAAAGTACATTTAAATTGGCCAAAGGAGAAATGGAGAAATGTGCTATGGACTGATGAATTCAAAATTATTCTTCTCGGTGGAAAGGGTTCCAGACGTTTTGCCAGTATTCACAGCAAAAACTACCAAACATGGAGGTCATAATATAGGTGTGAGTCCTATATATTGTATCAAACCCGGTATGAATTCATCGGTTTATATAAAAATCCTTAATGAAATTATGCTGCCGTAAGCTAACTACAAAATGCCGCTGGTGTAGATCTACCAGCCAAACAATGACCCCAAACACACCAGCAAAATGGCAAAAAAATGGTTCAACGATAACTATATCAATGTAATGGAGTGGTCTGCACAGTTCCCAGATTTGAACCGTATCGAAAATCTGTGGACGAACATAAAAAAGGATGTATCTGCAATAAAGCCAACGAACGTTTAATGACTCTGGGAGGCTGTGCACAAAATTTAGAGTTCCATCAAATTTGAAAGATGGCAGCATTTAGTGGATTCAATGGGAAGGCGCTGTGCCGCGGTAACAGCAAATAAAGGGCACGCAACAAACTATTGAAACCTAACAAATTATTTATCTACAAGATATCTAAGTGATATATTCGATTTATTTAAAAGAAAGTCAGCTTAACAGTTAAACGGAGTTAGTATAAATTTGTTCGTGGTGCTATTATATGGACCGCAGCTGTAAATATAAAATTTTTTATGATTCCACACCTAATTGCTATTAATAGTGGTGTTTCAGCGCAATCTAGCTTTATAATATGAAATAAATACTAAAATATTAAATAAGGACACAGAAAATTTAAACAGAAACAGTATCTATAGTATTGGTAGGCAAAAGCTTTCTTTAGGTTTTAAAAGAAAACAGTTATTAGTAAAAAAAAAGTAAACGAAATGAACTATTGTGTCTTTTTTAAAACTTACCACAACATTATGCTTATTAAAAATTTCAGGAAATAAAATAAACAACAGAAGACAAAAGCAACTAACACAGAACAGAAAAAAATGCATAGGCGACTACCCTAAATGATGATAACAACAACAACGATGATCTTAAACCAGAATTTTCGTATATATGAGAGAAACACTCATAACTCTCAGAACCAACTGCTGGGTAGTAGAGCTAGTTAAGTAAAGATATAAAGGTGTTAAAGTGATACAGTTACTGTGGTGTATTTTATTCGTGCATTTTTGTATTAAGGTGAATAAACTGTGCTGTGTTATATTTTGCTATAAAAGAACTCTCAATACATCAAAACGCCATATTAAAAGAATAAACGTAAAAGTATAATATCGAAAGTAGAGTGTCAGCTTTGAAGTTCCTAATATGAATTTATAAAAACAAGTTCCGTGCCATTCAACCAGATATTATTCAAGATTAGGTAATATATAGTCAACACCTTTTTTCATCACAGAATATCGCGTTATTGCCAGCAATTGCTTAAAGGTAGTCTCCTTTAAATCAAATATATTTCTGTCTGTAATTTTATGAGACTTACTAATGTTCAGGTATTGTTGACAATTGAAACACTATGTGTGAAGCTTTCTTCTCCGCTCCCAAGGTCAACTAAATTATAAAATCTTCTTGAATACATTGTGTGCACTAGTTGAATTTTTATTGTTGAAACAAACGTTGTCAGAAAATAGAATTACTAAAGGTTTCGAATTCAGAGATTATCTAATCACATGCACACCCGCATACACTTCCCTCTGCGTTTAAATTTAATTCACATTTCTCATGTTTAACGTAAAGTTTTTTAAAGCGATTTACCGCCAAAAAAAAATGTAATGGATTGTCTAACAATAAAAAACAACATAAACAGAGTTACACGTAAGAAGATTGATCAACATGTCAAAGAGTTGTATTATAAAAAAAACTTTTAAACAAGTATAACGACATGATTAATGTATGACAGTATCGTTCTTATATAAAGCCTAAATCTAAAAATTCTAAAAAGTAACACATATGCATCCGAGTAGTTGAAGTCGCTTATAGCGCGGTTTAAAATATTAACAAAACTCCCTATTTCGATGAATGCGTAGTTTTTTGAGGCGTTATGATCTGACACAAAACCTTAGAATCCATAAAAATTTGAATATGAAAATGAGGCAGTACTGTTGGCTTTAGTTAGAGATCTTATATAAACGTCATAGAGTGAGCTTGAATGAATGAAATAATTTACTTAAAAATTTCCAATCAATGCTTCTTTAGTCAGTTACACATGGTTGTTGTCATCGGGAATGTTCGGCAATAGTACTGTTGCCATACGTTTGCGAACGCAATGTTGAAATCCTATTAATTAACTAAAACCGGTCATAAATACCAGAATTCAATCAATTATGTTTTATCCTTAAGATGTCTCTTTATAACGCTTAATTTTCTCATAGTGCTTTTTGGATGCAATACTTAAAAGCATTTTTTAAAGCTCCTACTCTGGGCGTTTCCTTGTTTTACCTTCTACAATTATTTAGCTTTCATTGCCAGACAGTTTCTTCTTTCGTTACTCTAAATACTTCAGGGGATCTTTTCGCAATGTAATACACAACGTGATTATACTTTCACTTATTTGCCATTAAGTAACAGTATTAAAGCATTGAACTATTTTACATTCGCTGTTTAAGTTCCGTGATTTTCATTCAGTTATGCTCTGGTGATGTAGCAAAAGTCACCCACAAACATCTACACTGGACTTCCCTCAGGCAGGAGTTTAATTATTACTTTCTGAGAAATTTGGTATTGTGTTTATTAATAGAAAGCGAGGTTGTTCAGTATGATGTCATACATCGTTAAATTTTTTAACTTTTCTTTACCAATTGATTAATCCCGTCACTTTTTGTTGGGTCTACCTGGCATAGTCGTTCTGTTTGTTCATTTTTTAAGTCCACTGTAACAAAAACGTAACAAAATCATCTTCTTTCAGGCTTGGACACAGATATAATATATGCAGATCTTTATATACTTGACATTAAGCCAATGGAATTTCTTTTGGTACTTTAATAATTTTTGGTCTCCTTATTGCTATTAAATAAAAGTTCAGCAAAGGGAGGTGAACTGAAAAGAGTGCTGATAAGCCCTACTCCGACCTATGATATGTTAAAATGAAAGTTGTACAAAAATATATAAATTTTGAGCTATGAAACCGATAAATCTAGAAAAGCGGAAAATTATCGAAAACATAAATTTTCCGTCTAAAAAATTTGGCGTTCAGATATTTTACTTTTTATATATTAAACAGTATATAATGAGTTCTTTGTGGAAACCTGTTACAAAGTACCTTAATAAATGGTGCTTTTTCTATTAAGCGACTACTTCTCTTTCCTCTAGTGTTACTTCGATGAAAAATATTTTATGTTTTCAATTTTCTTAATAATTGTTTATTACAAAACAAAATAGAAAACTGAAATTGTACACAAGCAGTTTTTCATGATTCTTAAAAAATTCCTCTTTATTTTGATGCGCTATTTACAAAATGTAATGTAAGTTTGAAATAAGTTTTAACTTATGCAAAAAACAAATACCCATTGTATAAAAATATTTATTAAAGAGCAACAGTTGCGAAGAGTTTACGTTTTAAATCTTTTTCCATTATCACGCTGCAGCGTAAAATATTTTGAGTTATAAGTCCAAACAATATTTTAGAATAGTTTTTATTAAAAATTTTTACAGTTTTATTGAAAATCAACCATTATGTTACATTTTTTTATTAAGCACTGTGGGTCTTAACTAATTTCTTTTCACCAGGGCAATCAAATGTTACGCGGATACCATTTTCCAACCAAGGTTGCGACCATATTTCAATGTCACATACTTTTTTATTTTCCTGCTGATCCTTAAGTTCTGCATTTATTTTGTATAAAGTGCCAGCAACCACTTGCCTAGTGGCTGTATTAATTCTAACAAACCTATAAAAATATTATATTTAAAATTGTTTTTATAAGAAAGTAATCAACGGGTGTTTTAACTCATAATATGGACCATCGCCGGCAGCTAATTTCGTCAGTGATTGCTTTAGAACATCTTCACATCCCTTAAGCTCAGCACCTTCCACTTTTTTGGCACAGCCAAGACAGCTGGTATTACCAGTAGCATAAGTTACCAAAGTCACAACACACAAAACTAGAACGAATTTCATTTTTCCTCTGTGGTTTTATTTTATTGATCTTTACTAATTGAAACTCAAATCAGAACTGAGTATTAAATCACCTTTGCACACTTTTTATAGTGTTAGAAATATTGTTCATCATTATTTTAGTAAGCCATCAGTAACATGCATACATACAAATGTACAAGTAAGCATCATCAAACACGCGTGCGGGAACCTACAAACACAGTACAGCCACAAAAGAAGCTTTCAATTAGTGTTGCCAGTTTTTCGTTTTTTTGCCCAATACCTTAACAAATATTTACAAAATACCCCCAAATATCGCGAATGTATAAAAATATCTAATGTTCGATAAAAAACAATTTTTATTTTACGAATAAAAATATTGTAAATTTAAAAGTTCACCTAATGGACTTTCGAATAATTTCTCATATAAAAATTGAGTTCATTTTTAAAAGATTTTCAAATTTTATATAATATTAAATAAGAGTAAAAAGTAAAAAAAACATAAAAATTAAAGCTTAAATCTCCAGATCACAATTACAAAAATGTGAGCTAAATTATTCAAAATATATAATATAAATAAAGCAAAATTACAGTGGAACATAGAATTTCGTTCTTCTCAACACTGTCCCTAAATTATGAATTTCCAAAAAAAAATTAAAAATAAATAATAATAAACTTATAGTTCAATGAAAATTTATGTTTTTAAAAACGTTTACAAAAAAAATATTTATTTATTTATAATAATGTAATGTGTAATGGAGGAGAGCTATGACAGCGGTGGTCTTAAGCTACAAAAAAAATATATTTATCGAATTTTGAAAAAAAATTACATCTTTTATGGGTCGTGACAGGTTTGATGATAGCATCAGTATTAAGGCATTGTAGAGGGCTTTTCAACAAGAAGTTGGTTTCTTTTTTCAATTGTGGCAACACCAACAACATGATAATCTTGACATTTAGTTCTTTGACATATTCGTAGTAAATACATTGGCAATTGTTGCAATGAATTCAATTTCGTAAAAAAATCGCATTAAAATAATTAAAATCCACTATAAAAATGGTGATTCTGTTAAAGTTACATTTCCTAAAATTCGTGATATTTTCGGACAACATAATCATTCTTCTGAATTTGTTCGTTAAATTTGATACAAAATGTACGCACATAAACGCGTGTTTGACCGGGTCGTTCAACTGAAAGCATTGCAGCCGTTAACTATAGTATTAAAGCAGATCCAAATTTGTCGATTTCTCTACGTTCTCAAAAACTAGAGTTATCCAAAACCAACACATGGCGAATTTTGCGTAATGATTTGACTTTAAAGCCTTACAAGATTCAACTGATGCCGGACTTGAAGCCGAACTACCATTCCCATCTCAGTAGATTCGCTCAATACTTTTAAGAACAACTGTCTGGTTTTTCTGAAAAAATCATTTTTCACACGAAGCCTATTTTCACTTGTCAGGGTATGCCAACAAGCAAAATTACCGCATTTGGGCTTTTGAAAATCCTACTGCGATTACTGAAAAGCCTGTGCATGCTCAACGTGGCACTGTATGGTGCGCTATGTGGTCTGAAGACGTGATTGGACCGTTTTATTTTTTTCGAAGATGAGGCTGGAAATGCGGTAACGATCAATGAATGCTAACAACTCAATTTTGGCCTATTATTGACAACACTGATAACTGGATAACACTGGCAGCTGATTTCAACAAAACGGTGCCATATGTTACAGAGCCAATAAAACGATAAATTCATTGCAAATCAAATTTCCCGGTCGCATAATTTCACGACCATCTACAGTTAAGTGGCCAGCCAGTGTTAACACCACCGGATTATTTTTTGTGAAGCTATATTAAGGCCAGAGTCAGTACAGAGCTGATTGAATCGATTTCAGTCTGAAAACTCAAAATCCGTGATGTTATTAATGAAATAGAACCACCATTTTGCCAAAAATAGATTAAAAACTTTGATAAAACTTTTCTCTTCGTAATACAATAAAAATTTGAATCATCTTAATATAATTTTTTGTTTTATTGTGTTTTAGAAAACAAACTTCTTGTTGAAAACCCTACACCTGTCTGCACGTTTGATTCTTTTCGATTATTGTTATTTATGAGAATTCGACGAAACCTAGGGAAAATGATAAAAACAGTTGGTTTCCATTGATTTCTCCGAAAGACAAGAATGTGTATACGCAAGCGTTCGGTTGAGCAGAGAATAATGCTTTTCGAGAACCTTTCCCTTCTATGAAGCGAAATTGTTTAGTTCCCTTAGCTTGTTCGCTTTTTTTTTATATTCTATTGTTTATTGTGCCAAAAAATCTCTTAAGTGCGCAGCTCATTTGGCTAATAAGTCGGTTTTCGCTACGTTGTGAAGCCTGAATTTTTTCGGCATTCTAATAAATTTTGATTTTAACTAATCCTGTAGATATCATACTTTAATTAATACCTGATTCAGCTGCCTCAATAAGAGCTCAATGGGTTCCTTTAGAATCAATTTTAATATTTCAAAAGTAATTTCATCTTTCCTATATCAGATATGATCTATTCACGTTGATAAGTACTACTTGATTATATTTTTTCTTGCCGCCTTGATGGGCTGATCAGTTTGATCTTCTTTCGATTTTCTAATATATAGGTTAAAATCATGGTGAACTTTTTTTCGTCTATAGATTTATTGCTATTTACTATTCATATCCTTATTTTGTGTAATGCGCATTTGGGTTGCGTTTCCCTATTTAGTTCCCACAATTTACACTTATAAAAAAAAGAAATAATAAGTAATTTTGTTTTAATTTATACTTTATACTTTTTTTATTAAAAAAATTATTAAATTTATTCTATTTACTGATTATATAATTGTACCCTCCACGCTGGGAAACCAACAGCTTTTGTTAACTGTATTATTTGAAATAAAATATTGTTACGAAGATGCTTTGTTTAATTTAAAAAAAAAATAGTTATCAGCAAGAAAGTAAGCGAACTTACTTAATGTGTTATTTTAAAAATTACGTAGGTAATTCTTGGGAAATCTTATGCACACAAGACAACGAACATTCTTATTAAAAATTCCACGAAATAAGATAAACAACAGAAAACAAAAACAACAGAAGAAAAACACACAGCATAACAGGCGTTGTTACAACAACAATATGGGATGATGTTAACTAGAATTTTCTTATATTTATTTATTTTTTTTTAAGAGAAGTAGCACTTCAGGCAACAGTGCCTATTTAGTTAATTACCGTGCTACTTTCTTTAGGAAAGGGAAAGAGAAGAGATGAAACAGGTGTTGAAATATACGCGAGAACCGCTCAAAACAGATATATAGCACCATCTACTGGGTAATAAAGTAAGTTCGAATATAAACATTAGCTTGTAAAGACATAAAGATAATAAAGCATATTTTAGGCATTAAAGTGGTGCAGATACCATCGTAGATTTTTGCATGTATTAAAGTGCAATGAAAGAACTCGCAATATGACAAAACGTTTATTAAAAGAGTAAACGTAAAAATGTTATGTATATACATGGGCAGACTTCCTGGACACATATTTTGGTTGCATAATTTATAAAACGATAAATAAATTCCGGTTTAAAAAATTTTCGACTGTTTGGCTCCTTATCCTTCCATCGAAAAATTGACTGTAGCGTAAGTTCATGACACTAAAGTTTGTTACAAATGATGTCGAGCTCTGATCTTATGAGTATCTACATTCAAAAAGAAACGTTCAACTTTTACTAATGAGAAACTATTAAGCGTATCTCATCTTAAACTTGATTATGAACATTTGGTAATATTGAGTTTAAAATACAAAGAAGCAAGAAAGATTCAGGGTTATCAAAAAGGTAAAAGTTGTTATTGGTGTGCTAGTCGTACATTCTGGCTCTTATTGATTGAGAAGAAATTTAAATAAATCCGACAAGTGCGATTTGGATTCTCATACCAGGAGTGTTTTTAATATTTGTTGTTGCAAATTTAATATTTCAGTTTCTACTCTTACGGTTCAAAGAAATATTTCTTTTATAGTATTTGAACTTTAATTTGTTTATATTTGGTTAATAATTTTTTATTCTCATTTCAGTAATTATTGCTCTACCGGCTATAATAGTACACATTCTATAAAAGGATTATGGTTTTAGCAACTATGGTTCCAGAGAAGAGGACTTAGGTACAAGGTGCTGAAATTAGTTAGAAAAAATTTTAATAGCGTTAAATTGTATTTGGGAGTTACTTTTGAACAACTTCTGTGATAAAGGAAACTATTCACTTTCCATGCATAACTTCTTACAACAAATGTAATCCATCAGGGTTAATAAATATTTTTCACTAATTCACAATGAACCTTTATTTTTACTTTAATAAAAAAAAAACTTGTTCGATCTCTAGGATCTTAAATCTTCTGTTGTTGTTCTTATTTTTTTTTTTTTTTTTTTTTGTGATAAAGATATTTGATTTTACATTCTTCTTGTCCAAATACGGCTAAAGGACGGCTTATATATCAGAGACTTCGTGATATTCTTATTATTATTGAAATGTCCTCTGAGTCTTTTACTTATCGCAAACATTTTAACTTGCTAAAGGTGATTTGCTTCTAAGTTGAGAAAGCGACGTTAAAAAATAATCATTTATTTTTTAATCTATAATATAAAAATAAGTCGGGTTTTCCTTCCTGACGCAATAACTTTAGAGCGCACGAACCGATTTCCACGGTTTTGCATTTGTTGGAAAGGTCTCGAGCTCCGTGAGGTTTATAGCAAAGTAGGTGATCCCTGCGAAGTTCCTCTTATTTATGGAGATACAGCCATTTTAAGTTTTTAGTGAAATCTTCTTAAAATAGCTCGTGTTTTCTTTCCTGACGCTATAACTCCAGAACGCACGAACCGATTTCCACGGTTTTGCATTAGTTGGAAAGTTCTCGGGCTCCGTGAGGTTCAGGAAAAAGTGAAAAGCAGAAAAACAGCATCTACTACAATGGCACCAGTGCGTGGTATCCCTCACGAAGCGAAGCCATCTGGTGGCAAACGTGGCGAACGGATTTCGCCGGGTTTGCTAATCTGTAATATAAAAATAAGTCAGGTTTTCCTTCCTGATGCTATAACTTTAGAACGCACGAACCGATTTCCACGGTTTTGCATTCGTTGGAAAGGTCTCGGGCTCCATGAGGTTTATAGCAAAGAAAATTCAGGAAAAATTTCAAGAGAAAAGCAGGAAAACAGGGAAACCCATTTTTCACATACTGCGCCATCTCTTATACATAGCATGTATTACAGCGGCACCAGTATGTGGTGTGTGAGTATCCCTCACGAAAATAAGTACGTTTTAAGTAGATGACGCCGTGCGCTAGGTCGCATGTATACTGTTCATCCTAGAAATGATGAATGTTTTTATTTGCGACTGCTGTTGGTAAATGTACGTAGACCAAAATCGTTTGCGCATTTGAAAACTGTGACTGGCCACCAACGCCAAACATGTCGAGAAGCATATCAACTATTGGGTTTGCTGGAAAACGATTCTCATTGGGATTTAACACTTGCGGGTTCAGTTGTTTCATCAAATGCGTACCAAATACGAACGCTGTTCGCTATTATCATCACCACATGTTTCCCTTCACAACCAATTCAGTTATGGAACAAATGAAAAGACGACATATGTTAAGATATCTTGCATCGCTTGCGCATTCGAACGAATAATGCCGACATGCAAATAACCGCTGAAATATAAAATGAAGGATTAATTCTGATTGAAGACCAATGCTTGACTATTGCAAACAAGCTACTGACTGAAGTAGGAATGATTGCGCCAAGTTGATCGAATGCACCATGCACTCAACCAAGAATTAAATCGAGAGCTGCGATACAATGTTGATACATTGCAGGAATTCGTTTTGAATGAACAGCAAAAAAATATACGAAACATTTATGAAAGCGATGGACAATAATGCTGGTGGTCTATTCTTCCTGGACGCACCTGAAGGAACACATGGGAAAACAATTCATTGATTTTGGCCACTATTCGATCAAGATGTGACATAGTTTTGGCGTTAGCATCATTTAGAATTGCGGCGACTTTTCTAGATGGCGGTCGTACTGCACATTCTACGCTTAAGCTGCCATTCAATTTAAACACAATTGATACTCCAACATGCAATATTTCCCGATCCAGTACAATGGAAAATGCAAGCTCATTGTTTGGGATGAGTGCACAATGGCACATGAGAAATCACTTGAAACACTTAATTTTAAATTGTGGAATAACGTAAAAAGATTATCGCTAACCACTAATAAGAGAGTTCAACTTCAAAATGATCAAAGTGCTGCACAATTTTCCAAACAATTGTTAGCTGTTGGAAATTAAAAAGTCCCAGTTGATGCGACAGCTGGATGTATTACTCTTACCAACGACTTTTGCCGATTTGTAGACTCTCAATTAGCTCTTATTGAAAATGTTTTCCCAAACATTAGTGAGAAAATTCAGAATTATGCTTGGTTAAGTAAACGAACAATTCTCGCCGCAAAGAATAATGATGTTGTACATGCATTGAATTTCAGCATTCAATCAAAAATCGATGGCGATTTGGTGATATACAAGTCGGTTGATTCCATAACAAATCCCGATGATGCAGTAAATTATCCAACGGAGTTTTTGTACTCTCTGGAGTTACCAGGATTTCCACCACATAACTTGCAACTCGAAGTGCAGTTATTATGATATTGCGTAATTTGAATCCACCGCGACTTTGCAACGGTACTCGACTTGCGGTGAAAAGACTTATGCCGAATTTGATTGAGGCAACCATTATTAGCGGAAAGTACGCAGGTGAACGATTGCAATTTCTAGTTCGCCTTGCGTTCGCAATAACAATTAACAAGCCGCAAGGCTAATCAGGGATAAATTTGCGGGATAAATTAAGAAAATCATTGTTTTTCATATGGGCAGCTTTACGTTGCGTGTTCACGAGTTGGGAAACCCATCCGCTTTATTTGTGTTAACGTCAGACGAAAAAACAAAAAATGTGGTTTACCAAAGAGCACTTCAATGAAACGGTTAATTTGCGGACATGTATAATGCTTCGATTCAGTATTTACTTTGTATTCACTTTCATTTTTTACCTAGAGAAGTTCAACCAAATTCCACTTTATTTTGAAATAAAATTTTTCCTTTGCAAATTTAAAACAAAAAAAATAATATTTCTTTATCTTATAATCCCCCAACGAAATGTTACAAAAAAAAGCCATCTGGTGGCAAACGTGGCCGGGTTTGCTAGTAGAATTTATAATTAAATATATTTTTAAGCAATGCATTATAATTTGTCGTAATAATTGAAACCAAATAAACATATGAACCTAATTAAGTTGTTTGAAATTCTGTTGAAATTCCATACCGTCTTTGCTGCTGTATATGAACTTAAGTCTGACTAAAAATCTGGTATTTAGACAATGTTGCATCTAGTTAGTAGGGTAAAATATTTCGACTTAGTGTTTTAGTAATTTTTATTCAAACCAAGCATTGCATTAAGTAAATATACACAATTGTTCAAAGATACTTAAGTAGTTCATAATAACTTATTATCACTTCGACGGGACAATTTAATTTAACTACGATGATATCGTCCAAATTGCCATCAGGTGAAAGCTCAAAGTTACAAACTCTTTTCTTTTTCTGTAGGTCTTCTAGGTCCGCATTTACTTTAATTAAAGGGAAACCCTTCTTCTTTTTGGTAGCAGAATTAATTTTTATAAGCCTATCAGAATGGTTAATTAAATTTTGTGGTTATAGGCAAAATATAATTTTTTATTTTATATTTACTTGTAATGTAGATCACTACGTACTTCCAGTTTTCCCAATGAGGATTTTATAACATAGTCTACCTTCTTTAGCTCAGAATCATTTAACGGATCAGGACAATCACCCAAGCAGATGTTTCTACCAATAGCAAAAGAGGCCAACATCATAAGACCCAAAATTACAACGATTTTCATCATTTTACTATTTATTGGGGATGTTCACTAACTGAAACTCAAAATACAACTGATTATTTAGCCAAAACTTTCACACATTTTATTTTATCGTGTTTTTCATCGTCAGATTAAGAAGCAATTTATCTTATTAATATGTTTTTTATGTATAATAAATATGTATATATACATGCAACACAAAATGTGTTTGCTTGTCAGTTTGTTTATTTGTCGAAAACTTTCCTGAATTAATAAAATAGTTACATATTAATTCGATAATTCAAGTGGGCGTGGCCATTCCTGTAAAAAGGGCAATATTTTCCACAGTATACTCGCATATTAAGAACTGTAGTAGTTTATATACCGAAAATCGATTCAACATATAAGGACTAACATTATAACTGAAGTTTTAGTATTAAAATAATTTGGCTTTGGCATATTATAATCAAACGATACTTGTTACTAATGGTTAGTTCCAAAAATAATAATAAAAAGAGTTTGCCTAATCGGTTTGTGTATTTTACTAAAATCTATTCTATTAGGCGAAGATGCAGTTTTATTAGTGTTAAAATCACCAAAATTATTTGACTGAACGAGAATTATTTTAAAATAATAAAAGGAAAAAATATTTAGAATTTAAAAATAGCATGAAAAAAAGTTCCTCAATATTGTAGGATGGCGAATTTAAAATTACCTAAAAAAAAAACAATGTAAATAAAAATATTTTAAAAGGATTTCATTTATTCGTTTGTGAAGAAGAAAAATTTTTCCAACAAAATTATACAATGAAATGGATGACAGGCAAGAAATCTTAAGGAAATAGGCAGGAATTGTGCCGTGTCCAATTTAGTTAGCAAAGCACAATAATAGTTTTTATCAACTACCGAATAGTTTTAAAAAATAATTGCGAGCACCAAATTCTATCAGCCATAACAACCGAATTCTAAATAGTATTGATAAAAGAAAATTTCGGCTCGCAGCAGATTCCTTTGTTAAAAAACAGGACGTGGACACTATTTTGAGTGAACTAAACAACAAACATAACAAACTACAGTTTACTATAGAAATAGAAACAGATAATAACATTCCTTTCTTAGAATTAAGAAAACAGAAATCAAAGAACAAACTCCTTTTTGACTGGTACACAAAACCAACATCTTCAGGCCGAATACTCAATTATAATTCATTCCAACCATACAAAACTAAAATTAACACAGCATATAGCCTTATTAACAATATAATAGACCTTAGCGATAAAGAATTCTTAGACAATAACATTAATAAGTTAGAAGAAATATTACAACAAAACAACTACCCTCTAAAAATAATAAAAACACTTATAAATAAAAAATTGACTCTATCAGAACCACGGGGAAAATGAATATAACAACAATAGACAATTCCAACAGTGACAAAAAATACATTAGCGTAACTTACGTAGAAAATATTACCGATAACAAATCCCTTAGGAAAATAACGTTACTTTTACACACAAATCTAACAACACACTAAAACACTTCTTCAAAAACCCCAAGGATAGAATTAAAAAGAGGGACATGTGTAACGTTGTATACGAGATTCCGTGTAATAGCACAGCTGACCAACAATGTGACCAAGTTTACATTGGACAGACGAAACGATCACTTGAGACAAGAATAAATGAACATGAGACAGACATTAAAAAGAAGAAGACCACTACGGGCATTGCACAGCACGAATAACAGACATAGAGGGTAAACAAAACAAACGCTTAATATTAGAAAGTCTGAGAATAAGACAAAAAGGTAACAAAACAATGAACACTAAGGAGGACATGGACAAAATTAGCAACAATTACAATTTAATTCTATTGTGCTAAGGTTTGTGTATTATTTTTATTAGATATTTAATTAAATATTAATTATCAATTATAATCGAATGATGTTTTTAGAATAAATATAAGTTTAAATACTCCCTGAAGAAGCCGGGAAATACCGGCGAAACGTAGGAGAAAAAAGATATGAAAATGTTTTCAATCTTACTTCACTAATCGACCAGTATAGCCAAGTCAGTAGGACAACACAACAAAGATAAGAAAAACAGCCCTGGTCTATCAACTTAACAGATTCCTTTTTTATTGTCGTTTACTTACAGAATAATACGTAGAGTCTAAAAATGTTAGAAAGAAAATTTTCTTATAAAAAAAAAAAATTGAAATGGAAAGATGCAGCTCACACAATGTGAAGTATTACATCGAGTAGTTACAGAACAGTGTTACTTCCTATACTAAATATAACCCCAAAGGCTTGAGTTATTTCAAAAAATTCTCTTGTAAGTGGATTGCGGCAGTGTACACACTGCTAGCCATACAAAGAGGGTTGTGAAGCATACCGGGTATATCGAGTAATTTTTATGTATATTTAAGAATATAACTATAAAAATCAAATGTTAAATTGTTAGATAAGAAAAGAATACTCGTTATACCTAGATAAATTTATGGGTAGATTTAAAATAGCAAATAAAATAATCCTGAGTATAATAAACATTAAAGATATAAAATAGAAGATAATAACAAAAAATAAACACGTAAACATGTTTTTAAGAGACGAAGCAATTATTGCTTGCACGATCATATTTTGGAATAAAATTACATTTAATTTTTTAGCAGCTGAATTATTCCAAACTTAACTTGCATATAAAATTATATTTTTTTAATTTAATTTAATGCAATTCCTCGATTTTTTTTAACTAAAAAATATTTTTTTTAATTGAAAATGACTATAATTATAAAGGGTCCAAAAAACTTTTTTTATTTTAAATTCTATAACCAAAACTACTGAATATTTTCTCAAATTTCTTTTTTTATCTGAAAGTACAATCCTTCGGCTTAATAATGGAAAATAATTTCATTCAAATGGCTGCCTCAGCTGGCCATGCAGTAGCCTACACGATCGGTCTAATTTTTAAGCACATTATCGATTGTGTGCAGCTGTATTTCACCAATGGTTTCACGAATATTGTCCTTTAAAGCGTCAATTGTCTCTGGCTTGTCGGCGTAACACTTATCTTTGACGGCACCAATGGTCCAACGGTGTCAAATCGCAGCTCCGAGGTGGCCAAATGACATCAGCTCTGCGATCTTTAAAAATAGGGCGCAAAACATCGAGTGTAGCTTCGGCCGTGTGGTACGTAGCGCCGTCCTGCTGAAACCAAATGTTGCCAATATCCTCCTCTTCAATTTTTGTGAACAAAAATTCGTTCAACATGGCCCGATAGCGATCGCCATTGACTGTAACGGCCACTCCTTGCTCATTTTCGAAGAAAAATGGCCCAATTATGCCTCTGGGCCAAAATCCGCACCAAACAGTGACTCGTTTTGGGTGCGTCGGTTTTTCAATCTATGCATTCGGGTTTTCTGTGCACCAAATTCGACAAATGTGCTTGTTTACATACCCGCCAAGATCAAAATGAGCTTCATCTGAAAAGATGATTTTTTTTTTTTGCAAAATCGGCATCTTCTGTAAGTCGATCACAGGCCAACTTAGCGAAGCGAAAAGGCATTGGATGGTCACTTGGCTTCAACTCCAAGGTCTTTATGCAAAAATTCATCTTACTGATGTCTCTGAAATGTTCAATTGTTGAGAACGACGGTGAATTGATGTTGATGGCGCTTCACACACACTATCTGCCACAGCAGTAGTATTCTAAGGTGTACGCACTTTTTTTGGTTTTTTACGCTTTGGTTTATCGATGAGGATGCCAGTTTCTTTCACTTTTTTCACAAGATAACGAACATACGGAGCTGACGGTGCTTCTCTTCTTCCAAAATCCGTACGCAATTTTCGCACACATACTGCAACATTACCATGATTTTCAAAGTAATGTCGCAATATTTCTCAGCGTTGTTCAAGCGTAAACATAACCATATTCGTTCAGCGGAAGG
This sequence comes from Trichopoda pennipes, assembly GCA_030448955.1. Taxonomy (NCBI): domain Eukaryota; kingdom Metazoa; phylum Arthropoda; class Insecta; order Diptera; family Tachinidae; genus Trichopoda; species Trichopoda pennipes. The sequence goes on from JASKUP010000161.1 coordinate 73,829, forward strand.
ATAAGCACTATCGAAGAAGGCACTAGTTTAAAAAAAAGTTAGATGGCGAACCTTTTACATTTATACTATTATTGCTGAAGATATTAATAAATTAAGAATAAAATTAGACAAAATCCATTAAAATAAAAAGATTTATTTTAAAAAATGCACATTTTTCTAAATGTTTAAAACTAGATGTTCGAAAATAAGTACTAATTTGTTGTAACTAAATAAAGAACATTTTGTTATTCATTCGGTCCCTTAAGAGTTTCTCGCCGAATCGACAAACAAAATTCCTTTTCTACACTCCATTTGTCTATATGAAGCTAAATTTTATAGCAAAAATTAAATTTTATTTACACACCGTGTTAAAAAAATGGAAAAGAAAATGAAATGTTTAAGGGCCCTCATTCCTTTGTATTGCCGTTATAATAAAACGCGTCTCTTTAGTCATAAAAATTTTTTTTCTGTACATTTTCTATTAAATTCACATAAAGTATTTTTTGGAATTTTTTACTAATGTATCTATAACACAATGCAAAATCAGCTACATCCGTACGGAATGTGCGATCAGTTTCGTACGAAAAGTTTTGTTAAATACATTATAGTTCGCCACATATGATTATTAGGTATTTGCACAGTTGTTTAAGTTGGCTTAAGTCTGCATATGCATATTGTAATTGGGCCTTTAGGCTTCGAAGAAAATTTTATTAAATCTATCGTTATATATTTATGTGGCGTTTTATTTTATACCGAGAAAAATATTTTTTACTTACTTATGTGCAAATTTATACATATTCGCGAATTTTGTAAATAGTTAATAGAATTTTGATGAAAGCTTGAACCTTGTTAAGTTGGTTGGATAGTTCCTTTATAACTTTTTAAAAAACTAAGGCAATCTACAAATATATTTGTATATTTATTGCACTAAAATCTAATTTACAGCATTTCCAGGTTCGCATTTTTCAACGTTGTCTAGAAAATCTCAAATAAGACTTTTCTATAATTCGATATTATAAATTTATGTTAAAATTAGTATTCAGGTTAACCATGCTGAAAAATAAAATGGCTTGTAAATTGCGCTGTCACTTTTCCTAGTCGCCGATAGATGGCGCTGGCATTATTATTAGATACACCCACCTCAAATGTATTTCCTAATATTTATATTAATTTTTTATTGTTGCCAAGTTTTTTTATTAGTCTTCTTCACAGGTGCTGAGTTACGGAAATTTTTAGGTTGCAACAACTAAAGTTAGATTTACACGATTGAAATTTTCTTCAAAATTATTTTTCAAAATGCTTCAAACTCGTGTAAACAGCACGTTTTCTTCAAAATTTATTGATCAAAATTTATTGAACAAAAGTTTTGAAGATTTTATTACTGCCGTGTAAACAAGCATCAAAATCGCATGTGGCAATATTGATAACAATCAATAATTTGACAGCATGTTCATTCTTTTGATTCAATATATATCAGCTCTTTTTATTTACATTTTGTTTGTTGCGGCAATTAAACTGGAATTTTTTTTTTAAAGTAAACTTTAAATAATAATATTAATATGAGTTGGTAAGTATTAATTTTTTATAACTTCATATATAGGTATGTCGAAATAATATACTATTATTTTTAAAGTGATAACATGAGTGATAATTTTCGCAACAATCGCAAGCAACAAAAAAAGTGGACAGGAGATGAACTAAAACTTTTCATCGAAATGGTTGAAGAACGACAACCCATTTGGAACTTTAAAATTGCGGAGTACAGAAACCGGAATGAAAAGGAGAAGTGCTGGTCAGAAATTGCTGCTGCAACAATTCATAGCATAGCCGACTGCAAATTACAATTTAACGCTGTGCGGTCACGCTATAATGTAAGGTAATTGTTTTTATTTATTGTTTTTTTTTACATGTAAAAATATTGTATATTGAAGGCGGAGCACAAAAAAATAAATACCTCCAAAAGTGGACAAGGTGGCGCTACTTATGTATCCAAGTATGAGTATTTTGCAGCTCTACACTTCTTGGATACTGTGAGATGTCGTGGCTCAGGAGGTACAGAGTCCAACTTAGAGCCCGAAACTAATTGTAGTGGTTCTGAGAATTGGGATGAACTGTAACTGTCCCCAGTCGCTAAAAACCGTAAAGTAATTGCCAAGCGTTCTCCGGGGCATATACATTCCCGCATATTAGTGTTTTCCCTTTTAATTAATGGGGTGACGAGATTAAGCAAATAATCAAAATTATCTGGTGACATTCGCACAAAGTTTTTGTATAGGTCAGGATCTTTCCTTCTCAATCTCTCCCGAAAACAGACGTACATACCATTACCTTCCAAAAGAAAAGGTCGAACCCAATGTTCCTTTTGTTTTCGTCTTTTTTTTGCATTACTATCAGTTGCATCTTCCTCCAATATCAAAAATGTTGATGCTATTATGATTGTGTCGTCGTCCATATTGCCAAAATTGTTTTTTATATTTTATAGCAATAAATTATTTCACGAAAGAAGCAAAACAGCTGATTAATGTAAATACATTCAAAATAAAATGTATCAATAGTGCAAATTAGCTTCAAAAAATTTTGATCAAATTTATATCAAAATATTTTGAAGCATATTGAAAGAAAATGTTGATCAAATTTTTGAAACGTGAAAACAGTACTTCAAAATAAATTTTCAAAATTTTGATAAGACTTCAAAATGCTTTCAATCGTGTAAATCTAGCTTAAGTTGAATATAATTTATATCTGTACATATTATGTTTAATTTAATTCATTTTTTTATAATTGTATAAAGAATTTTTGATTTTCTAACTTCTCGTCATTGTTTTTTACGTTAAACAACTATCCATACTTTTAATTTTTGTAAAAGTATTTTTACTTATCTTAATTCATAAATATCATTTATATTTATTTATTTATATTGTTATAAAAATGTTCGAAATGTGTTTGAGTACATATTATCTGTTTCATACATTGCAAAATACGAAGCAATTAAAATTTTCCAGACGTTAATAATTTTGCTCTGAGCACATTAAAGAAATACACACTTGGAATAAGATCTTTATAATGTGTATACCTCAAGTTAGTATTATTGCAGTACCACGACATTTATGATGAAAAAGTTTTCATCGGACAGTAGGATTTCCAACTCTATTGATTTCCTAGAGCATCCGTAACGTAGGTTTATCGTTACTACAATGGTAAGGGCTCTAACGAAATTAGGGAACTTGTTCCCGAAACTCGTACATTTTTGCAATTGTCTCGATTTTCGATGAGAGCGAATCGATTTGTGATTGATTAGGCAGTGAATCGCACTACGCATTATAGGGAAAAGTCGTTTATTAACAAAACAGTTCGTATGAGGAAAAAACTCCTTCCAGAGGTCGTTCCTGTCACTTTCAATATAGGAAAATTCGAATCCACAAACACTATTCCCTCTTTCCTCCTCCCCATAACCTAATTTCCTAGCTCTAGTACAATGTATTACATGTGTAGGGGTGGGTCATCCCCTGAGTGCTGGTCCGAACGAAAAAACAAACAAAAACTGATTTGTTCGAATTCACCGCCTGCTTTAATTAGTTTAAATCCTTAAATTAACGTACATCAACTTAAGTTCGTTTCTTCAGTACTCAGTCGTCTTTTAGAAGATAGCAACAAGCTTTTTTATGACAATTAAAGCAAAAATTTATTAAAAGACGAATAAAATTCTCTAATTTAGTAGCCAGCTTTAATTAAACTTAAAACCCGAAATTCAGAAAAAGATGCATAAAGAGTTTTGGGTTTCGATTCGAGATAGCATGTTCAGTAGGTCGATTCACTAATTTTTAACCACTTTGGTTAAGGTTAATTTTAACTAAACCTATTGAGGTTTGCACTTACCACTATATTGTTCTTTAATTCATTGTTAGCCACACTAAGCACTTTTAAATTTATCCGCGTTTAAATTAATATACGTTGACATTACTGCCAAGCGAAATGTCAAAATAAGAGAAAAGCACAAGAAGGAATACAAAAAAAAACAAACCAAAAAGTTTTCTGTTGTAAATTTTTATTGTGCCGGGAAATTAATAATAAAATATTTTGTGCAGGGTAAGTAAAATATTCATTTTTATAACTTTTTTAATTTAGTAAAGGTTTATTCATACTTTAATAGAATGACTACTAACATAAAAAGAAGCCGCGCCTCTGCCGAGCAGCTAAGTAATTTCGTGGACTCTTGATGCAAAATGAGGGCCTTGCAGCAGGGAAGTTCAAAAAGCTGCACGGAAAATTGGAGTCCGAAAAGAAGTGGGCAGAACTGGCGGAAAAGCTAAATTGTCTTGGCGGCTCTATTAAAACGAGCAACCAGTGGCAGACGGTAAGTAAACATTGTTAAAATAAACATTGTTCAAATACAAATAAATTGTAAAACCTTTTTTATTAACAAAGGTGTGGAAAGAACCAAAGAGTCGGACTAGTGTTAAGGTAAGAGAAAGGAAGAAGCAGCAAGCCTTAACAGGAAACAGACCCTTAACGCAGGAGGCGTTAAGCGACTTGGAAAGGAGAGTTGTTGCCATTATCGGTAACGAATATATAGAGGGCCAAGAATCCGTTATTGAAAATGTTCCGTTGGAAGAGGTAAGTTACAAGTCAAGTTAATGTGTACGAAAATCAAAAGAAATTCTTTTTCCATTATTCCATTAGAATTTGCAAATTTTATTAGAGGATGGCGACGACATCATTGTGCATTCGCCATCAAATTATGAAGATAATTGTGATGTTCGGTCGGAGACTTCCAGCACATATAAGAGGATGCCATCAAGAGGTGTTAAAAGGAAGCTGGATAAGGACGACGGCGAAACCAAGAGGCAATTCTTGGATACTGAAGGCGCACTACTAAATAATTCATTTTGTGTTAGAATATAACCTAGGTATTCAAAAGCCATTTTTTATATGGATAAATAAAAACTTCTACTTTTAAATTTAACACCACCAAAAATTCTGCTGTTAACAAACCAAAATGTCTTGGCTAAAAAATAAACTGACTGAAACAGCTGATATTAAAAGCCAGCAAACAATGTTAAACTCTTGTGGTTTTGGCTAAAGTTTATAGTACATTGCAACAGTGGCTAATTCAGTGGCTAACATATTTAACCAAAACAACCTTGGTTTAAGTAGCATAGTGAATCGACTCACAGGAATAATTTAAGTGCGAATTTAAAACTTGTTTGACGTTAACTTAAGACGTAAAGAACAACCGGAATTTTGCGGAGGGCAAAAAGTTAAAATTGTGAATAGGAATTCGGAACAAATATAATAATGATCGCTATCAGCTATTATCTGTCTTCAGCTTAGGTATTCGAATTTTTTTTTATAGGGAATTTGATAATAAAAAATTATGATGCCATAATGTTTTCTTTCCTGGTATTTTGTGTGACTGTCACCAAGCATTTCAACTATAAAAGCTTAATATTTTTGATAATGAAATCAATTAACTACTTTCCACCATCCATATGATAAACGTAAATGCCTTTAGAGAGTCAATCTGCTTTGTGAGATCCGTAAGCGTAAAAGGACTTTGATGAAACACAACAATTAATTGGCAGCACGTGCACAGCAGAACGTACGGATCGAACGAACTATTTTTCAACGTGTACAGAATTGATTCGATTCATAGATTCCACAATTACCCATAAAATATCGCGGGTATAAATTAATGAACGAAGAAAAACGGATCTGGTTTCAGTTCTTACCTTGTTGGTGTCTGTCTGGAGACGTGGTAATGTTGTATTCATAGCATATTTGCCAAGTCGTTGCAGCCTTTTAGTCTTTGTTCTTTCCTACATAAACAAATTGCAAACGGAACTATTTTTTGTTAACGTTCTATTTCAGCAATCATTTTGTTTACTAAAAAAATCAGCAATTTTTTTTTTGTCAAGTATATTGCTTGGTAACTTAACATGGTAAAGGTGTTTAGGATAATAATAAAAAACAAAAATATTGAATTTGATAAAAGGGCGTCAAAAATTCCATATTTACTCTATTATATTCACAGATATGTCTCAGAATAAACGAAATGGAAACAAATAAACATATTAGCGTAAGTGCTACTAAAAATCTGGTATTTGGACAATGTTTTATCTAATTAGTAGGGTGAAATATTTCAATTTGTAGTTTCAGTAATTTTATTGAAACCCAAAAATTATATTAAGTACAAATACGCTTAAGCATAGTTCAAAAATACTGATGTAGTTCATCGAAACTAATTGCCACTTCAGCAGGGCAATTAAATTTAACTACGACGGTATTTTCCAAATTACCATCAGGTGAAAGATCAAAGTTACAAACTCTTATCTTTTCCTCTACATCTTCTACGTCCGCATTCACTTTGACTAAAGGGAAAGCTTTCTTTTTTCTGATAGCAGAATTAATTTTAACTAGTCTATCGGAATGTTATAGTTAGTGTTGTGGTTATAAGCAAGTTATTCTTTTTCATCTTATATTTACTTGTAATATGGACCACCACGAGATACCAGTTTTCCCAATGATGCCTTTATAAGATAGTCGGCTTCCCTAAGCTCAGAACGGTTTAATGTTTCAGGACAAGGACCAAGGCAGATGCGTTTGCCAGCACCAAAATAGGCTAAAGTCATAAGACTCAAAATTATAATAAATTTCATTATTTTACTATTTTTCGTTGATGTTCACTAAGTGAAACTCAAAATAAAACTGATTATTTAGACAAATTATTCACATATTTTATTGTGTGTTTAATAATCCATTTTTTATATACATATCGCACTTGATCAACAAGAGGGTATTAACTCAAAATTTTTGAATTTTCAGTAGAGTCAAAAAACTGTTTGTGGCCACATTTTAACAGAATTTAAAAATTCAAATATACCATAGGAAGCAAATTCCATTTGAAAATATATAATATATATTGTTTTTTTTTTATTTTACCAATCATTGCAAAAAAATCTATTTTTTGAGTTAACACCATTTTTTTGAAATTTATCGATTTTTTTTTTGGTATTATTTTGAATTATGACGCTTTTGTTGAAATTTTAATAAAATTAAAAAAAAATTTTTTTCAACAAAAAGGTAGTAACTCGAAAAGTGAATTCTTATTTTACCTAATGATATTTACCAACGATAAAATATTAGTTCAAATTTTTATATAATATATTATGTACATTGAATACATGTTCTTTATTTCAGATATACTACTACGAGTATTCATTATTAATTGAAAATGGTAACAATTATTATTTGTTTAAATTAAGTATCAATTAAATTTTTGTAATACACCTCATAAATGTGTTTTGGGATTATATTTTTTTTTACAAGTTCCTTAAGATCCTTTTTCTTATTTTCAGACAGGGGTAGCATTTCCGAATAAATAGAAGATAAACTGAATAATTAAAATTAATATAACATTAATATAAAGAAAAAAATGAATTAAAAACTTACTTAAGATTTTCCCAATAGCTGGTACATTTGAATTTGTTTTTCTGGACCGTTATTTTTGAAAAATCTTTGTCTTTATAGGAATTTTTATATAAAAAAGAATTAGGATTTTCGTATTCTACACGCAAAACTTTGATATTATGCCAGTTAACATTTTCATTGGCATCATTTTTAACAAAATTTTTACCCCATTGCTCTTGTAAGCTCTTAAGATCATAAAATTGATCATACTTTAAGGCATGAACTTTATATGGCGTGCCAGTCTTTTTAGCGGTGGCTATTAACGTGATGTATTGGTCTGCCGTATATATCGGTTTGCTTAAAAGATGTCGTTTGACTTGCTTTTCAATAACACTATGAACGTTATCTCCTTCATTTTGGGAGTGGCCTTGAATTAAATATTTATGTGTTATGCTCCGTATGTTATATTTTTGTACAGCATAGAAATACATCGAAAGCAGGTATTTATTTTTTTGCTGCCCACAGCAGTTGTCGGAGTAAAAAATTAAATCCAAATTTTGAGTACTTTTTGCTTCTTGCACAATTTTTTGAATATATAACAAAACACACGTTCCAACTTCATTCGACCCACGTTTTCCATCGGTTTCAGCCCAAAAGTAACATTCTACAAATTTCGCCTTAAGGTCACTTACTGTAAAGTTGTAACAATTTATTTTGCTTTTATAAAAAAAGCTTGAAGTTAGTCCTTTTGGCAATGGAAGAACTGCTTGCAAATCATAAACAGCTACATTACCATGTTTTTTATCTATATCTTTTTCTTTTCGACATAGTTCCTTTTCTTCGTGGTGGGAAGTGTAATCCTCATTTAATTTTTTTTTCCATTTTCATCAGAATTGGAAAACGATGCGCAGAGATCACATTGATCTTTTTTCGGCTTAAAAAATGAAATATTAAATTCTTCCTTGAATATTCTGCGGAACATCATGTTGCTTCCAGGTGTTGAATGATTATTTTTACAGATTTCTTCATAGTCCTTGTATAAGTCGGCAATACTTTTACCGCTCTCTATAAACTCACGGGATGTTTGCGCGCGCAAGTAGTGGGACTCAATTTTTGGAATATCTTTTATAAATTGCCTTATTCCATCTTTGATTTCTGGGCTAACGCACTTGTGCTTATTATGCTTTCCACGATAATCAGGTTCCACAAATCCTTCTTCGCTCGTTTTTTTAATTACTGTTGCAATAACTTTATCATTTATGTCGAGAGTTGATTTAAAAAATTTTTTGCATACTCGGATAAGTTTTGAGTCCATTTCCAAGAAAAAAGCGCTGTTTAAACTACGATAATTTTGAGTGCTTGAATATCTATATTTGGGGCTTATAGGTTTTGTGTGACTTGAAATGAATTCCCTCTGTCTTTGTAAGTCACTTGTATCCCAATACTTTTGAAATATTTGATAACGTGAAGATTCTGTTATTTTTTCGTTGCACCTAAAACGGCAGTTTTCTCCACAAGGAGTTCGCAGGCGCTTTTCTTTTTTTTTATATGTAGGATTATATAGCGAAGTATATGAATATCCTGAGTTTCGCAAATGCTGTTGGCGTTTTTGTTTCTTGTTTTGTGCCTTATAATTAGTAAGTTTTTTTCTTCCGTTAACCACTTCCTGCATTTCTATGTCCGAAGAACTGCTTTGACTTACTAACGATGGATTGAAATCGTCATTGGAATCACTGCTGAATGGATCTGCAGAGCTATAACTATTATTATCACTATGAATATCCTGTAAACGCAAAGGCGCAGAATAATGTTGTAGGTTTGGACACGTCATATTGAATTTTTATTAACTATTGTTGGTTTGACCAATATAAAATACAATGATTTTTATATATTAATATTTCTATTATTATTGCAATGAATAATTGATTTCGTTATCAACAAGTTTTAATGTTAAAGTAGATTTACTAAAAACACGATATCATGTAAATGGTTATAACTAAAGAATTTTTTTATGAAAAGGGTCACAACTCAAAAAAAATTTGAACAATTTTTTCATAAAAAGGGTCACATTTCGAATTAAAATTATAGAATAAAACAAATTTTATTAAAAAAATAGTATCAACTCAAAATACAACCAAATATAAATAAAACAGTTTGATTATTTTTAACATAAATAAAGGCTCAAATCAAAATAATACCTTTTTTATGAAAATATACGATTCATACCTATTTCAACTTTTGTATTAACTCGAAATAATACCTTTTTGTTGAAATAAAGGTAATCACTACATTATCATGAATATGGTCTCAAAAGTGGTTTTCGAGATGAAAGAGTAAACGGAATACGTTGAAATTTTTACAGTAGATAGATATTGATGTTGTTAGCTGATTTCTTGAAAAAAGTGATATTTTAAAAATTTTTAGTTAATACCCTCTTGTTGATCAAGTGCGATATATATGTATATATATATATATTTATATATATATATATATATATATATGTATATATATATATATATATATATATATATATATATATATATATATAACACAAAATATGTTTGTTTGTTTGTCGGAAACCTAAAGCTGCCTGGTGAACTTTTTTTTAAATTGATTGGTAAAATGGGCTACATATTTATTCGATAATTAAAGACGGAAGCTTGTGTTTTAAGACAAAATAACACAAAAAATTTGACTAAGTTGAATCAAATTTTAATTGTATTACGAAAAGAACAATTCGGCAATTATGATTGAAAAATGATATCTGGCAAATATCCAGATGTCGATTCTTTCATCGGAGTTAATTTCCTTAATCACATCACGGATTTTGAGTTTTAAGGCTGAAATTGATTCGATTGATCTCCGTATAGACACTGTCCTAAACATAGCCAAAACAAAAAAAAAATAATCCAGTGATGTTAAATCATACGATCTAGCTGGTCACTTAACTACTTACTATCGTGAAATTATGCGATCTGAAAATTTGGTTTCCAATAACTTGCTAGTTTCAATGGCTGTGTGATATGGGGCAGCGTCCTATTGAAGCCACATCTTAGTGATATCCACATCGTCAATAATAAGCCAAAATAAAGTTATTAGCATCTTGCGATAGCATGATCCATTAATCATTACCGCATTTCCAGCGTCATCTTCGTATAAAATCGAACCAATTACGTCTGCCACTCATATAGCGCAGTATAAAATGGCACGTTGAGCATAAAAAATTCTCAATAATCGCTCTAAGATTTTCAGAAAAAATGATTTTTTCAGAAAAACCAGCCGATTGTTCCGAAATTAATTGGCGATGTGAATGATCGGTCGGTTTCAATTCCTGCACCAATTGAACCTTGTAAGGCTTCAAAATTACATCCTTACGCTAAATTCGCCCTGCCTTGGTTTTTACCTCCCGGGGGCACATATATGGTCTTAATGGAGAGCTACTATGTAGACCTGTGCAACTGGGGGAAAAAGGGAGCCCAGTCTCCTGAAGTCAGCAGGGGTACAACTGGAAACTCCACTTCATTTCCACGGGAATCAGTAAGCCGCAGAGTTCGTTATTTGTCTCTTTAGACATTTAACTGTTCTCTGACTGATTATTGAGGTTGGCCCCTATATGGGAGTATCGTGGTGGTTGTGGTTTCGCGGCCCCATAACAGTCTATGGTTATATGGTGGCCGGGTTCATTTTACCATTAATAACACCTACCTGGTGAAATGTTCCCAGATCCAGTGAGCATGCTGGACATGTGTTCCGGACAGGAGTTGGAAAGTCTCCAACTCTTAAGCAAGAAGTGATGATTTGCAGCCCTGCTCTGGAATCATCGAAGTTGCAACTAGAAAGTTCTGTTGCATAGAATTATAGCTTCGGCTTCCTAGGACGAGCATGACGTTCCAAATTATGCAGTGGTTTGGTCCACCATCTGATTTAAGGCTTCATGGCCAGGCGCAGATGTAAATCTAATCACACAGTTGCGATGGTTTTTGATTACCCCAATTATTGATAACGTCGATGGAACGATCCGGTCGAATGCGTCGGTGTTCGCATACTTTATGTTAAGACTATCGACTTAAATTTAATATTAAGAATTTTACAAAATGTAACTTCAACAGAACCGTCATTTTCATAGCGGATTTTAATTATTTTAATGCGATTTTAGTGCGAAACTGAATCCATTTAAACAATTGTCAATGCATCTACTACGAATATGTCGAAAAGCTAAATGTCAAAATCATCATGTTGTTGGTGTTGCTACAGTTGAAAAACTTTATATACTATGTATCAACATTTACCTACTAACATTATAACAGAGGTTTTATTATTAAACAAATTTCGCCATATTTTTTATACTCAAAGCGATATTTGTTAGTTAACTAATAGTTAGTTATAGGTTAGATGCGATAACTAATAGCGAAAATTAACGTAATCGGCTTGTATCTTTACTAAAACTTATTCGGTGAAATGGAAGATGCATTCAGTCAAGTAAAGAAAAATAATCTGGAATCACAAGTTTTATTATATTTTTCGTATAATTTAGTTCGAAATCAGTAAAACACAGTAATATTTTTTATGAAAAATTTTGAACAAAAATTGCGAGCACAAAATTCTCTTAGTGATTACAACTGAATTCTAAATAATGCTGATAAACGAAAAATTCTATTTTATTTGGGTACGGTTTTCCGTCGACCCTCGTCAAATTTGGTTTGTGAACAAACCGGTTTCGGCTGTTTGCTATCTTCAGTGTTCTTTTCGTACTAGTTGCGTTCTATTGTCAGTTGTGTTTATATAGTTCGTGTCTTCCTTCGTGTTATTGCGTTCGTCCCTTTCTGTCTTTTTTGCCTGCATCTCTCCTTTTTCGTTTGTCCCTTTTTACCTAATTTTACGATCCCTTTTCCATTCGTTTTTTTTTTTTGTTCTAACTAAATCCTTTTACGGTCATGCTTGCTGTCCGTTTTTGTTCATGTGTGAACCTATTGGGTTTTTTTTTTTATGTGACATAATAATCTGTAATTGTAAAAACTTAAAACTAGTAAGCTTGTTTATAAAAGCTAGAACAAGTCCTTTTAATAAAGGCCAAACAGAATTCTATAATTTAGTAGCCTGCTTCAAAGTTAAAGCTGAAATTTAGAGATAGATGTATGCTATCATGAAGTAAGAGCTTTGTTTTTGGATTCGCGATGATGCGTTAAGGAATAATTCAAGTGCGAATTTAAAGTTGCTTAAGAGTGGGTAATTTGACGTTAACTTAAGAGGTAAAGAGCAACCGAAATATTTTAGAGGCCATAAAGTTAAAAATGTAAATAGGAATGATCGCTATCAGCTGTTATCTCATTGACTTATTATTACTTATTAGGAAAGGTGAGAGCAACAAATTGTAATTAATGTTTCCTGGTATTTGTCTTTCATCCGGAAAAGCTTAATTTCTAAATCAGTTAACTACTTTCCAGCCTCTATTAGTAGCCTAGTAAATAATTAAATATTCGAAATGAATTAATTAATTAAATCAGCGTAAAACGACCCTGATGGAGCATAGAAATTAGTTGAAGCAAAGTACATAGAAGATCGTACACTCATAGAAAAAACAGCCGGAAATCAACAATTTCAACCTTAAATCAACAAAAAACAGCCGTGAAAATGAGCTAAGGTTTTAAATTATATATTTAACAATGTTCAATATAAAACAACGTTAATCCTATATCGAGGTAGATTCAGCGCTAATTTAATAATGCTCGGAGTTAAATTAAAAAAATGGCATCTTTAAACCAAAAGTGAGCGACATTGAATCATACATTTTCTACGTCTATTTAAAACAGAAACATTTTCAAATCAATTATGTGCAGTGTTAAATTAAGAGTTCGCAGCTTCGCTTTAACATGATAGCGTTTTTTAATTAAAATCGTCCACCGTCGATTTAAGGTTGATATTTTCCCACTACAGTGGGACAGAGATTTATATTTTAATAATATACTTACCAACAATTTTACCATTCATAAATCAAAAATTTATTTTATGATTTGTTTTTTTTTTTTTTTTTTTTATTAAAAATTATAAATATAGTGAATATATAATAAATGTAATAATATGATAAAAATAAAAATTAATTTCAGTTATAAGAAGTTACAGAAAGTTTTTTGGTCATATATAAGTCTTTGTGTTATTTATTACATATGAGTGAAAAGGGAATTAAAATATTTAATATTTAAAATATAAATTTCATCTAATTCTTTTAGTAATGCATAACATTGAAAATTAGTGTCGGTCTGACTTAAAGGTAATGGATAACCAAAAACATATATTTCATTTATCATTTGTACCGACTTGAAAAAAATTGTTTACCTTTGCAGTTATCTCACTGGGATAAATCTCACATACTTATGTCATCAAGAATCTCATATGGCTTAACCGATTTTTCACTACAGAAAATTTCTTCTATTATAATGTTTATAATGTCGTCACGTCTATTATCTGTAAGAATTTTGTTCTCTTTATAAAAATCTAAACAGGATTGGCCTTTAGATCTTTGCTTTAAAATATCTGGTAAATCCTTGAAAAAAATAAAAGTGCAGACATAAGTATAAAGAATTATGTGTGTGTGTTAATTATTTTTACATTACAAACCTTCTTTAAAACACGATCCTGAAGAAATTGGTGATCCCACATTTGAAAAATCTCTATTAATCCATTCCTGGACTTTCGTCGGATTAGAAATAATTTTGGCGTCCATTCCAAACTGAGAAAAAAAATAAATGCATGCTAAATATATGCACATAATTTTCAAAAGAATTAAGATTTTATTCAATTCTTTTTTACGCCACATGAATAAATTCTCTCTAAATTCCATTTGCAGGCCTAGGTGTGGAATCGCTTTGACGAGGTCTTCTTTTCTTACATATCGTGAGCACCGATATGTTAGGTTACATGCTGAAATTTGTAAGCTTTTGTACCATGTGTGGCGTCAAAATTTTAAGTTGAAATTTATGTTCTTACCTTGCAATACTGGCAATTATTGCATTAAATTAAATTCCATAAATAGTTTTTTTTAAGTTCTCCAAATCATGATCTTCGCAATCTGCTACATCAACGACTGTGCCAATTTCGGTCACTGGTTGTGAGCCACCATTAATCAAAATTTAAATTTCAGTAACTAAAAGTCCGTCTATGAACTCGAATTTTTCCATTTTGTATTTTTATATTAAAGAAATAAACAGTAAAATTAAACACGTTATTTGTCTATTTTCGCTTTCTGCCAGTGACAAATGAATGTTTTGATAAATAACTTGCATAATAACGTATTACAACGGTAATTACAAAATTTTCGAACTCCTTTCAAAAACGTCCCACATGAATTTAACAAGGCATTGTTGTTTTAAGAATGCAATGGCGTTAATTTCAAATACTTCGTATTAAAAATAATTTAAACGACGCAGGTCATTAAAATAAAGTTGCCGATATCTTGAATTCATCATTTTATTAATAAATTCATAGACGCACGCATTAAATGTAAGAGCATGCATTTTTAAATTAAAGTTTCTTTTTAATTGTAAAATATGTTGGTTTATTTTTGAATCAAAGTTGACTTTGAAAAAATACGAGTACCGTGTCTGAGAATTGCATGTTGTTTTTTCTCAATTCCATGTTGTACGTTTCAGAATTAAAAAAATATTTTTTTTTTGTTTTTTAGTCAAATTTAATTTTATGATTTTTTCTTTATTTCAAGGTTGTTCTATTTCAGCTTAAGGTTAAAATACTCAAAGTTGAAAAATTTTCGTTTCAACTACGTCATGCTTCGATTTTAATATGCGATTTTTCTCTTGGTGTACGGATTACGTTACCGTTGTTCTGCGTTTACAGTACTAATTGTATTCATAGATTCTTGAATTAACCGAAGAAGAGCCTTTAAAACATCACGTTATATTATAGAGTCGGATATGAAATAATGAACAACATTTCTTTTAGTTCCGCGACAAAAATGAATTACACGATCTCCTTTTGGGTCTTATCTTATTTCTGTCCATAGATTCGTATCAATCCTTGGGTTTTCATCCTTTCTTCCATAAGCCAGCTACCAAATGCATTGCCAGGTTTCAGAATAAACTAAATGGAATCAAATAAATATATGAACTGACTAAAAATTTGGTATTTTGACAATATTTTGTCTAATTTCTTTTGTAAAATTTTCAATTTGAAGTTTCAGTAAGTTTTATTAAAAATCAAAAATTACATTAAGTAGTTCAAAGATGCTTATAAACCTCTTTATCACTTAATATCACTTCAACAGGGCAATTAAATTTTACTACGATGATATCGTCCAAATTGCCACCATGTGAAAGCTCAAAGTTACAAACTCTTTTCTTTTGGTGTACATCCTCTAGGTCCGCAGTTATTTTGACCAAAGGTAAACCGGTCTTGTTTCTGGTAGCATAATTAATTTTAATCAGCCTATGAGAACGTCATATTTAATATAGTGGTGTTATAAGCAAAGTATTTTTCTTTATCTTATATTTACTTGTAATATGGACCATTACGTGTTTCTAGTTTTTCCAATGATGCTTTTATAACAGCGGCGGCGTCCTTAAGCACGGAAGTGTTTAACGTGGCAGGGCAACCTCCAAGGTAGATAAATTTACCAGCAGTAAAAGAGACCAATGTTATAAGACCCAAAACTAGAACGAACTTCATAATTTTACTATTTATTGTTGATGTTCACTAACTGAAACCCAAAGTAGAACTGATTATTTAGCCAAATTTTACCCACATTTTATACTATTTTCCATCGTCGCATTATATATATGCTAATATATATTTACATATATACAAAACACAAACTGTTTTTGTTTGTTTATTTGTTTTCCGAAAAACCATGCTGCCGTCTTAAATATTTTTAATTAATTGGTAAAATAGACTATAAGTATATTTGATATTTCAAGTGGGCGTGGTTATTCCCGTACAATTGAAAATATTTAACATTGGAAACTGTAGTAGTTAGATAAAAAAAAATGATTAGACATTTATCTATTAAAATCATAACTGAAGTTTTATTATTCAACAAATTTCACCTTGATCTTGTGGGGTGTGTCTTTGCTAACACCTCTTCGGTTAACTGGAAGATGTATTCAACCAAATTCGGCACATTATTATTGGTATTTAGAATCACAAATATCGATTGCCTTAACTTTTCTGAAAATTAGATTTGTTTTAAAATAATAAAAGGAAAATCAACACAAAAGACAAGAATGTTTTGATTTAAAATTACAAAGATTGAATAAAAACTCATTGTTGTAGGACGCTGAATACTTCATCTAAGTGTGTGTATTTTTAAATTGATTTTATAATGGAGCACAAAAGGTATATAATCCGGAGTAAAGAGGAAGTCACGGTGCTCTTTCTAATTTTTATGGAACGTAATGTAATTTATTTTACGCTTCTTATGCAATTCTAATAATCTGTTTCAATATCAGTAAAACAATAATATTTTTGCAAAGACCAAATTCCTTTGGCCATTACAACCGCTTTCTAAACAATCTGATAAACGAAAAATTCAATATGCATTGGATTCGCTTGTGATAACGAATCTCTTTGCTCCTGTAGAGGCAGCATCTAGTGGACATGGTATCTCTCATATAAAGTAAAAAGTTATTGGCGTTTACTTAGGGAATAATAGGTAGATTTTTTAAATGCTGGACGAGAAACTTACGTATCAACAAAAAATGACGGGGAAGGAAGTTGGGACGTGATACCATCTTCACAAAATGAATTTTTATTGTTGAGTAGTTAAACTACAGTGCGAGTGGTACATCTTGCACAAAGTGATAAATTATTGTCGTCGTATACTTCCGATTATAACTCGTGAAATTTTGAAATTTTTTAGAAGCAATTTCCCTATAAATTTGCATAATAAAGCGAAATTTTAGCTGCATTGCACTAGTCCCTTACAACAGAGGTTGCGAAGCGTGCCGGGTATAGTAAGTAACATTTTAATATAAAGGTAAAAAACCGTTTAGCTGTTAGATAAAAAATAGTCGTTATCTCAAGGTAGAATATTACGTAGATTTAAAATACCAAAAAATAGTCTGTAAACTAATTTAAATATTGATAAAATAATTCTAAGTAAAGTAAACACAAAGTTATAAAATAAAAGATAACAACAAAAACATCTCTGGTATGCAAGCAAAATTTTAGTCTCCAGCTTGTCAGTTCTATTTTGTTTTCTTTTTTTATATCACGTAAGCAATTTCTTAAGAGATGAACCAATGATTACAGGATCATATTTTGCAGAGTAGAAATTTATTCATGAATGTGCAGCACATGTGGCAAAATTTGTGTACATGCACATGAATATGAGCAAAAATTTTTGATCTTAATATGAAGGCACATGAGTGTGCATGGACTATAGAAGCACACGCACATGTGCAGAGTGCAACAAAAAAATTGTTTAAGGTACAGGCACATGAGTGCACATCCTCATTTTCAAATCGGAAAATATTCAACACATACCATAACAAAAAAATACTGCAATTTATTGTTGTTATCATTGTATCATTACTTCTTCGTCTTCCACATGCATATATTAATGTGCAAGGTCGTGTGCACTCATGTGCCATACATTTTAAGAGTGGCACATGAAATGTGCTTAAGCAAGTTGAACTTGCACATGTGTGTTTAGTAGGCACATACAAAAATTGGCTCTTCCTCATGTGCATGTGCGTATTTATTTTTTGTGCATATTTGCCTTCAAGTGCATGTGCTGCACATGAGTGTGCATATCCGTACCCTGTATTTTGGGATAAAATTATATTTAATTTATACTTAATACAATTTTTTATCAGCTCAATAGATTCGGAATTATACCACACTTAGTGGGGAAACCGCTTAATTTGCATGAAAAATTAAATTTTTTAATATAATTTAAACATTTGATTTTTTTAATTGTAAATGACTTTAATTATACAGTTGTGCCATTGTTACTAAAAGTAATAATAAATTAAGAATAAAATAAGACAAAATCCATTAAAATAAAAAATTTATTTAAAAAAATGTACATTTTTCCAAAATGTTTAAAACTGGAAACTTTGGTAATAAATTCTAATTTTTTGTAGCCAAATGAGAAACATTATTTTTTATTCATTTTGTCTCTTAAAGCGGTGTAGAAGATACTTCACCCCATCCGATCTCCGTACTATCTACATCTACACCTACATCCGTCCGAAAATGGAATACAACTCTCATGTATAGGCCGGCGCTCCAAAGTCTATTTTGGGTTACTCGACCGCGTACAGGAGAGGGCCAAGAGGCTCATTGCTGACAGTACGATATCCAACTCTATTGATTCTCTAGAGCATCGACGCAATGTGGGCTGCATTTCACTGTTCTATCGTTACTACAATGGTAAGTGCTCTAATGAAATTCGGGAACTTGTCCCTGATACTCGCACGTTTTCACGTTTAACTCGATTTTCGATAAGAGCACATCCTTTTGTGGTTGATTGGCCAGTGAATCGCACTACGCATTATAGGGATTATTCGTTTTTCAGCAGAACAGTCCGTATGTGGAATAAGATCCCTCCGGAGGTCTTTCCTGTCACTTTCCATCTGAGAAAGTTCAAATCGAATGTCCACAGACAATACTCCCTCTTTCCCCCTTCCCGTAACCTAATTTCCTAGTTCTGGCACAGTGCATTGCATACGCAGGGGCCATCCCCTGAGTGCTGGTCCTATTAAAAAAAAAAACAGCGTATTCTAAGCTGAACGCATATTTTGACCTATTTTCTGTAAACTGTAGCACATATTTACAAAAGCCGTCATAGTTCTTTGTTGGACTGAATTCTACTCTAGTTCATTTTAAAGGTTACGTCTTTTTTAAACTCTTTAAAGATTTTGCCTTGCAATTTTGCGTTGCTGATGTGATGAAATTTACTATTTGAACTAGCAAAAACTTTACTATCCTTATACTTCGTTTTCCCAAAGCTTTCTATTGGATCTATTTTCTTTTGTTTTTTCTGAATCCAAGGCTCTTTAAATATATTCTTTCTTCCTGCACCACTTTGCTAGTTTACTGTTATTTGGTCTTATCTTATTTCTGTCCATAGATTCGTATCAATCCTTGGGTTTTCATCCTTTCTTCCATAAGCCAGCTAACAAATGCATTGCCAGGTTTCAAAATAAACTAAATGCAATCAAATAAATATATGAATACACTAAAAATCTGGTATTAAGAAATATTTTTTCTAATTTGTTGAGTAAAATATTTCAATTTGAAGTTTCAGTAAGTTTTATTAAAAATCAAAAGTTACATTAAGTAGTTCAAAGATGCTTAGAAACCTCTTCATCACTTAATCTCACTTCAACAGGGCAATTAAATTTTACTACGATGATATCGTCCAAATTGCCATCAGGTGAAAGCTCAAAGTTACAAACTCTTTTCTTTTGGTGTACATCCTCTAGGTCCGCAGTTATTTTGACTAAAGGAAAACCGGTCTTGTTTCTGGTAGCATAATTAATTTTAATCAGCCTATGAGAACATCATATTTAATATAGTGGTTATAAGCAAAGTATTTTTCATTCTCTTATATTTACTTGTAATATGGACCATTACGTGTTTCTAGTTTTTCCAATGATGCTTTTACAACAGCGGCGGCATCCTTAAGCTCGGAAGTGTTTAACGTGGCAGGGCAACCTCCAAAGCAGATACGTTTACCAGCAGTAAAAGAGACCAATGTTATAAGACCCAAAACTAGAACGAACTTCATAATTTTACTATTTATTGTTGATGTTCACTAACTGAAACCCAAAGTAGAACTGATTATTTAGCCAAATTTTACCCACATTTTATACTATTTTCCATCGTCACATTATATATATGCTAATATATATTTACATATATACAAAACACAAACTGTGTTTGTTTAGTTGTTTTCCGAAAACCCATGCTGCCGTCTTAAATATTTTTAATTAATTGGTAAAATAGACTATAAGTATATAAATTTGATATTTCAAGTGGGCGTGGTTATTCCCGTACAATTGAAAATATTTAACATTGGAAACTGTAGTAGTTAGATTTAAAAAAAAATGATTAGACATTTATCTATTAAAATCATAACTGAAGTTTTATTATTCAACAAATTTCACCTTGATCTTGTGGGTGTGTGTCTTTGCTAACACCTGTTCGGTTAACTGCAAGATGTATTCAACCAAATTCGGCACATTATTATTGGTATTTAGAATCACAAATATCGATTGCCTTAACCTTTCTGAAAATGAGATTTGTTTTAAAATAATAAAAGGAAAATCAACACAAAAGACAAAAAAGTTTTGATTTAAAATTACAAAGATTGAATAAAAACTCATTGTTGTAGGACGCTGAATATTTTTTTTTCATCTGAGTGTGTGTATTTTCAAATTGATTGTATAATGGAGCACAAAAGGCATATAATCCGGAGTAAAGAGGAAGTCACGGTGCCCTTTCTAATTTTTATGGAAGGTAATGTAATTTATTTTACGCTTCTTATGTAATTCTAATAATCTGTTTCAATATCAGTAAAACAATAATATTTTTCCAAAGACCAAATTCCTTTGGCCATTACAACCGCTTTCTAGACAGTCTGATAAACGAAAAATTCAATTTGCATCGGATTCGCTTGTGATAACGAATCTCTTTGCTCCCTGTAGAGGCAGCATCTACACATGGACATGGTATCTCTCATATAAAATAAAATGTTATTGCCGTTTACTTAGGGATTAATAGGAAGATTTTTTAAATGCTGGACGAGAAACTTACGTATCAACAAAAAATGACGGGATAGGAAGATGGGACGTGATACCATCTTCACAAAGTGAATTATTATTGTTGAGTAGTTAAACTACAGTGCGAATGGTACATCTTGCACAAAGTGATAAGTTATTATCGTATACTTACCATTATAACTCGTGAAATTTTGAATTTTTTTACAAGCAATTCCCTTATAAATTTGCATAATAAAGCAAAATTTTAGCTGCATTGCACTAGTCCCTTACAACAGAGGTTGCGAAGCGTGCCGGGTATAGTAAGTAACATTTTAATATAAAGGTAAAAAAACCGTTTAGCTGTTAGATAAAAAATAGTCGTTATCTCAAGGTAGAATATTACGTAGATTTAAAATACCAAAAAATAGTCTGTAAACTAATTTTGCGTAAGCAATTTCTTAAGAGACGAACCAATTATTTAAGGATCATATTTTGGTATAAAATTATATTTAATTTATACTTAATACAATTTTTTATCTGCTCAATAGTTTCTGGATTATACCACACTTAGTGGGGAATCTGCTTAATTTGCATGAAAAATTACATTTTTTTTAATTTAATTTAAACATTTAATTTTTTTAATTGTAAATGACTTTAATTATACAGTTGCGCCATTGTTACTAAAAGTAATAATAAATTAAGAATAAAATAATACAAAATCCATTAAAATAAAAAATTTATTTTAAAAAATGTACATTTTTCCAAAATGTTTAAAACTGGAAACTTTGGTAATAAATTCTAATTTTTTGTAGCCAAATGAGAAAAAAATCCTCAAGCACACCTCCTGACAATTCATCAGTGATTCATTCGCTTTTCGACATCCAGTATTCAGACATTTACCTCAACAAGATTATTAGTGGCAATCAATAAATTTTGAGGAACATAATACTTCTAAGCTTTCAAGCGCCTCGGTTTTCTAAAGCAGTGTAGAAGATACTTCACCCCATCCGATCTCCATACTATCTACATCTACACCTACATCCGTCCGAAAATGGAATACAACTCTCATGTATGGGCCGGCGCTCAAAAGTCTATTTTTGGGTTACTCGACCGCGTACAGGAGAGGGCCAAGAGGCTCATTGCTGACAGTAGGGTATCCAACTCTATTGATTCTCTAGAGCATCGACGCAATGTGGGGTGCATTTCACTGTTCTATCGTTACTACAATGGTAAGTGCTCTAATGAAATTAGGGAACTTGTTCCTGATACTCGCACGTTTTCACGTTTAACTCGATTTTTGATGAGAGCACATTCTTTTGTGGTTGATTGGCCAGTGAATCGCACTACGTATTACAGGGAAAATTCGTTTTTCAGCAGAACAGTCCGTATGTGGAATAAGATCCCTCCGGAGGTCTTTTCTGTCACTTTCAATCTGAGAAAGTTCAAATCGAATGTCCACAGACACTACTCCCTCTTTCCCCCTTCCCGTAACCTAATTTCCTAGTTCTGGCACAGTGCATTGCATATGCAGGGGCCATCCCCTGAGTGCTGGTCCTATTAAAAAAAAAACAGCGTATTCTAAGCTGAACGCATATTTTGACCTATTTTCTGTAAACTGTAGCACATATTTACAAAAGCCGTTATAGTTCTTTGTTGGACTGAGTTCTACTCTACTTCATTTTAAAGGTTACGTCTATTTTAAACTCTTTAAAGATTTTGCCTTGCAATTTTGCTTTGCTGATGTGATGAAATTTACTATTTGAACTAGCAAAAACTTTACTATCCTTATACTTCGTTTTCCCAAAGCTTTCTATTGGATCTATTTTCTTTTGTTCTTTCTGAATCCAAGGCTCTTTAAATATATTCTTTCTTCCTGCAACACTTTGCTAGTTTACTGTTATTAAGATCACCTCCGCTCCTTCATTCAAAAGGGATGTGGAATGACAATATTTTACAAATACTGTGGAATTTTTTTTATTAAATTTCCTGTAAATACTTGCAGTAGTGATGTGTGAATCACTTAAGGTTTCACAAAATGATTTTGCGTGATATACTTTCAACCACAAAATAAAAATATGTCACTTCATTTCTTAGCATTATAGAAAACTCTTTTACAATATGTGATGGTGGCTTAACGAAAACTCATTTAAAAAAATACAAGTTTGTTACTGATTTGAGAACATTCCCTTTTCAGTTAAAATTAGTTATCTTTCCCTTTTTCTAAATAAAATAGGATTCAATTTAAAACGATCGATTAAAATGAACCTTTGCTAATTTTATTCTTATCTTATTAGGTTTGTTAATAACAACAATAACGAGTTACTTTTGGCACTTTAAATTTTTAAAAAGTTGTTTACAGTTAAGCATAAAAAATTATTTTACGCCGCTAAGTTTTGAATAATTCAGAAACTGATAAGTTAGTAAAATGTTTTGTTGGAACAACTTGAAGTAAATTTCGTTATTCTTTGTCACGTCTATTTAAAAATGTAGGTGATTTGAATTAAACTTCTTTGATTTCTCTTTAGAACAGTGTACCGCTAATAAAACATATTGTTTAAAACAGCCAAAAACGCATTTAATATTTCAAAATAATAAAGTTGTTTACTAGTTGATATGTATTTTTTAAATGTTTTTATCTTATTTATTTAGCTATAATTAAAAAATTAAATAAAATAATAAAAGATAAACTATTTACATGTGTATATAATTTCCCTGGCTTCCATATTATTCTGCTATCTACCTTCAATCTGTATTTTAGTACAGTCAAACTATTGTTGACGTTAACGATAATCAGATATGTACAACAAATGAACAAATTTATTCATTAGCTTATTTAACGAATAATTATTTTGTTTATGCCCGGTTTAACAAATGGTAAAAAGAAACGTAGAAAAAGAGACGCTGCTACAGCATTAAATTTTTTCTTTCATTTCTTAAAAAGGTGAACATATACATACTTGTATGTATCGGGTATTTCAACAAGAAGTTTGGTGTTCAGTTATGGCAACACCAATAACATGATTAATTTGACATTTATTTTTTTGACGTATTGGTAGTAGATCCATTGAAAGTTGTTACAATGAATTCAATTTCGCATAAAAACCGCATTAAAATAGTTAAAATCCACTATGCAAATGGTGTTTTGATTAAAGTTACATTTCGTAAAATTCGTGATATTTTCGAACAACATAACATTTGTCGTTAAATTTGATACAAAATGTGCGTACAAAAAACGTGTGTTCGGCAGGGTCATTTAACTAAAAACATCACAGCCGTGAGCCACATTGTTGAAGCAGATCCAAATTTTTCAATTCCTCGACGTTCTCTAAACCACCACATGGCGAGTTTTGTGTAAGTATTTGATTTTGAGACCTTACAAGGTTCAACTCATGCAGGAATTGAAGCCGACCATCCATTCACATCGTCGTAGATTCGCTCAATTCATTCAGTAACAACCGGCCGGTTTTTCTGCAAAAATAATTCTTGCAGACAAAGCCCATTTTCACTTGTCAGGCTGTATGGTGCGCTATGAGGTCTGGAGGGTTGATTGGGCCATTATTTTTTTTTTTTTTTGGAAGATGAGGCTGGAAATGCGGTAGCGGTCAATGGATCACGCTACCGCCAGATGCCAACAACTCAATTTAGGCTTACCGATATGTGGTTTCAACAGGACGGTGCCTAATGTCACATAGGCAATGAACCGATTAATTTATTGCAAACCAGATTTTCCGATCGCATAATTTCACGACAGTCAGTGGTCAGCCAGATCGTGTGATTTAACACCACTCGATTGTGTTTTGTGGGGCTATGTTAAGCGTAGAGTATATAGGGGTCAATCGAATTGATATCAGCCTTAAAACGCAAAATACGTGATGCAACTAACGAAATAGTACCGCCATTTTACCAAACAGTGATTCAAAACTTTGATGGAAGAATCGACATCTGTCAGCGTGGTCGTGGTGAACATTTGTCAAATATCATTTTTCAATTATAAGTGCCGAACTTGTCTCTTCATAATGCAATAAAAATTTGAATCTTAATCAAAATTTTTTGTTTTATTTTGTTTTAGAAAACAAACTTTTTGTTGAAAAACCCTTTTTTAAGCGTAACAAAGTAGTTAATGTGTTTCTGTGTATTTTGAAAGCAGGACTTCTTTTATCGCAAAAGTTTAGCATTCGAAAGTCATACATATGTTTAGAAAATACTATGTTAAATCAGAAACAGCTGAACTTAAAAGGTGTGGAAAAGATATTAAAGACAATAAAAGCCCGTTATTTGGGTATAGTCTTTGTATTATGCTCGTATTATTATCATGGCCCCCCCGGGGGAACATGATAGTCTTTTTGGAGTCTACTATTCTATCTAGACTGGTGTTTTGCGGGGTAAAAGGGAGCCCAGGCCCCTTAAAGGCTAGAAGGAGTCACCTGGACAGTCCACTATATTTCCACGGGAATTAGAGTTCCGCTATTTGTCTCTTTAGGCATTTAGCTGTTCTCTGGCTGATTAATTGAGGTTGGCCCTTTTGGGAGTATCGTGGTGGCTGTGTGTTTCGAGGCCCTCGTGAGAGTTTGTGGGTCGGATCATTCACAATGAACACAATGAATGGTCCAGGTCCTGTGAGTATGAATGCCGTCGTGTTCTTAATTATATTAAGCTTCATGCGTTCTAGACCAGGAGTTGGATAGTCTCCAACTCTTTAGCAAGGAGTGAAGGCTGCGGCCTACTTCGGGCTTTCGAAATTGCTACTAGGAGTGACCGGAGGATATACGTATTCTAAGGCCTTCTAGGGTGTGAATGGCGTTGCTTTTCATTTACAGTGGTGAATGGCCACCATCTGATTATGGCTCACTGCCGGTGCAGATGTAAACCTTATCACGTCATTACTATCACGGATTACAAATACATTTTATAAAATGTGGTTTTATGAAATATTTGTTGCGGGCGAAAGAGGTGCTAGTATATATGTTGAAATCTTGAAATAATTCGAATAAAATATTTGGTACCGCCTAAACTAAAATTCAAACATTAATAGGCGAAATAAAGCGACTGTGTGAGTAATAAATTAATTAAAATGCTAATAGCAAGAAAAATTAAGACTTTTCTTGGTGTAGCGAAACGCACTGAGCGTAGCTAATAGTATAAAATTATGTTTTAAGTATTGTATGTGTTTTTTTTTTAATTAGTCCAGACTAGCAAAAGTTAAAGGTGCAAATTTTTGTATTGAGGTAGAATAACCTTAAATGACCCTGTATGATTAAATTTTTTATAGATGTTTTTGCTTCTATATGTGTGTTAAAGGAGTGATTGTATATATTAAGTGATGGATCACTTACTTCTTGTGGATGGATCACATTTAAAGACAAAGCTATTACCAACCTTAACTTAACTTAGCCTTTGAAAAATATATTATTAAGTCTGTAGGAGATTTGTGTGACGTTTTATTTTCATTAAGAGAACTTTTTAAAAATTAATGCAATAAAGCTTAATGTGATGTTAAGTTCAGAAAATTTCAAATGTAACTTCCCTACAAATCAACGTTATAAATTTATGTTGAAATAAGTATTCAAGCAAACCATGCATAATAAATACTTTTGAAAAAATCGTTTATAAGTTTTGTTGTTAATATGTGCGTATATTGTTGTTAACCCGCCACCGGAGGGTAAAAATTAGCTACACGGACATGGGTCATTATGACTCACGTATTAAGTTAGGGTTTTTTTTTTGGCATATTTAAGAAAAAACATATACAATTTAAATTGAATCTAATCCTATTAAGGATATAAAAAATAACATATTCATTATTATTTAAGCTAAGAAAGAACGCTTTTTCTAATTTAAATATAATAAACACTTATTTTTTTCTCACTCTTCAAATTCAATTAATATTTTTATGCCTTTTTTTTGACTAAATAATATTTACAAAACAATAACAAAAAATCAGTTGAAAAAATCATGTTGACGATAATATCAAACCACTCGCTTCTCGTGTTCAGTTAAGACTATTTATTTTACAAGCAGCCAAAAAACCACTTGCATATCACAGTTATACAAATTCTATATACATTTTTGTTGACAACAACAATAGCTAGTGGTGTAAATATTTGTATGCAATAACAACAATAGCTCAAAGATCACACCATAAAGCAGTTAGGAAAAAACACAAACAATAAAGGCATAGGTACATGTGCATAGGTACATATATGTAAATGTAGCAAGACAATAGCAAGAAATAAAGAACATTGAGGAATAGAAGATTTACAATAATATGTTTACATTAAGGTGCAACCAGTTTAACTGAATAAATTACTTTTAAGTAATACTAATATATAAAATTAATTGAATACAAATTTATAAAGTTCATCAACAATCATCATTAATGCAATCGGCGCAAAAAGGTGTGATATGTTCAGGACAAATACATTTATTGCGTCTTTGACACGTATGCGTATGACTGGTCTTTATTGGCAGGGCACACCTGACATCTATTACGAACTTTGGGTGTCATTATAGATGGTTCTTCTAATGACTGCTCAGTAATTATTCCGATTTCCTTACGCACTTCTCGAGGTAAACGTATAATAACATGTTGACGGGTTTTCAGATGATCACTGACAAGAACCAGGCCTAAGTTCTTCAAATACTTCCGTCCTTTTTGTTTTGTGTTATTATTTATTCGATGTATTATAGCTCCGTTAATGGCAGACATATTTAAAATAGAGTTAAATATTGTCAATGGCCACTTCTTTGAGTTGCAGCATATGTTATATGAAGTTCATCAGCATCGTCTATCTGACATTTTGTCAACTTGTAATAGGTTTTAATTTCGGGTTATTTCTTTTCTCCCGTTGACTCATTAATATTATCATTTTGATGAAGACTTGATATCATCAACACAATTCTAAAACGATATAAAAAAACTACAACTCCACGAGTTTTTCTGAATTTGGGAAGGGCCTGCCTTTTACGCACTGTACCAACTGATGTCAACTTGTGCTCACTAAGCAAATGTTGAACGAGCTCAGTTATCAAATGTGACGTTGCGGTTTATTTTTTATATAGGCTGCACAATGCGATTTACAACATCGTAAGGCTTGTTGCTTATACAATGGTCGATTTGAATGTTTTCCTGGATGTATACTGCCGAAACTTACATCGGCCTCGGAGCTTTGGGGTGTTCTACATGAGCTTCAAATAGTTCCCTTATTGGTGCTCGATTAACTGTTAGCTTCTTTTGGTCTCGCATACTGCAGTCATCAAACGCCAAGTTGCTTTGAGTAAAGTGAAATTGATGTTGAGACATTACAAGCCTAAATATTCTACTCCTGTGCCTTCTGTAGCCCACAAATCATCTGTAGTCAGCCTTGGAGAGCGGTAGAGACCAGCTATGTACAGAAGGCCTATAAAAACTTTTAGTTCATTCATTTCACATTCTTTTATATGAGTGTACTTACATAAATTAGTTCATGCAACAATTTTTCGACTAACCCTTAGGTTTGTATGTATACAAGCTCCAACATTTCAATTCAGATTTAGCAGAGCTAGCTTTTGGTACAACACCTGGCAACTGTTTGATTATATTTTGAACTCTAATGCGAACGTTTGTACGAAAAGGTTTTTTTAACCAAACTGAACTATATTTACCTACATATTGCGCAAACTGTACCTCACGAATCGCAGAATTATTTATTTGTGAAGAAGAATTGGCGGCGAGTAAGATGTTGATAGGTGGAATCTTACATCAGACAGCGGGATATTGTCGTCCTCAGTGCCACTCATTATACTACAATCACTTACGTTACCAATGAGACATCCGAGTCAGATTTTTCTTAAAAAAGTTACGGATAATTTTGACCCATCCTCCCCGACGCCGGGTTAATGATAATTAAAATGATTTTTCGCTACCACTTTTCCTACCTTGCAATAGATGGCGCAGGTATTTTTATCAGATACACACACCTTAAGACGTATTTCCAAATATATCTTATTGTTAACTATTGCCAACAGTTAGACTTCACAATTTCTGAGTTACGAAAATTTAACCTACAATAACATCTGTACACATAAAGAGTTTTTTGATTTTTAGGTTTTCGCCATTGTTTTCTACCTTAGAAAAATCAATCTAAAAATATTTTTACATAATACATTTTTTATCATTTATATTTATTTATTTATTTATATAAAGAAATTTCCAATTGGAATACGATCTTTGCCATCAAATTTGATGAGAAAGTTTTCATAAGACTTAAATGAAATCGATTTGTTCGATTTTGCGTTAATTTTCTTAAATCCCTAAATTACTATACACCGACTTAATAATTAGTCTAAAAATTGCCTACTTACAGCACGCAGTTGTTCTTAAGCATGTTTATAAAAATTAAACCAAGAATTTATTATAAATTTTTAATTTAATAGCCAGCTTCAATTAGAGTTAAAACCGCAACTCAGAAAGATTTTTTTTGAACAAAGAGTTTTATTTTTAGATTTACTATGATACGTTGGGGAATAATTTAATTACGGATTAAAAACTTGTTTAAGAGTTCGTAATGCGACATTAATTTAAAGGTAAGGAACAGCTGGAAGTTTTTCTAGCGATTATCTCTCCTCAGCCTACCTATTCGTATTTTCTTTTTTAGAAAGTTTGAAAGTATCAAAGGAAATGTTGTTCGACTAAAACTAGCGTGACATTTGACATAATTCTTCGGCTTTTTAGAGTTGGCAGCTTTATATAGCAAGTCTACTAGTGTAGGATGGTAGATTTAAATAAAAATTATATTTGTTTTCTTATAACTTGCTGGCATCATTTCTGCTACAAGGCAAGTATTCCCTGGGAGTGGACAAAATAACAGCGGAACTTAAGGATCAACAAAACAATGAAAAAGTGTGTGACATTGAATTTTTGTCTTAACTCTGGTTGAAAGATGGCATCCGTATGACATTCAATTGCTCTGGTGAAAAAAAATAGTTAAGATCCAAAGTGCTTATCAAGGGTTTGGGATCATATTTCAACAAAATTTTAAAAAATTTATAAATTATCTTGTTTACATATACTACAACTTTTTTTGTTGCTTTAGGTAATCTTAATTAAATTAGCAAGTTTTTCGCCATTTTATCAAATACGCTTATTATTAAGATTGTTCAGCGTATAACCCGATTACAACTATGACAACCAAGAAAGAGAGTATATACAATTTCAAAATCATATTGTACGCTCTTACATACAACCATCTAATAGAAAGTCTACCTTTGGGAAATGTAAAAAAAATGTTTTAGTTATGGATCGAGTTTATGTAAGACCCCTAAATTGCTTGATAAGCGAGTGTATTTTCACGAAATGTATAGAACATTTTTATTAAAACTACAAAAATTTATAATGGAAAATATTGTTAATTTTTTTCTAAACTATTATCTAGGTTTTCTCAAGTTTTTAATCTTTAAAGTAGCACAATAATTTTAGAAAAATCCCCTGGTGGCAAAAACCTTTTCAACCGCTGGTACGTAGTTTATCAACGTCTTTTTCTTTATCGGCTGCATATTTTTCCATAAAAACTTTAAACTTTAAAAAAATAGTATTAAAAATATATTTCTTAAAGGTGCTTTTTGGCAATAGTGTTAAATAGCGGAGCCCAGTAACGAAGTATTGGTGTAAGGATCATCACAAAACAGTTCAATTTTTCTGATTCATGAGAAGTGCGACTATAGAAGTAATTAAGCACAGAATGCATCATAATAAAAATGGGATTTTTTTGTGTATGATAGTATGCCACACCCACAATTACCTAGTTTTAATATAAATTTTAATATTTTTTGCTATTAAACGATTTAATACTTTCGAAATGTTTTCAAATGAAAGTTATAGCTCTCCTTAACACTTTACGGGAAATACTATTTAAAGATTATATAAAAAAGTAGCGCGAAATAAATAAAAGGAAACGATGCTGAAATTGTATTCTATATAATTTGCCAATTCACCAAAGCCTTCATGTTTGATAACAGCAATATCTTTTTGGCAACAAGTTTTTCCAACAGAATAAGCAATTTTGCTAAACACTTTTTGCAGGCTTGCAAAGAGTACTTAGCCTTACAGACGTCTGTAACTGAATCGCAATTAGTTTTGTTCTCACAATAGCTGTGAGCTTCCGAGTATTTGGTAATTAATTCCCTTCTTAGGCTGGAAGGATCACAGTAAAGTTAAATATACAAAATTTTTTTTACTTCATTTACCATGCCATAGAAATAAGTTTTGCGTTTTGTAAAGCAAAAATATTTTGATGGTGTCCGAATACCCAAGTGTCTTCCAAATAGTGGAATAATTTAACTAAACACAAATTTTAATATTTTTAAGGGCTGATAAAGGCAATATTTTAGATAATTATAGTCATTTAAACGAGAGTTCCTAAATCATTTAGGATAAAACCTTTGGGTATAGAGAACTCTGCTAAAACATAATGGTTTTAAAGAGTTTTGTTTCGGACCATTCTCTCTTATTTTTCTTTGAGGGAGACCAAACTCCAAATTTTGTAACATTTAGATTTTTCATATTACATTGCGATAAACACAGTTTCTATTATATTGTTACCTTCCTCTATGTAGTAACGATTATGCCAGTTAAACACTTTTTACATGAGGTCAACGATAATGTTATAAAAATAAGTTTATTCAAAAACCTTCCATTTTACCAAATTTTTAAATAATTAAGATGTTAACAGAACAGAAATTTTTTAAAAATGTGCCAATTTTGTTTTTAAATCGATTTTTCATTTTGAGCTCTTAATGTAAAGTAAATTGATCTGTTCAATTTTACGAAAATTGTTTAGCAACTTTAGGTATTTCTCTCAAAAAAATCTTGATAAACAGCTTGTGGTGCAAATGCCGCCATTTCGAGGAAGGCTTCCGTTTCGAATGTAACAGTGTTTACTGTATTAATCAATTTCGTACGAAATACGTACAGTTCATATTATTTCTTATTTGAAAAAAAAAATGCTGTCAGTAAACAACATGTAAGCATTTAGTCTACAATTTCAGCAAATTTGTTTGTCATTTACTTGCTATCGCGTGATGCTAACCATGCAATTTTTGCCTATTATTGACGACGTGGATATTACTGATATGTGCTTTCAACAGCACAGTGCTACATTTCACACAGCCTATGAAACGATCAATTTATTGCTAACCATATTTCGCGATCGCATATTTTTGACGGAAATTAGCAGTTTGTGTGATTAAACACCACTGGATTGCTTTTTGCGGGGGTATGTTAAGGACAGAGTCTATACGGAGCCAATCGAATCGATTTCAGCCTTAAACGCAAGATCCGTGATGTGATTAATGAAATGCGACCGCCATTTTGCCGAAAAGTGATTTAAAACTTTGACGAAAGAATCTTCATCTATTAGTGGGGTCGTGGTGGACATTTGCCAGTT
Source organism: Trichopoda pennipes (assembly GCA_030448955.1). Lineage (NCBI taxonomy): Eukaryota > Metazoa > Arthropoda > Insecta > Diptera > Tachinidae > Trichopoda > Trichopoda pennipes. Next base: position 106,350 of record JASKUP010000161.1, read on the forward strand.
ATCATTTTTCATTCATAATTACCAAACTTTTCTCTTCGAAATACAATAAAAATTTGAATCATCTTAATCAAAGTTTTTTATTTTATTTTGTTTTAGGAAACAGACTTCCTGTTGAAAAACCCTTTATATAAGTAAAGTAGCATCAACAAGCAGATACGAAAAATGTCGTACAAGATTATTGACGTTTAGTGCAGAAGACTATAAAACATAACTCTGTATCTCACATTTATACTTAAAACTTTAAGTTTTTGTAACGTTTTGTCATTAATTTTTGTTTGAATGTATATTTCAAATAATATTGTTTGTATATTTGTTATTTTCAGAACGCGAATTTATTTGAAAAGTTTTTAGTATCAGAAAATTGTATGTGTGTATGTATGAATAGTTAAAATATTATTTAAATTTTTAGTATCTGTTGTTTTGTTTGTGATTGTTTGTCAACATATTTTTGTCATTTATTGATTATTTAAAAAATTGTTTATACAGTTGTCTTTTCCTGAAGATGCCACCCAATGGCTTGACGAAATATTGAAAATAAAACTTAAATTTGTTTAATTTTTATATAACAACCTTGTTAAAATAAATTATTTTTGAAATATGAAAATGTCAATTAACTTAATTATTATTAATAACAGTGTTATTTTGCTTATTATCATCTCACAGATATCTTTAATATTTAGTATACTTGGATTATTTTTATCAGTATTTAGATTAACTTCGAGGTCATTGTTTGCTATTTTAAATCTACGCATAACTCTACCTGGGGATAACGAATTTTTTTATCTAACAGCTTTAAATTTTATATTAAAAATTACTCGATATACCCGGTTTGTTTCGATACCCTGTCACCATACAGCTAGCATTTCGCTTGACTTCCACATTTATAAGGGAGTTCTTTCTTTTTACTAAGCATCAGATAAGCTAAGAAGACCTGTGTAAAAATACTTGATTCATACTTTATATAAGTATTCAATTTACTGAGGCTTTTAATTATCTGTAATAGGACTAATGAAGTTCGTTTATGGATAAATAACAATACGTTATGCTTTGTGTTAGGGTATCTCAACTCAACCAACAACAAACAAACAAATACATTTTGTGTCTTATATATAAATATATTTTAGTACATATGCAATTATATATTCTTTTATATATATACATTGCTTTTAATATGAAGGTGAAAAATACTATAAAATATGTGAAAAATTTGGTGAAATAATCAGTTCTATTTGGAGTTTCAGTTAGTGAACACCAACAAAAAATAGTAAAATAATGAAATTCATTGTAATTTTGGGACTTATGACTTTGGCCTCTTTTGCTGTCAGCAAACGCATCTGCTTTGGTTCTTGTCCTGAAACGTTAAACAGTTCTGAGCTTAAGGAGACAAACGCTGTTATAAAAGCATCGCTTGGGAAACTGGAAGCACATGGTGGTCCATATTACAAGTAAATACAAAATAAAAAATAGTACTTTTCTAAAACCACAACACTAAATATGACATTCTGATAGGCTTGTTAAAATTAATTTTGCTAACAGAAAACATAAGGGTTTGCCTTTAGTCAAAGTAAATGCAGATCTAGAGGATCTGCAGAAAAAGGTAAGAGTTTGTAACTTTGACCTTTTACCTAATGGCAATTTAGAAGACATCATCAAAGTTGAATTTAATTGCCCTGCTAAAGTCATATTAAGTTATGACGAGCTACCACAGTATCTTTGAACTATGTTGGAGTATATTAATATAAATAAAAATAATAAATAAATAATAAATAAAACTATAAATTAAAATAATTTATTCTACTAATTCGATAAAACATTGTCCAAATACCAGGTTTTTAGTCAGACCTAAGTTCATATGTTTATTCTGACACATAGAAATGCATTTGTTAAAGATAATTTCCTCAAATATTCAAAATTATAGGGTATTTTTTTAAGTAAATATTTCATTTTTAACACCGTTTTATCAAGTTAGCAAAACACCTTTACCCAGCTGGGTTACCAATACAACAAACAAGATACCTGAAAATTTGATTAGTTCATAAAACATGCTAATTTTTTAAGTACGCAAAATGGCTCTTCTGAAATGGAAGGTAACAAAAAATAGTTGCTTTTGTAGATGGCTTATGCAGGAAAGGACGAAGCCTATAAGACTGAAAAGTTGACGCTATGAAAGGCGATTGTGCAGTATATTTTTTTCGCGGTACTCAAAGAATTGTGGTCCATTAATTCATACCCAGCTTTAAAATATAACGTGATATCTTTAAGGCTGTTCTTCGGTTATAAATAAATAAAGTCTATTAATCGAATCAGTATCGTACACGTCGAACAACATTTCCTTTGATCCGTACGATTTTTATGTACGTGTTGTCAATTAAGACCCGTTTTACGCTGAATTAATTACGTATCTCACGAATCGGTCTAGCGATCCAGCGGCAATTACGTTTGTAAAATAGATGCTGGAAAATAGGAGAGTATCAGATAACTAATTTCATTAATAGATAGCGTGTTAAAGGAATCAAACTTAAAGTAAAATTACCATTGACGCCTTGGAGGACAGCATTGTTCGTGTTATTCGTGACATACGTCCAGCAGTGCTCGAAAAAGTGGCTCAAAATTGGACGTCCAGAATGCGCTTCGCCAAGAACAGCCGCGGTGCCCATATGCCCGAAATCATTTTCAAATGTTAATGTCACGTATTGATCCTTCGAATAAAAAAGAAATTTTGATTACAATTTAATTTTTTGTGTTATTTTTTACAATTTCAAGTTCTATCGGGCTTAAAAAAACACCCTTTACAAGCAGACCTTCCTTGAACCCTTATAAATCTAGGCAGAAAGAGACTTGCAGTCGAGCAAAGTCTAGTAATTCATAACGCCACAATACAAAACAATTGGTAAACAAACCCTTTCAAAACGCAGTCGACAAGTTTGGCAACACAGTAAAAATACTATCACGACATCAGTTTTAAAGTTGATGCTTAGTTGTTTGTTGCATTTGAGGCGGTATATTTCAAACAAGAAGAGAAGAAAATGGACATCACACAAGCGTAAGTGAATTTTTTAATGATAAAGGATTAACATAAAACACTAAAATATATTTCCACTTCCATTTACACTTGTCCATAGTCATTCTTTGGCTTATATCAGTCAGTGAAAATGCTATTACTTTTTTCTTGTGCAACAAAATCACCTAAATTGTTTTTATGAATGATGTATATGCTGTTGCTGCCCCTATACCAAATCGATCCCTTAATTTTCTGAAGCTTTTTTGATTGCTTAGACAAGGGCGCCCAGTGTCGTTCTTTGATCACAAAGGCTCTAGCATTTTTTGTAATAACTAGAAATAAATAAATTTTAGTAACAGTATGAGTAAACCCAGTGTTGAGTTATCTTAAAAGTATAAATTTTCATCCTAAAGTGGTTGCTAAATATATCGTCCGGCATTTTTGAAATAACTTCCGAGAAGTTTATAGTTTTTGGTATTTTTCTTCGCTGCAGCTTTTTGGGCATTTTCTTTTTTTATTAATACGCTGTACTATAGTTGCCGAATTTTGGACGGAATTTAGATTGGAGCGCCGCCTTCATTTTCACTTTTGTAAACAATAAATATAATGCATTGCATCACCTACATTACACTAACGTCAAAAAAACAAATTACATGGTTGCATAGTTTCGGAACTTTGCATACGTACATGATTTTAATACGGTAGCGAAATTGTATACAATCTTTGCATTGATACGTTTTGGAAGTCAGCCAAAATCTCGTTTATAATTTTTAACAACTGGTTGACTGGGTCGGACCAGTTAAACGCTTTGGCTGGTCAGGTGTATGTGAAGTTACGAACGCTCTGAACCACACAATATATTACTCCATTACTGATAAGAACTTTGCTCGCAAAAGCATACTTGAATCCAACTTTAATGTAGAAATGTGAATTATTTGGTAACTATGACGCCTTTATTAAAAGAAAATTGAATGTTCTATATAATAATATTATTTGATATGTCTATGGTTTGACCACGTTTCATCTGTTTTAAATAAGCTTTAAGGGGTTAACTTTGAAAGTCTTATAAATACCCGTACTCTGGGTTTTTACACGAGATAAAATATTTGTTTGAAAAAATACGGTTTTCCCAATCGCCGAGAAACCGAAAAAATATAATACCTTGACCTCAACATCTAGTGTCTGGGTGGTAGTTTTATTTTTATTATTGAAAAAAATTGTAGAAGTGGCACTAGGAGTACCAGCTACATAGGTATCAGTGGAAAGGGCTTTCAGTGCATTGCCTTTGGTTTTGACTAAATTGAGATCGAAGCTTAATAATAAAACGTTGAGTAATTTACTTATAACCAAATTAAACTTTCAAGAACTTAATGCTCGAAATATTCAATTTAGTTTAACTGATTATGTTAGAATTTAAGCAAACAAAAAATTATGCAAAGGTGTCGTAAATAAATTTATGAAGTACAAAAATACTTTCTTAATAAAACAATAAACTTTCAAATACATAAACAGAACACTGTGTTTGCATGTCATTTATTTTCACGACCAATTAATCAGTTAATTTCCAATACACTTTATACAATTTATGTAACGAATGTTTTATTCGTGGTGTACGAATAACAATTTTGCATACCGTATTTTTAATCAATTACTGCCTGTTCACGCAAGATGGAAAAAAACCTTTTTTTATTTGTAAAGCTACGCAGTTAAAATTATTTTCAAATGGGTAAATATTTACCACATACAATAACAACAAAACACTACAATTGTTTTTGTTGTTATCATAGTACTTCTTCGCTTCCACATACATACATATATTAATGTGCAAGATCGTGTGCACTCATACTTTTAGCCAATCAAATTTATTTCAAAGCAGTTATTGTTAAGAAAATATGCAGTATTCGTTACTATAAAGAATAAAACTTTGGTTATTTTAAAACCAATAAAAATCATTATTAAATATCGCGAGTCGCCTACTATTTATGGGCAGGGCAACTTATAATATAATATTTGAATGTTCTGGATACGCCTCCTATAGCAATAGGTCTTCTATTGAAATAACATCACAATAAAGAATAAAACTTGTTGGTTTCTTTAAACAGTAAAACAATAAACAATAAATCTCAGGAGTTGGTTAGCGTACCGCCTGTGGGCAGGGCAAATCATAATTTAATATTTGAATGTTTTTGATACGCCTTCTATAGAAATAATATTTCATTTTTAATTTGATTTTTCATATCTGTAGTGTTTAGTGTTGTTGCGGTTGTAGAAATGAACTCGGTCTGTCAAAACTGGGCAGACATTGTAGCAAAAATTAATAGCGTGGCTATTACCTTTTTGCTACCACACCGTATAGATAGCGTTAAAATTTGTTTCAGAGTAAATTTTGACAAACTTTGTTTAAGAAGACAGTAAAGAATTTTCTTCTCATAGAATCGCAACACATTTGAATATTATAAAAAATTGGAGTGAATTAAGCAGCATTGAGTAAATTGGGCCCAACATTTTTAGCTTTTGAAGATATTATTTAAAGCTTTAAAAACGTTAAATTTAACAATAACAAAATATAATCTTTTACAGTTAATATTTTTATTCTTTGTATTGGAATCAAAAACTTCTAGAATCGCAAATCTTATCGCAGCAGCTTAAGAAATAGAATAGCTAAACTGGACTCATAACTAATACATTTCATTTTACATATCCCAATGATGGCATATTTATAAGAGGGTTTCATTCAATAGCGATAAACTGATTGGAAAAATAGGTAGAGATATTTTAGGTATAGATAGTTATTTTAATAAAACGGCATCAAAAAGTGAAAAACTTGCTCTTGCACTCGTGATTCCCTAAAGCAACAAAAATTAATCTAGTAAATGTTAACGACTTGATTTATGCGTTTTCTAAAGTTATATTAAACAAATTTTAATAACTTCCGTGCAAATATAAATAATTATTAAATAAGCACTTTGAGTCTTAACCATTTTATTTTCACCAGGGAAATTAAATGTCGTACGGATGCCACTTTTCAACCAGGGTTAAGACCAAATTTCAATTTCACATACTTTTTAATTGTCTTGTTGATCCTTAAGTTCCCAATAAAAAGGCTTCAAAATAATTCAAAGTCAGCAATTTGCAATAAAAATCTTAACACTTTTAGCCCATCATCTAATGCAACGGATATTGATAAGCAAATGTATAACGTTCGTTACAATAAAGAAAAAAATTTTGGTTATTTTAAAAGTAATCAAAATCAATATTAAATATCGCTGGCAGGGCAACTGATAGTATAATATTTGAATGTTTTTGATACACCCTATAAAAATAGGTCTTGTATAGAAATAACATTTCAACTTTAATTTGATTTTTCATATTTGTTTTCATAGCGCGAATACTTTACGACATGTGTGAACTTAAACTGTCTCCCTGCAAAGGTTTGTATAATAAAAAGTCAAATAGTTGTTGTTGCAGTGTATAGAAAGTATGATGCTAAAGAAAGTTAAAGAGAACTTGCAGCAAAACTTAGTAGGTTTTCGTATTTACCTTTTTGTTTCAGATTTAATCTTAGCAGATTTTAGCAGAGGAAAACGATAACCAATTTTCTTTACTGAAAATCGAAAGTAAATATTATGCAAAATTGCAGTGAAATAAGTACTATGATAAGCTATGTGAGCACATTGGGCAAAAGGTCTTTAGGTCTTCAGGATATTATTTGAGGCTTAAAAAACATAAAGTTTAACAACAACAACAACCTATAATATTTTATTCCTATTTTTTTTATTAAAACCAAAAACTTCTAGAATCGCAAATCCCAAATCATAGCAGCTTAAAAAATAGAGATAGCTAAACTCGATCCATAATTAACACATTCATTTTACATTTCCCAAGGGTCGCGGCGTATCTATGAGAGAATTTATTCAATAGCACACAATCCTGTGTTGTTTGTTGTAATAGTAACCTAAACAATACTATACGCAGAACAATTTAAATAAAACGGCAAGCGAAAAATTTGCTCTTCTACTCGAGATTCCCTACAGCAACAAAAGCAACACAAATAGTTTTAGTAAATGTTAACGACTTAATATATGCATTTTCTAAATTTTTATTGAACAAATTTCATTACTTTTAGTGAAAATATAAACACTTAGTAAGCACTTTGGAACTTAACTATTTTATTTTCACCAGGGCAATTAAATGTTGTGCGGATGCCATTTTTCAACCAGGGTCGAGACCAAATTTCAATATCACATACTTTTTTATTATCTTGTTGATCCTTAAGTTCCGCTTTAATCTTGTCCAAAGTACCAGCGGCTATTGCCCTTGTAGCAGAAATGATCTCAACAAGCCTATAAGAATATCATATTAAGAATTGTGGTTATAAAAAAACAAATATAGTTTTTATTTTATATTTACTCGTAATATGGACCGTCACCAGCAGCGAATTCTGCCAATGAATTCTTGAGGTCTTCCTCGAGTCTCTCAAGCTCAGGACCTTCTACTTCCTTAGCACAACCAAGGCAGGAGGATTTGCCTGCAGCTAAAGCGACCAAAGTCGTAAGACCCAAAATTAAAACGAATTTCATTATTTTCACTTTTTTTTATTGATTTTCACTAATGGAAACCCAAATCAGAACTGATTATTTAACCAATTTCATCCCCCTTTTTATAGCATGCGCAATTTGGATTGATAATATTAAAATAGTGGTTATCTTGACAGGTACGGTTTAATTTGAAATAACAAAAAAATTTATTGAAGACCTTTCTTAGAATAGCCAAAATAATAATATTTAATGACGTTTAGAATTCTCGCCAACGTAATTAATAGAACGCTAACAATATATAACTATTTCCTAGAATTTTATATTGTTTGCTCTTATAGAAGTTAGTTTAAAACTTAATTCTGGGAAATCATATCTCTGTTTACTTACTGTAAAATTAATTATGTTTTCAAATTAAATTTCTTTTAACTGTTTGAATTTTTGAGTTTAATTACAATAATTTAATAATATGTACTGACACTTACATTACAGATGTGAGGAATTTATAAGAACTAAAATTGCTGTCACTAACTCAGTTCGAGCTTAAATTACATAATTTACTTTGATTCATAAAAATAGCTTTGTTAGGGGATGCATTTTGCTTGTGTGCAGACACGGAACTTGCTGTGCCGCATAAACTTCTTGGTCTTCCTGTTTTTGAGCTTATAGTAAACTACTAGGTATACTATTCTGATTAATTTACCATTTAATAATGAATTTTTTTCACCTAAAATTTAACATGCTTTCCTTACATCATCTAGTCAGTAAGATTGAGAAAGCCTACATGCCCAGGGACACAGCAACATATGCTATACATTGAAGCAACTTTTGATAACACCGGATGTGATACCACCTCTTCTTCATTACAGCGGGAAGGCTTTGATGATGCAACGAGCAATTGGGTTATGGAACCGTTTCGTATTACGACGTAAACTACAGCAATCTGTTGCACCGTGCTAAAAGTTAAGTTAGTCATGGTTTCCAAGATTTCCACATCGTGGCATATCATCTCTACTGTTATGATGTTTGGGGGTAGACAAAGCGCTTCGGGATCATGGGTATAGCACCTGTTTAACGCTTTTCTTACAAAAATAACTCGCCGAAAAGAGGATTCGAACATTAATTGAAGAAGATTACCCGAAATCTTAGGAATGCTTCTTTATCATCTATTATTGCATTTATAAAGCCAATAATATCTTAGGATTAGGATGAGACTGCCGCCCACATTCCATTTTATCTGGTTGCAATTTCGTACTGTTATATATCCCTTAACCAATCATTTTTGTCGAGGTAACTACGGATAAATTCTCAAAATATTAAATAAAATTTTATGGAAAAGTACCTAGGAATCCTTAATTGGAGTAGAAAACTTTTCTATCATAGTTGGTGATTTGTAAAAGATTGCTTATTATCTTTTAACAAAAGTTTTCTAAATTTAATTCAAAAGTTATTGCTTGCAATCATTTTTAAGTTAATCTGCTTTAAACGTAAATAATTTATGACATTTTCATAAAATATTTTTTATTAAAAAATTAAAATGTGTTACTTTGGGGAAAGCATATCCATATGGCATAATCCTTATGCCAAAATTTAAAAGTTTTGATTTAAATTGATTAACTCTTTTCTTTGTTATCAAATTAAGGTAAATCTAGACAAAAATCCGAAAATCTTCGTACTCTATAGAAATTACTTTAATCCCTTTTACATTAATTATCCTGCGTAACATGTTCCTTTTCAGCAAACTGCCCTTTTTCCATGCAATTTAACTACATGGTGAAGAGAGTAGTTGCAGCCAACCGCCATCACAATTCTTCAAAGACTTTCTGGTGGTTACAATGCTCTTACATGAAGTTACAAACTATCCAGTCGTAGCTGAGATTTTTTCTAAAATTCGTACTTTTGCAATAATTTCATTTCCTCTTATAAATCTTAAATAAATAAAATTTATTCACATTTAGAATTAAATGATAACAGTTTGTGAATACGATACCGCACGATGAGGAAATCCAATACCACGTAGTTAAGGCCATACTTCAAAAGGACTTCTTAATCGAATTTAAATTGTTCGTATTATATTCGATGTTATTAAATGTATCTTCAAAGTACAGGAAAGCATATGTTGCTGTGTTTCCGGACTTGTAGTCTATCTCAATCTTATTGATAAAGTGATGTAAAAGGAGAACATTTCATACTATAGCAACTATGATTAATTTTAAAACATCAGAGAGGCATGGTGATTACTAAGGTGGGTCGCTGAGAATTCTAGAACCTGTGAGAAAAAACTGAAAAAATTTGTTAATCAAAAAATTTTTTCAATTTTGATTAATTATTTATTCATTATTTTTGTTTATCCTGATGATGCCAACCAATGGTTTGGCGAAATATTGAAAAAAATAATAAAAAATTAAGTTTTTAAATTTTTTATTAAATAATGACCAAGTGCTTAATAATTAACTACTAAAAAGACGGAAAACCGTACCCAAATAAAATTACTAAAAAGACATTTAATTTAAAGAAATAATCAATTGATCAGTAAATTAACACATTTTAAAACGTGTAAAAAATCAATCATTTCTCAGAATTAATATTTAACTCCTATAAGAAAGTTCGAAATTAGAATTCTAAGAAATACTTTTCTTTTATTAGCGTTCCCATTATTAAGTTGTCAGAAATGTATGCTTGTTATTTCTTAAAATCACTCAATATTATTATTTTGGTTATTCTAAGAAAGATTACTATCTTTAATGACTACAACACCTAAATAACTTTCATTTGAATAAAGCCCTCACTAATCAGTCTTAAGTAAATTTATTTGTTACTTCAAATATAAGCAAGATAACAACTGTTTTAATATTATCAATTCAACAGTTTAAAAAGTTGCGAATACTATAAAAAGTGTTTAAAAATTGGTTAAATAATCAGTTCTGATTTGGGTTTCCATTAGTGAAAATCAATAAAAAATAGTGACAATAATGAAATTCATTTTAATTTTGGGTCTTACGACTTTGGTCGCTTTAGCTGCAGGTAAATCCTCCTGCCTTGGTTGTGCTAAAGAAGTAGAAGGTCCTGAGCTTGAGAGACTCGAAGAAGACCTTAAGAATTCATTGGCAGAATTCGCTGCTGGTGACGGTCCATATTACGAGTAAATATAAAATAAAAACTATATTTGTTTTCTTGTAACCACAACTCTTAATATGATATTCTTATAGGCTTGTTGAGATCATTTCTGCTACAAGACAAATAGTCGCTGGTACTTTGGACAAAATAAAAGCGGAACTTAAGGATCAAAAAGGAAATGAAAAAGTATGTGACATTGAAATTGTGTCGCAACCCTGGTTAAAAGATGGCATCCGCACAACATTTAATTGCCCTGGTGAAAATAAAATAGTTAAGACCCAAAGTGCTTACTAAGTGTTTATATTTTCACGAAAAGTAATGAAATTTGTTCAATAAAACTTTAAAAATGCATAAATTAAGTCGTTAACATTTACTACAACTATTTATGTTGCTTTGAGGAATAACGAGTACCCGAGCAAGTTCTTTACCAAGTACGCTTTTTATTTAAACTGTTTAATTTGTTTAATCGTATAACTTTTTCAAATTATTAGTATAAAAACCGTACAAAGAGGATAACTAAAAATCTCTACGCAATTCTACAATCAGATGGTATTGCATCAAATCTTGTCATAGATAAAATACTTGTGGAAAATTTTAGAGGCTTTTGACCAGGAAACGAAAATGTAAAATCAAATGTCTTAATGGATGGAGCTTAGTTAACTCTGCTTTTTTTCGAGCTGCGTCGATAAGAAGAAAATTTCTAAGAAGAAAAATGTTTACTGTCTTCCTCATCAGACTTTGCTAAAATTAACTCTGAAACAAAAAACTGAGACCCTACTGATTTTTGCTACAAGGTCTCTTTAACATTCTCTAGCATCATACTTTCTATATACTGCAACAACAACTATTTGCCTTTTTATTATACAAACCTTTACAGGGATTATGAATTTACAGTTTAAATTCACACACGTCGCGGAGTATTCGCTCTATGAAAGCAAATATGATAAATCAAACTAAAGTTGAAATGTTATTTCTATAGAAGAAGGCCTATTTCTGTAGGAGGCGTATCAAGAACATACGGAATATTATACTATAAGTTGCCCTGCCCATAAAAAGTAGACTACTCGCGATATTTAATAATGATTTTTATTAGTTTTAAAATAATCAAAGTTTTATTCTTTACAAATTATTCTTACAAATTATTCCTTAGCTTTAAATGTTACATTTTCTTATCAGTACCTGTTACATTAGAATCAATTTCATTGACTAAATGTATTAAAGTTTGTATCAACGTCGAATTGCCGGCTTTTTATTATTTTAAAACCATTTTATTGGGTAAAAACACTGAAATAATTTAATTCATATAAATTGTGTGGCTGGAAATTTGATACACAACAGATTTACCCTTTTGTTTACGTGTGGCGTCTTTGAATGTGTAAATGCATATGTATTTCAAGAGTATCTGATTTAGTGCACCTCAGTGTGTAACATACACTAGTTTTTACTTTTCTAAGAATTCAAAAATATTTTTAAGAATTATTGTGAGCCTTCAGCTGATCGATGTATACGAATCAGAAAAAGTTGAAAAATGAGTGCAACTAAAAGTAATAAGTAATTTCCCTGAAGAAAAAAAAGAACAAGTAGACGGTTTTAAAAAGCATTAACTACAGCTAAAACAATTTCAGAATCTTCGGACACAACACTATTTAAAACGGATCCACCAGAGTGGATATATACAACTGCGGTCAATATAATAGTACAGTTGCAATATTCTGATGCGAAAGATGTAAAAATTTCACCTATTTACTGTATTGTTTTTTAGTGTAAAAACAGTTTTTTATGCTATCTCGAGTCTGTGCATTTGTTATCACATTTCGTAACTGTTATACAGTTATAAACGATTTTTTGTCAACTTTTATCATTTCGTGCAGTTAATAAAATAGCAGCCGTAGGCTTTTTTGAATTTGTTTTGCAAAATTTTGTGAATAAAAGTAAAAACGAAAGGTAATAAAAGCTTTTAATATGCTTTCTATAAAATCGTGTAATAAATTTATAAAAACGTGAACTAATAAAAAAAAATTGCGTACGAGGGTAAATCGTACTCCAATAAAATGATAATAAATGCTGTTCTAATAAAATGATAATAAATGCCCTAAGATATGAGTAAAAAGTTTAACCCCATGGTAGGAAGCGGGCTTTGTCACACTTAATAGTAAAACGGTTTGCAAGGACGACTAAAGCAAATCCCTTTATGACAGCTGCGAAGCTCAAAAAAATATTGGATTTGCCGGCAAGTATTTAAACTATTCGCCCCAGACTTCGAGACAACAGCCTCGATGTCTGTTGTCCTGTAGAGTAGGAAAGGCGCCGCTCCTTTCGTCTAAGCATGTTGCTAAACGGATATCTTCTTCTAAAGCACATCTAAATTTTCGAAAGGAAAAGTGGAGAAATGTGTTATGGACGATGGATCCAAAATTGTTCCTTTTGGTGGAAACGGTTCCAGATGTTTTGCACGTAGGCCACCGAACAGCGAATACAAGCCACAATTCACAGCAAAAGCTATCAAACATGGAGGTCATAATATTATGGTATGGGTTGCTTTTGATGAATTGATGAATTTATGCTATCGTGTGCTTCCTACGAAATGCTGCTGGTGAGAGTCTTCCAGCAAGACAACGACGATAACTCTATGAATGTAATGGAATCGCCTGCATAGTCCCCATATTTTAACCCTATCGATAATCTGTGGACGGACATAAAGAAGAGTTTATCTACAATAAAACTACGAGCGTTTAAGGACACTGGGAGTTCCATCAAAGTTGAAAGATGCCAGAATTTTGTAGAATACATGCGAAGGCATTGTGCCGCGGTAATAGCACACAAAGGACACGCGACAAACTAATGAAACCTAACAATAAATTTGTCTACAAGATATCTGAGTGAAATTTTTTATTTATTTTAAGAAACACCAATAATTTTTGTTAAAAACGATCTGAATTATTAAGACTGTGTAGTTTTTAAGTTTTTTGCTTAAATTGATTAGCGTATTATAAACTGTTGAAAATAATCAAATAATTTTCTTATGATAATAAACCATTAACATCAAAGAATTTATTATTTTGTTTTGAGTTGAATCGGCCCAACAGTTAAACAGATATAAACGGAGTCAGCGTAAATTTGTACGTGGTGTTATTATATTGACCGCAGCTGTATATCCTAAGGTTTTAATGGTTTTAAGGTACTCTGGATTAAATGACTAGAATCATCTAAACTTTTGTCTTTAGCACCCCATACAAAAAACACAATTTTTGTGATCTTTTGTTAATAAAGGGTGTTTTTTTAAGCCCGATAGAACTTGAAATTGTAAAAAATAACACAAAAAATTAAATTGTAATCAAAATTTCTTTTTTATTCGAAGGATCAATACGTGACATTAACATTTGAAAATGATTTCAGGCATATGGGCACCGCAGCTGTTCTTGACGAAGCGCATTCTGGACGTCCAATTTTGGGCCACTTTTTCGAGCACTGCTGGGCGCATGTCACGAATAACACGAACAATGCTGTCCTCCAAGGCGTCAATTGTTGCTGGTTTATCAGCATAAACCAGTGACTTCACGTAGCCCCACAGGAAAAAGTCGAGTGGTGTCAAATCGCACGACCTTGGAGGCCAATTGACAGGTCCATTTCTCGAAATCAACTTATCGCCAAATTTTGATTTCAATAAGTCGATGGTTGCGTTCGCTGTATGGCACGTAGCGCCATCCTGTTGAAACCACATCTCGTCCGGATCAATGTCATCCATATTTTCAAATAAAAAATCATTGATCATGGTGCGGTAACAATCTCCATTTACCGTAACGCGAGCTCCGGCCTCATTTTTGAAGAAATAAGGTCCGATGATGCCACCAGCGTGAAAACCGCACCAAACGGTGCATTTTTCTGGATGTAATGGAGTCTGTAGGGTCTGTTGTGGATTGGTCTCACTCCATAAGCGTCAATTTTGCTTATTAACAAACCTGTTAAGCCAAAAATGCGCCTCATCGCTGAACACAATTTTGCGATAAAACAACGGGTCAGTTGCCAACTGCTCTAGAGCCCAATCGGCGAAAGAACGACGCATATAATGGACTCGTGGCTTCATTTCCTGCACCAGCTGGATCTTATACGGGTGTAGGCCGAGATCTTTGCGCAAAATTTTCCACGTAGTGGAATTCCTGCGACCGACGACGAATTGATAAATTTGGATCTTCTTCCACACTTTCGTTTACAGCGGCGATATTCTCTTCAGTACGCACATTCCTTCGACGTGTTGGTATAATTGCATCCTCTAGAGAGTATGTGGTACGAAATCTATCGACAGTTCGACGAATGGCTTGTTCAGATGCACGATTATGTACGCCATAAAAATGACGAAGTCGTCTATAAGTTGCGCGAATCGACGACTGATTTTCAAAGTAAATTTGGATAATTTCGTAGCGTTGTTCAAGCGAGAGTCTATTCATGATGATTTGTCAGAGTATACTGAAACAAATAAAAAAAATGTTTCATCAAAATTTCATTTTTTGTGTTACTTTTTACAATTTAAAGTTCTATCTAGCTTAAAAAAACACCTTTTATAATACAACTATTTGCAAGAAATTGAAGAAACTTGGATATTCTGGCATCAAAAAATATTTCCTTATAACGATGCAAAACTCGTTTCTGTGACTGCGGTAAATGTAGAAAAGAAAGGAGACTTGCACAGGATCAAGAATAAAAAAATTTCGATAATAAAATTATCACAAAATTTAGTTATTTATTTTATATTTTTATTTATATTTGAGTTTTTTTATTGTTTGGTTTACTGAGAACTTAGTGACAGAAACTTAGAACCTCACAACTATATTAGGTTCAAAACTAATTACGATTCATTTGCAATCGTATGTAAGGTTAAGTACTCTGTTAAAGAGAGCTACAGCTCTCATTTGTAAAGTGGACAAAGTTTCAAGATCATTTAATAGCGAAAATATTAAAATTAATATTAAAATTAGGCGATTGAGGGCATGGCGTGCTAGTGCTTGTAGTAAATCGGCATATTCGCAATTTCCAAGACTCACAAAAATTAAGCTATTTTGCGTTGATTGTTATACCGATACCTCGTTATTTCCCCCCGGGGGCACATTATAATCTTTTTGGAACCTACTATTCCATTTAGATTTGTGTCTTTCGGCGTAAAAGGGAGCCCAGACCCCTCAAAGGCTAGTAGGAATCACCTGGACAATCCACATATTTCCACGGGAAATCAGTTGCCCCAGAGTACACTATTTGTTCTCTTTAGACAAAGATGTGCTCTGACTGGTTATTGAGGTTGGCCCCTATATGGGAGTATTGTGGTGGTTGTGGTTTCGGACCCTCGTGAGAGTTTGTGGGTCGGACCATTCAAATTAACACAATGAATGGTTCAGGTTCAGTGAGTATGAATGCTGTCGTGTTCTTGAGAAATAAGAGCTTCATGCGTTCTGGACCAGGAGTTGGAAAGTCTCCAACTCCTCAGCAAGGAGTGAGGGCACGGCCTACTCCGGACTTTCTAAATTGCTACTAGGTGTGACTGGAGGATATACGTATCTGAAGGCCTTCTAGGGCGTGGTTGGTGTCCAATCAACCAAGTGGTTTGACCACCATCTGATTATGACTATATAGTCGGTGCAGATGTAAATCAAATCACACCTCGTTATTGTGATCAACTTCTTAAGGGTATTTCCAAGTTATCATCTTTAAGAAAAAAATTTCTAAAACTTTTTTTAAAAATAATAATTGTTAATTGACCTTTTTAAAATTTAATAAAGCAGTTGTTATATAAAAAAAAAACTATGAATTTTTATTATGAATTTTTATTTTTAATATTAATGTTACGCCACACCATTGGGTGGCATCTTCAGGAAAACTGTTTAATAAACGAATCAATAAATAAAAATTTGTTGACTAACAAGTTAAAAATAATCAAAAATGCTTTTGCAAAAAAAAAAAAACGATAGAAACTGCATCTATTAATCATTGGAATTAAAAATGTTTGATATTGGTTGTTGTAGTGTCTAAAAAGTATGGTTCTAGAGGTGAAGTCTATCGAAAGTTGGGCAAACTGTAGCAACAATTAGTAGGGTGACGTTATTACTTCTTGGGTACCAAACCGCATAAATGGAGGTAAAATTTATTTCAGAGTTAATTTTGACAGACTTCGATTAAGAAGACAGTAAACAATTTTCTTGGAATCGAAACACATTTGAATGTTATAAAAAACTTTGTGAGGACATTGGGCAAAAGATCTTGAGGCCTTGAGGATATTATTTGAGGCTTAAAAACATAAACAAAATAGGACCCTTTACTGTTAATATTCCTATTCTTTTCGTTAAAATCACAAATGTATAGTCGCAATATTTATCCAAACTGTTAAAAAGAGCAGAAATGACTAAGCTCCATCCATTAACGCATTTCATATTACAGTTTCGATTGTCGGTCAAAATCCAGTAAAATAATAAGAAAAGTATATAAACAAAAAAGCGTATTTGATAAAGAACTTGCTCGTGTACTCGTGATTCCCCAAAGCAACATAAATAGTTGTAGTAAATGTTAACGACTGATTTTATGAACTCTCTTAAGTTTTATTGAACAAATTTCATTACTCATTGTAAAAATATAAGCACTTAGTAAGCACTATGGGTCTTAACTATTTTATTTTCACCAGGGCAATTAAATGTCGTACGGATGCCACTCTTTAACCATGGTTGAGACCAAATTTCGATTTCACATACTTTTTCATTTCCTTTTTGATCCTTAAGTTCCGCTTTAATCTTGTCCAAAGTACCTGCGGCTATTGCCCTTGTAGCAGAAATGATCTTAACAAGCCTATAAGAATATCATATTAAGAACTGTGGTTACAAGAAAACAAAAATTTAGTTTTTATTTTATATTTACTCGTAATATGGACCGTCACCAGCAGCGAATTCTGCCAATGAATTCTTAAGGTCTTCCTCGAGTCTCTCAAGCTCAGGACCTTCTACTTCTTTAGCACAACCAAGGCAGGAGGATTTGCCTGAAGCTAAAGCGACCAAAGTCGTAAGACCCAAAATTAAAACGAATTTCATTATTCTCACTATTTTTATTGATTTTCACTAATGGAAACCCAAATCAGAACTGATTATTTAACCAATTTTTTAACACTTTTTATAGAATTCGCAACTTTTTAAACTGTTGAATTGTTAGTATTAAAACAGTCGTTATCTTGAGTTGTATGCTTATATTTGAAGTAACAAATAAATTTATTTAAGACTGATTAGTGAGGGCACTATTCAGATAACGGCTACTTGAGTACTCTAATCATTAAAGATAGTGATCTTTCTTAGAATAACCGTGTGTTTGGAATAATAATAATAGTAATTTTAAGAAAAAACAAACATAAATTTCTGACAACTTAATCATGGGGACGCTAATAAAATAAAAGTATTTCTTAGAACTCTAATTTTAAACTTTCTTATAGAGAAGTTTAATATTTACTTCTGAGAAATTTTTATTTGTTTACACGTTTTAAAAAGTGTTAACTTAGTAATTGACTGATAATTTCTTAAAATTAAATGCCTTTTAATAGTTTAAATATTTCAGTTCAATTAAATTAATTTGGCACAACTTTTAATTGAATATTTATCTATCGATTTACCAATCATTTTATCTCTATTATATGAATTTATATTTAATATATTAAAGATACTCCAACATCACCTTATCAGCAAGATTGAAAAAGCCTGCAAATCCGGGGGTTTCCTATGCATTGAAGGTACATAGCAGGGAATATAATACGACCACTACTTCATTCGACTAGTAAGTCGTTTCGAAGTATGGCCTTAACTACAACAATGTGTTAAACCGTGGCAAAAGTTGGAGTAACCATGAGCCTTCTTCATTGTGGGGTATCGTATTCGCTATTATGACGCTTAGGAATGAATTACTAGATGATAATTACTGAGACCTTTTCTTAGAAAAAACATCACTCCTTAATAGGGTCATTGGCGGCATTCTGTCTATGAGCACTCTAGTCTGTAGCATACTTAGAAAATGAGCCGTAAGGATTCATTCCCATAGCAAAACTCTTTAAACGAAGACACAAGACTATTTGAGAAAACTTTTTCTGTGAAAACGCATTGGATGACTGGTGTATATAATAAGACTGATTATATTTAATACTGTTACACATGTATAAATTAATAATTTTCCTTAGAATAACCAATGATAAGCACTCAATTATATAAAATTTAATTTCATTGTAAAGTTTGTTGAAGCTTATATTAAAATTTTAATTGAATTATACAAAACTTATCTTTCATATTTAGTGATTTATAAAGGATTGATTGCTAGCTATTAATAAAGGTATTTTTAATACTAACAAAATGGGAGAAATAATAGTAAAGAATAATTCGCAAAAATATATTATGTTCTTTACAATTTATGGCTAAATCTATGGAGAGTTGAAAGTTAAAAAGAAAATAATGGCATGCGTCTTTTACGATCTGGAAATTAATTATTTGCTAATTATGGCAAATAAAAAAATAGGAATAATGACGTTTTGAGTTAAATTGAAAAAACTGTTTCTTTGTTATCAAATTGTGATGACTTGATAGATATTACTTTAATTCTGTTAACATTTATTTATACTTCGTCAGGACAGAAGATATTCCTTGCATCTCCCGTCACAACAAACCGCAGTTTTTCCAAGCAATTTTTCTAAATAGTGACGAGAGTACCAAAACAAGTAAAATTTACAAAAGTAAATTTATTCCTTAACGTACAAAAAAGGGAGAGCCTTATTCAGTTACAAAAAACGCAGGGTTAAATAAAAAATACAGGCGGAAAATGCAATTTAAGGATTAAAACTTAAAGTATCACAATAGTGTGCATAAATTTCTATCAAAAAGCGTCCTAAATGCCATAGTACTTCTGCAAAGACTTTTTTAGTGATTATAATACTCTTGCATGAACAGACAAACAGTTGGGAAATTTCATATTTTGCAATAATTTGATTTCGTTTTACGATTCCTAAATAATAAAATTTATTCACGTAATAGATGATAATTTGTATACTCGGAAGATTAAAAAAAAAGAACTTAAAACTGCAATAGTGTAAATTATTAAGCAACTTAAATTTAGAATTAAACAAACAATTGCAATTTTTATCATACAGACACGTTTTCTCTTTAAAATAGTTTTTGCTTCCATTTTCTTTTTATTTTTGCTTTGACAAACATTATTTATGTATCTGGGTATAATTGTCATACAGAAACAGATATTTCCCTACGGAATATGGGATCAGTCTCGACTTATTTTGCGTAATTTCAACCAGGATGGCAACATAAATGAAACTAATATACATGTGAATAATGCAAAAGATTTCGCAAAGAAGTAGCCGACTTTAAAAACCAAAAAATGAAATGGAGTACACTCATTTATAGATACAGAGGAAATAAACGTCGGCCTTTAGGCGAATAGTGCAGCTAATAAAAAATCACAAGCGCATCCCCAAACCTCTATAGTGTCGCTTTTAATAACAAACCAGAAGATGACTCAAAGTTAAAAAAGTCATTTATTTCAGTCAGGGAGACACGAGATCTATAAAAACCTTACAATCCTCCCTGATTTCAGCTAACCATTAAACAAAATTTCCACCCTGACATTGGAAAAATTAAATTGTAAACTAGTGTGAGGCCAAACTATAAAGTAAATCCTCAAACCAGTTACCTACTGTGAACTTAAAGAATCATGAATTGGTGGATTATTGTATAATACAACAGATCCCCGCAGTAGAAATCGACAATCTGACTTCATGGATTTTGGTGTTGATTTATGTTGATGTGATATTTGATTCATCTGCAGATCAAAGTTCAACATTTGCTTCCGTGTGAATATTCATAGAAATCGAGTCAATAACCGGACTCTTAGCGACCACAAAGACTTACATAAATTTATTGAAATCTAGAAAACATCTTAACACTCATTAATTGGAAAATTTACCCAGAACGCGGGACGTAGTTGTGGATGATCGTTTAATGACTATAAAAAAGAAAAGTTCGTAAAAAGTTTCATTCAAATACATATTCAACTATAGAACAGATTAAAACAATGGATTCCATTAAAATTTACCTAGAAGGCCTAACCAAACTGAACAATCAATTTAGTCATTATGTTGTGCATGTAAAAACCTTAAGACACCAGATCCTATTGTCTGAAAAATTTATTTAGCGCAAATAAATTAACTGACATAGTTGGGTTACCATTTGCTGGTGCTGATGCAGCAGTTTCAGTTTAAAATTATGTTTTTAAAGAAGATGTCAACCTAGTCTAAATTTCGACGTTTCTGGGAGATACAGCGTTTAATGAGCTTCACAGTACTTAAAAAATATTTTAAAAATGTTCTCACCTAACTTTCAGAGGTTAAATATCACGGTATGCATCCTGATTGGTGGTTGACTTGGAACTAACACAAATCAAACTGAGCGCGGTGAAACTAAAGTGCCTGATTGGCAGAAACTGTTCCATTAGCTATGACTGTAAGCTTATGTTGTACAACTTCATCCTTAAACCGATATGGTATTATGGAATTTAGTTCTGCTTCCGCTTCAAAAACTGGAATCACCCCAAACACCAAAGTCGAAATCGTAAAATATGTAAAACCGCGTCTCAACAACTTGAAAAACATCTCAATCTCTCTTGGCAGCTACCATGAAAAATGACTTATTTTAGACTTAATTAAGTACAGTGCTGAGATTTAAGATTTAAAAACTTCTTCTAAGATTCTGAAGCTTCCGAAAACAATTTTATAAAAAAAATTTACTTTCTAAAACCGGCAATTGATTAATAATATTTCCATTTGGTTGATATTGACGGAAATCAATCAACCCTGCGTAACATACCAGCTGGTGTTCCCCAAGGCTCTGTTCTATCACCATTGCTTTATTCTCTGTACATTTCCGATTTCAAAATTTCCAGAGGCAACGACGTGGCATTTTATGCTGATGACAGCGCAATAATCTGTCACGGTAAAGTTTCTAATTCAATTGTGAACAGGATTCAAAACGCTTTGTTAACAACTACAAACTATTTTTCTAAATGGAAAATAAAGATTGTTGTTGAATTTTGTCACCCTGATCAATCCAAATATTATCGACTATGTTTTTAACATTATTTAGTGTGTTTTTTTTTTATTTTATTCCTAATGAAAACGTGTATTGACTAACATAGGTTATGGGCCCAGCATCACACAACAGGAAATACTTATAAATGTTTTAAATTAAAATAAGGTTACTTGCATTGGTGCATTTATGGCAAACTGTAACAGAGTCATGTCCAATGGAAGCATCTGATAAATGGCTTCAGACCGATGCGAAGGCTTTGGCAACTATCAATTTGAGTTTAAAAACAAACCAATTGATATTAATAAAAAATTCTAAAACAGCAAAGGAAGCTTGGGAAATGCTAAGTTCCATCTACAAAGCAGATTCGGCATCAAGAAAAATCAACTTGTTCAAAAGGTTAGTGCGTTTCAAATTTAATTCGCACGAAAAGTTTGCCACACAGGTAAATGAGTTTATTTCAATTGTTGACGGATTAAAGGAAATAGGAATCGAACTGAATAATGATTTGTTGTCCATCATGCTGTTATGCAGTCTCCCAGATGAGATGGAAGGTTTTATAGTGATCAGTTGCCCAGATGCGACAAATTAATTGCAAAAATTTTAGAAGAAGAGTTGAGACAAAGTAATAAAAATGATGAGCCCAACGAAATTGTTTTTGCGGCCAATTCACGCAAAGAGTTCAAGAGAAATAAGAAGAACTTAAATAGAAAAATTGAACAAAAGCACAACTACTTTAAAAATTCACAACAGAAGTTTAATTATCAAAATGAGAAAAGAAACACTGATGGTAATATAAATAATAACAACCAAAACAGTATTATGTATGGTTTTGCTTGCTCCTTAAAAGAAAATCAATAAGAATTAACAAAATTATGGATTTTAGACAGTGGCGCAACATCACACATGGTAAACTCTAAGGATTATTTTGAGAGTTTAACAACAACAACAACAAAAACAAATATTTCTGGCATCAGGTGAAATAATATATGCAGAAGGCATTGGACGGGTAAAGATAAAAACTACCTTCTGCACACTTACATTAAACGATGTTTGGTATGTGCCTAAATTGCATTATATTTTTTTTTCAATGAATAAAATTAATAAAGCTGGTCACACTGTCCAATTTGCAGTAGATAAAGCAATTATGAAAAGTAAACAAAACAAAATAATCCTAATAGCAGGTCTACAACATGATTTGTTTGTTGTAAATTTGGCACAGGCGAAAGCATTTGAAGTTGTATATGGAGCTTCTGATGAAAACGTCACAGAAAAATGGCACCAAAGATTTGGACATTTAAATATAAGTGACCTAAATAAATGAATTAACAAAAATATGGTTAGAGGAATGGAGGTGAAAATGTTAAAGAGTATAGATTGTGTTACATGTGCAGAAAATAAAATCTGTGCAACACCGTACAAAAATTACTCAAGTATTCAAACAAGTAGTATTTTGGAGCTGGTGCATACGGATTTATGCGGTCCGATTGGTGTAAAATATATAGGTGGCTCGTCGTATTTCGTCACGTTTATAGATGACTATTCACGTTATGTGTTTACGTATTTCTTAAAACAAAAAAGCGATGCTTTTGGTGCATTTTCACATTTTTCTGAGCTAGCAGAGAAGCAAACAGGCCGTAGAATAACAATTGTTCGTAGCGATAATGGCAGGGAATTTGTGAATTCAAAATTCAAACAATATTTTTCAAATAAAGGCATCATTCATCAGACTACGGTTAGTTATTCACCTCAACAAAATGGTGTGGCTGAAAGAGCAAATAGAACCCTTGTTAAAATGGTTAGGTGTATGTTAAATGCATCGGGATTACCGCAAAGTTTATGGGGTGAAGCTATTAACACTGCTACTTATCTAAGGAATCGTGCTCCAACAAAAGTTTTAAGAGATGTAACTCCGTTTGAAATATGGTGTGGTAAGAAACCAAGTATAGCACATCTGAAAACTTTTGGTTGCGACGCAGTAGTTCTGAAAAAAGGTCCAAAACCAAAAGGTGGAAAATTTCTGTCCAGAGGTACAAAAATGAAGTTTGTTGGTTACCAACAATACTCAAAAGCATATCGTTTGTATAATACAAAAACAAGGCAAGTAATTAGTGCCCGTGATGTGATTTTTTTTGAGAAATCTTTTGAAAATGATCCGTAAGTGCAACAGCCAACAAATAATGAATATCTGGAATTTAGTCCCGTGAAAGGTGAAAGTTTATCTGAAGATAGCCAGCAACAAAATGAAAATGAGAAAGAAAATTCTGAGGTTGAACAAAAAGTGGTACGAAGTGCTGGGCGACAAGATGAGTTGAAGCGGTGTGAAGTCAAAAGAGAGCTACAAGATCAAAATGCTGAGAGTGAAATGGACAGGGAGAGCAGTGAGTCCGATAAAGATGAAATTGACAACGGGACACATAAAAGAAAACGTGGGAGACCAAAATTAATAAGAGATGGATCAAAAGGTAGACCCAGAAAAATATATTGCACAGAACCACAAATTTTAAACTCAATTATTGAGAATCCAAGTACAGTGGCTGAAGCGTTAAATAGCAAAGATTCTAATAAGTGGCTAGAAGCTATGAAAGTTGAACATTAATCATTAATTAATAATAAAACGTGGGAGTTGGTTGAAAAGCCGGTGGGGAAAAATGTTATCGGCTGCAAATGGGTATTCGCGCTAAAACACAACCCTAATGGTTCCGTTGAAAAATATAAAGCGCGATTAGTCGCTTATGGATGTGCCCAAAAATATAAACTAGACTTTGAAGAAACATTTGCTCCGGTGGTTAGGCACTCAACAATAAGATTATTGTTGGCAATTGCAGTACAACACCAATTGTTGGTAAATCATGTGGATAAAGTATCAGCATATTTAAATTGTAATTTAAAAGAAGAGGTGTATATGACTCAACCTCCAATGTTCGAAAACAAAAATTATCCAAACAAGGTATGCAAATTGAGAAAGGCCATATATGGCTTAAAACAAGCAGGAAGAGAATGGAATAAAAGAATAAATGACATATTAATGGAAATGGGTTTTATGCGATGCAAGTCTGACACTTGCGTATATCGAAAAGGAACTGAAGACAATATGTGTATTATTGGACTGTATGTTGATGATATGTTGATAGCGTGCTCAAGTGAATCAGAGATGGCAACAATTATTAAAAAATTGAATCATTCAGTAGAAGCAGTAGATCGAGGTTCAATATCATTTTTCCTTGGTATGGAAATAACCCGAAATACTTTACGTGAAAATATAACCATTCATCAAAAGAAATATACGGCAGAAATATTGAGAAAATGGGGTATGGCTGACTGCAAGCCGGCAGCAGCACCTTGGGCCAGTGGAAATACTCTAAGTAAGTGTGACGATAATTGTAAAGGTATTGACGCGAAAGAATATCAAAGCCTATTGGTGCTTTGATGTATTTGGCTGTAATAACAAGACCAGACATAACTCATGTGGTATCTAAACTATCTGAATTTAATTCTCATCCTCACAAGGAATATTTTATAGCTGCTAAACATATACTAAAATATTTAAAAAAGAATTCAGAAGGTAAAATAATATTTTCTTCAAATAGCAAAAAATTTATGTGCTTTACAGACTCTGACTGGGGGAGCGATACACATGACCGAAAGTCATATTCTGGACACGTAGTACTAATGGCTGGTGATCCTATCGCTTGGGAGTCTCGTAAGCAACGCGTCGTGGCGCTTAGAACAATGAAGGCAGAATATATAGCTCTATGCCAAGGAGCAAAGGAAGTTGTTTTTATCCGTAGTCTCATAGGGGAATTGGGATTTAATCAGTACACAGACAAACCTACTCCAATTTTATGTGACAACCAGGCAGCGGTGTTTATGGTAAAGAATCAAACTGTTCAAAAGAAAACTAAACATATTGACATTCGTTATCATTATATCCGAGAGAAGTATGAGGACAAAGTAATCGATATCCATTATGTTACATCCGATCAAAATGCGGCGGATATACTCACGAAGGTTCTCACAAAGCAGAAACACATGAACGGTTACAGTATGTTACAATTATCATTGTAATTAAATAATTTTGTTTTGGATTGAGGGGGAGATTGTTGTTGAATTTTGTCACCCTGATCAATCCAAATATTATCGACTATGTTTTTAACATTATTTAGTGTGTATCTATTTTTTTTATTTTATTCCTAATAAAAACGTGTATTGACTAACAAAGATTAATGAAGATAAATCTCAGGCCATTTTGTTTCCCTACAACAAGTCTCCTAGGAGAGTTCCTACTAAAAATCTCAGGATTAAAGGTAATGAAATAGAGTTCATGAAATTCGTAAGATATCTTGGAGTTACTTTGGACCACAAACTGAATTTCAAAGAGCACATTGAGAGTGCACGTCTTAGAGCAATCGGTTGCGGACGATCTTTGTATTCCATTTTGAATAGGAAGACAAAATTAAATTTAAAAATAAATTACTACTTTTTAAAATGTGCATAAGACCAATTCTTACATATGGCTGCCAAATCTGGTATGAATGTGCTAAAACACACCTTAAAAAGCTACAAGTAATGCAGAATAAAAATTTAAAAATAATTTACAATCTGGCTTTAAGATTCCCAACTGTCGAATTGCATTCAAAAGCAAACGTTAAGACGATTGTAAATTTCACAACTGACATGGCGCTGTCATTTAGAAAAAAATGCAGAAGGTCGAACTACGCCCATATGAATGGTTTGATTTGATAATATCTGATTTTAACTTTGCTATTAGAGCTTCTTGCTTCTTAGAGCTTCTCAATTCATTTTTTTTTTTTTTGATATTATATCTTTGGTTTTTGCTATCTTTTTCCTATTAAATAGATTAATATCTTAATGATAGAAACTCAAAAACTGTAAATATTGTTAAAGATACATATGATAGTTAATAAATAAATAAATAAATAATATTTCCATTCCAATTATAATAATTTTATTATAACTTACAAAGATTCGAATTCTTGACAACAAATTTTTCCGATAAAATAAGTAAATTTGTTAAGCAATTTTCGCAAGCTTAAACAGAGTACTTAACCTTATATGCAATTGTAAATTAATCGTAAATAGTTGTGAATTCCTTAACTTTGCCACTAAATAAAAACGGCAATAATAAAACTCCAATTGAATAAAAAGTAAATAAACAAATTTTTTGATAATTTTGTTGTTTAAATTATTTATTTATGATTATTTAAGATATTCTATTTGACGTGCTAAATACTCTTCGCTTAATAAACTATTTTATAATATTTAAGCACACAAAATGAAAGTTAATTTAAAGCGCAATCCAAAAGCATTTCACAAATTTGTTAATCAAAAAAAAAGAAAAAAGAAAACGGATAGAGCCAATGATGAAATTGTTATAAGCAATTTATTCGCCATTTATTACTTTTCCAAATTTTACACAGTTGGAGATTACAATAAATCTTTTAAGTATCCATTCAATATAACTAAATCTCAGAGGTGTAATATGTCAATCATTGATATTTCGACAATCTCCAAGGATTTAAAAAAGATTAAATTCTCATATAACTGTGCCCCTGATAACATCCCTAGCAATATTTTGATAAATTGTGCTGATAGTATTTCTATCTCTTTGGAAATTTTGTTTAATAGGTCAATAAAAAGAATATGGTATTTTTTCCCAAATCTGGAAGGATTCCTTTATTATTCCTTTTTTTTAAATAAGGAAATAAGTTTGATGTTTCAAATTACCGTGCTATTGCAAAATTAAGTACTATACCTAAATTATCTATACAAAAATTATCACCGAACATTTATGCTTTCATACATAAAATTTGATAATCTATTTATTATCAGCATAGATTTCGAGAGACATGCTCTAGCGTGACTAATGTTTTACATATGTCAACAATTATACATCGTGGATTTCTACAAATATACACTAAATACTGTGCTAAAGGCGAGCATTAGGCGGTGCAACTTTTTATGATTTTTCTGATTCGAATACATAGATCAGATGAGCTGCACATGCATTTACACATTTAAAGACGCCATACGTAAACAAAATAATAAACTTGTTCTCTACAAATTTGAAAGTACTTGCATATCCAGCCACACAATTTATATGAAATTAATTGTTTCAGTGTTTTTAACCAACAAAAAGGCGATCCAAACTTTAATACCTTTAAAGCTAAAGAATAATTTGTAAGACGGTCTTACTTCCCCATTTAGTGCGTTCGTAACAATAAAGAAAAAAACTTGTTGCTTTCTTTAAACCAACATTGAATCTCACGATTTGGTTAGCGTGCCATCTATGGGCAGGGCAACTAATAATTTAATAATTGAATGGTTTTTGATACGCCTTCTATAGAAATAGGTCTTTTCTATAGACATAACGTTTCATTTTTAATATTTTTTATATTTCTCTTTGTAGAGCGAATACTCCACGGCGTGTGTGAATTTAAACTGTCTTCCTATAAAAGATTGTATAATAAAAATGCAAATAGTTGTTGTTGTAGTGTATAGAAAGTCTGATGCTAGAGAAATTTAAAGACACCTTGTAGCAAAAATCAATAGGGTCTCGTTTTTTACCTTTTCGTTTCAGAGTTAATTTTAGTAGACTTTGAGAAGGAAGACGGTGACCAATTTTCTTTTAAGAACATCGAAATACATATATTTATTATGCAAAATTGCAGTGAATTAAGTTCTATGATAAGCTGTGTGAGCACATTGGGAAAAGGGTCTTTAGGTCTCGGGGATATTATTTGAGGCTTAAAAAACATTGAAGTTAACAACAACAAAAAAAAAGCTTTACTACTGATATTCCTATTCTTTTCGTTAAAATCAAAAATCCAGAATAGCAATTCTTAACAAAGCAGCTCTAAAAATAATCAAATTAGCTAAGCTCCATCCATTAACACATCTCATTTTATAGTTTTGCATTTTGGTGGAAATCCGCTAAAATTTCCCAAGAGTATCCCATCTATGACAGGGTTTGATGCAATAGCTAATTGTAGAATTGCGAAGAGATATTTATATATCCTACTTGTACTGTTTCTTACTAGTAATTTGAAAAAGTTATACGCTTAAACAAATCGATTTATTTAAATAAAAAGTGTAAATAAAAGCGTGATTCCCTAAAGCAACAAAAATAGTTCTAGTTTTATTGAAAAAATTTCATTACTTTTCTTGAAAATAGAAACACTTAGTAAGCACTTTGGGTCTTAACTATTTTATTTTCACCAGGGCAATTAAATGTTGTGCGGATGCCATCTTTTAACCAGGGTTGCGACACAATTTTAATGTCACATACTTTTTCATTTCCTTTTTGATCTTTAAGTTCCGCTTTTATTTTGCCCAAAGTACCAGCGACTATTTGCCTTGTAGCAGATATGATCTCAACAAGCCTAATAGAATATCATATTAAGAGTTGTGGTTACAAGAAAACAAATATAGTTTTTATTTCATATTTACTCGTAATATGGACCGTCACCAGCAGCGAATTCTGCCAATGAATTCTTAAGGTCTTCCTCGAGTCTCTCAAGCTCAGGACCTTCTACTTCTTTAGCACAACCAAGGCAGGAGGATTTGCCTGCAGCTAAAGCGACCAAAGTCGTAAGACCCAAAATTAAAACGAATTTCATTGTTGTCACTATTTTTTATTGATTTTCACTAATGGAAACCCAAATCAGAACTGATTATTTAACCAATTTCATCGCACTTTTTATAGTATGCGCAATTTTTTAAACTATTGGATTGATATTAAAATAGTGGTTATCTTGACAAGTATGGTTTAATTTGAAATAACAAAAAAATTTATTGAGACCGATTATTGAGGCAGCTATTCATATAAATGTTACTTATGTATTCTACCATCTAAGATATTGGTCTTTCTTAGAATAACCAAAATAATAATATCTAATAATGTTTAGAATTCCCGGCAACCTAATTGTAAGAACGTCAACAATATAAAACTATTTTTAAGAATTTTAGTTTAAAACTTAATTCTGTGAAATCATTTATTTGTTCACACATTTTAAAAGGCGTTAACTTACTGTATAATTGATAATTTCTTCAAATTAAATCTCTTTTAACCGTTTGAATATTCAAGTTTAACTACAATAACTGAATAATGCAATAAAATAATTTATTTAAGAATTACTTATCGATCCATTGGCAGGTAGCAACCTTTCTGTATGGGTCTTCATTTATATTTAAGATATTTACATAGTGTCTAGAATTATCATAGTCCTAAGTTTTTTATCACCATACTTCTGTGATTCTATAAGATATGATGAATTCATAAGGACTAAAATTGCTGGCACTAAAATAGTTAGAGCTTATTTTACATAACTTACGTTGGTTCATAAAAATAGCTTTGTTAGGGGATATATTTTGTTTGTGTGAAGACACGGAACTTGCTGTTCCGCATAAACTTCTTGGTCTTCCTCTTTTCGAGCTTATAGCAAACTGTTGGGTATACTATTCTAATTAATTTATCATTTAATAATGAATTTTTTTCAGCTAGAATTTAATATCCTTTCCTTACATCATCTTGTCAGTAAGATTGAGAAAGCCCACACGCCCAGGGACACAGCAACATATGCTATGCATTGAAGCATAGCATAGCATAGCGAAACGGGATGTGATACCACTACTTCATTACAGCGGGAAGGCTTTGATGATGCTACGAGCAGTTGGGTTATGGAACCGTTTCGTATTATGAGCAAAACTACAGCAATCTGTTTCACCGTGCTAAAAGTTAAGTTAGTCATGATTTCCAAGATTTCCACATCGTGGCATATCATCTCTACTTTTATGATGCTTGGGGTTGACAAATCGCTTCGGGATCATGGGTATAGCACGTGTTTAATGCTTTTCTTACAAAAATAACTCGCCGAAAAGAGGACTCGAACATTAATTGAAGAAGATTACCCGAAATCTTAGGAATGCTTCTTTATCATCTATTATTGCATTTATAAAGCCAATAATATCTTAGGATTAGGATGAGTCTGCCGCCCACATTCCATTTTATCTGGTTGTAATTTGGTTATATATCCCTTAACCAATCATTTTTGTCGAGGTAACTACGGATAAATTCTCAAAATATTAAATAAAATTTTATGGAAAAGTCCCTAGGAATCCTTAATTGGAGTAGAAAACTTGTATATCGTAGTTGGTGATTTATAAAAGATTGCTTATTATCTGTTAACAAAAAATTTTTTAATTTAATTCAAAAGTTATTGCTTGCAATCATTTTTAAGTTAATCTGCTTTAAACGTAAATAGTTTATGACATTTTCATAAAATATTTTTTATTAAAAAATTAAAATGTGTTACTGTGGGGAACGCATATCCATATGGCATTATCCTTATGCCAAAATTTAAAAGTTTTGATTTAAATTGATTAACTCTTTTCTTTGTTATCAAATTAAGGTAAATCTAGACAAAAATCCGAAAATCTTCGTACTCTATAGAAATTACTTTAATCCCTTTTACATTAATTATCCTGCGTAACATGTTCCTTTTCAGCAAACTGCCCATTTTCCATGCAATTTAACTACATGGTGAAGAGAGCAGTTGCAGCCAACCGCCATCACAATTCTTCAAAGACTTTCTGGTGGTTACAACACTCTTCCATGAAGTTACAAACTATTCAGTCGCTGAGATTTTTTCTAAAATTCGTACTTTTGCAATAATTTCATTTCCTCTTATAAATCTTAAATAAATAAAATTTATTCACATTTAGAATTAAATGATAACAGTTTATATACTCGATTATTTGTTATAGTTATTTTGTTTTTAATTATAAGAAGGATATAAAATTAAAACTACGCTTTTCATGGGAAAAATTACTTGAAAATAAAAAAAGTGTAAATTTGTGCGTGCTTTAGGAGGAAATTTAAAGATTTTAGACCTACTTTTTATCCACTGCGAAAAATCATACTAGTGAATATGATACCGCACGATGAGGATATTCAATACCATGTTGTAGTTCAGGCCATACTTCAAAACGACTTCTTAATCGAATTGAAATTGGTCGCGTTATGGTCGATATTATATTCGATATGTTACTGTGCTTCCGGACTTGTCGTCTGTCCGCATCTTACTGGTAAAATGATGTAAAAGGAGAACATTTCATACTATAGTAACTATGATTAATTTTAAAACATCAGAGAGGCATGGTGATTACTAAGGTGGGTCGCTGAGAATTCTAGAACCTGTGAGAAAAAACTGAAAAAATTTGTTATTAAAAAAATTTTTTCAATTCTGATTAATTATTTATTCATTATTTTTGTTTATCCTGATGATGCCAACCAATGGTTTGGCGAAATATTGAAAAAAATAATAAAAAATTAAGTTTTTAAATTTTTTATTAAATAATGACCAAGTGCTTAATAATTAACTACTAAAAAGACATTTAATTTAAAGAAATAATCAATCAATTGATCAGTAAATTAACACATTTTAAAATGTGTAAAAAATCAATGACTTCTCAGAATTAATATTTAACTCCTAGAAGAAAGTTCGAAATTAGAATTCTAAGAAATACTTTTCTTTTATTAGCGTTCCCATTATTAAGTTGTCAGAAATGTATGCTTGTTATTTCTTAAAATCACTCAATATTATTATTTTGGTTATTCTAAGAAAGATTACTATCTTTAATGACTACAACACCTAAATAACTTTCATTTGAATAAAGCCCTCACTAATCAGTCTTAAGTAAATTTATTTGTTACTTCAAATATAAGCAAGATAACAACTGTTTTAATATTATCAATTCAACAGTTTAAAAAGTTGCGAATACTATAAAAAGTGTTTAAAAATTGGTTAAATAATCAGTTCTGATTTGGGTTTCCATTAGTGAAAATCAATAAAAAATAGTGACAATAATGAAATTCATTTTAATTTTGGGTCTTACGACTTTGGTCGCTTTAGCTGCAGGTAAATCCTCCTGCCTTGGTTGTGCTAAAGAAGTAGAAGGTCCTGAGCTTGAGAGACTCGAAGAAGACCTTAAGAATTCATTGGCAGAATTCGCTGCTGGTGACGGTCCATATTACGAGTAAATATAAAATAAAAACTATATTTGTTTTCTTGTAACCACAACTCTTAATATGATATTCTTATAGGCTTGTTGAGATCATTTCTGCTACAAGACAAATAGTCGCTGGTACTTTGGACAAAATAAAAGCGGAACTTAAGGATCAAAAAGGAAATGAAAAAGTATGTGACATTGAAATTGTGTCGCAACCCTGGTTAAAAGATGGCATCCGCACAACATTTAATTGCCCTGGTGAAAATAAAATAGTTAAGACCCAAAGTGCTTACTAAGTGTTTATATTTTCACGAAAAGTAATGAAATTTGTCTAATAAAACTTTAAAAATGCATAAATTAAGTCGTTAAAATTTACTAGAACTATTTTTGCTGCTTTGGGGAATAATGAGTACCCGAGCAAGTTCTTTACTAAATACGCTTTTTATTTAAACTGTTTAATTTGTTTAATCGTATAACTTTTTCAAATTATTAGTATAAAAACCGTACAAAGAGGATAACTAAAAATCTCTACGCAATTCTACAATCAGATGGTATTGCATCAAATCTTGTCATAGATAAAATACTTGTGGAAAATTTTAGAGGCTTTTGACCAAGAAACGAAAATGTAAAATCAAATGTCTTAATGGATGGAGCTTAGTTAACTCTGCTTTTTTTCGAGCTGCTTCGATAAGAAGAAAAATTCTAAGAAGAAAAATGTTTACTGTCTTCCTCATCAGACTTTGCTAAAATTAACTCTGAAACAAAAAACTGGGACCCTACTGATTTTTGCTACAAGGTCTCTTTAACTTTCTCTAGCATCATACTTTCTATATACTGCAACAACAACTATTTGCCTTTTTATTATACAAACCTTTACAGGGATTATGAATTTACAGTTTAAATTCACACACGTCGCGGAGTATTCGCTCTATGAAAACAAATATGATAAATCAAACTAAAGTTGAAATGTTATTTCTATAGAAGAAGGCCTATTTCTGTAGGAGGCGTATCAAGAACATTCGAATATTATACTATAAGTTGCCCTGCCCATAAAAAGTAGACTACTCGCGATATTTAATAATGATTTTTATTAGTTTTAAAATAATCAAAGTTTTATTCTTTACAAATTATTCTTACAAATTATTCCTTAGCTTTAAATGTTACATTTTCTTATCAGTACCTGTTACATTAGAATCAATTTCATTGACTAAATGTATTAAAGTTTGTATCAACGTCAAATTGCCGGCTTTTTATTATTTTAAAACCATTTTATTGGGTAAAAACACTGAAATAATTTAATTCATATAAATTGTGTGGCTGGAAATTTGATACACAACAGATTTACCCTTTTGTTTACGTGTGGCGTCTTTAAATGTGTAAATGCATATGTATTTCAAGAGTATCTGATTTATTTAAGTTTCCTTCAACCCGTAGTGCACCTCAATGTGTAACATACACTAGTTTTTACTTTTCTAAGAATTCAAAAATATTTTTAAGAATTATTGTGAGCCTTCAGCTGATCGATGTATACGAATCAGAAAAAGTTGAAAAATGAGTGCAACTAAAAGTAATAAGTAATTTCCCTGAAGAAAAAAAAGAACAAGTAGACGGTTTTAAAAAGCATTAACTACAGCTAAAACAATTTCAGAATCTTCGGACACAACACTATTTAAAACGGATCCACCAGAGTGGATATATACAACTGCGGTCAATATAATAGTACAGTTGCAATATTCTGATGCAAAAGATGTAAAAATTTCACCTATTTACTGTATTGTTTTTTAGTGTAAAAAACAGTTTTTTATGCTATCTCGAGTCTGTGCATTTGTTATCACATTTCGTAACTGTTATACAGTTATAAACGATTTTTTGTCAACTTTTATCATTTCGTGCAGTTAATAAAATAGCAGCCGTAGGCTTTTTTGAATTTGTTTTGCAAAATTTTGTGAATAAAAGTAAAAACGAAAGGTAATAAAAGCTTTTAATATGCTTTCTATAAAATCGTGTAATAATTTTATAAAAACGTGAACTAAAAAAAAAAAAATTGCGTACGAGGGTAAATCGTACTCCCAAATAAGGGAATTGCTGGGCTGTTCTGATAAAATGATAATAAATGGCCTAAGATATGAGTAAAAAGTTTAACCCCATGGTAGGAAGCGGGCTTTGTCACACTTAATAGTAAAACGGTTTGCAAGGACGACTAAAGAAAATCCCTTTATGACAGCTGCGAAGCTCAAAAAAATATTGGATTTGCCGGCAAGTATTTAAACTATTCGCCCCAGACTTCGAGACAACAGCCTCAATGTCTGTTGTCCTGTAGAGTAGGAAAGGCGCCGCTCCTTTCGTCTAAGCATGTTGCTAAACGGATATCTTCTTCTAAAGCACATCTAAATTTTCGAAAGGAAAAGTGGAGAAATGTCTTATGGACAATGGATCCAAAATTGTTCCTTTTGGTGGAAACGGTTCCAGATGTTTTGTACGTAGGCCACCGAACAGCGAATACAAGCCACAATTCACAGCAAAAGCTATCAAATATGGAGGTCATAGTATTATGGTATGGGTTGCTTTTGATGAATTGATGAATTTATGCTGTCGTGTGCTTCCTACGAAATGCTGCTGGTGAGAGTCTTCCAGCAAGACAACGACGATAACTCTATGAATGTAATGGAATCGCCTGCATAGTCCCCATATTTTAACCCTATCGATAATCTGTGGAC
Source organism: Trichopoda pennipes (assembly GCA_030448955.1). Taxonomy (NCBI): domain Eukaryota; kingdom Metazoa; phylum Arthropoda; class Insecta; order Diptera; family Tachinidae; genus Trichopoda; species Trichopoda pennipes. The sequence goes on from JASKUP010000161.1 coordinate 141,847, forward strand.
GGACATAAAGAAGTGTTTATCTACAATAAAACTACGAGCGTTTAAGGACACTGAGAGTTCCACCAAAGTTGAAAGATGCCAGAATTTAGTAGAATACATGCGAAGGCATTGTGCCGCGGTAATAGCAAACAAAGGACACGCGACAAACTAATGAAACCTAACAATAAATTTATCTACAAGATATCTGAGTGAAATTTTTTATTTATTTTAAGAAATACCAATAATTTTTGTTAAAAACGATCTGAATTATTAAGACTGTGTAGTTTTTAAGTTTTTAGCCTAAACTTATTAGCGTATTGATAAACTGTTGAAAATAATCAAATAATTTTCTTATGATAATAAACCATTAACATCAAAGAATTTATTATTTTGTTTTGAGTTGAATCGGCCCAACAGTTAAACAGATATAAACGGAGTCAGCGTAAATTTGTACGTGGTGTTATTATATTGACCGCAGCTGTATATCCTAAGGTTTTGATGGTTTTAAGGTACTCTGGATTAAACGACTAGAATCATCTAAATTTTTGTCTTTAGCACCCCATACAAAAAACACAATTTTTGTGATCTTTTGTTAAAATAATACAACTATTTGCAAGAAATTGAAGAAACTTGGATATTCTGGCATCTTCAAAAAAAATTTCCTTATAACGATGCAAAACTCGTTTCTGTGACTGCGGTAAATGTAGAAAAGAAAGGGGACTTGCACATGATCAAGAATAAAGAAATTTCGATAATAAAATTATCACAAAATTTATTTATTTATTTATTTTATATTTTTATTTATATTTGAGTTTTTGTATTGTTTGGTTTACTGAGAACTTAGTGACAGAAACTTAGAACCTCACAACTTAGGTTCAAAACTAATTACGATTCATTTGCAATCGTATGTAAGGTTAAGTACTCTGTTAAAGAGAGCTACAGCTCTCATTTGTAAAGTGGACAAAGTTTCAAGATCATTTAATAGCGAAAATATTAAAATTAATATTAAAATTAGGCGATTGAGGGCATGGCGTGCTAGTGCTTGTAGTAAATCGGCATATTCGCAATTTCCAAGACTCACAAAAATTAAGCTATTTTGCGTTGATTGTTATACCGATACCTCGTTGTTGTGATCAACTTCTTAAGGGTATTTCCAAGTTATCATCTTTAAGAAAAAAATTTCTAAAACTTTTTTAATAATAATAATTGTTAATTGACCTTTTTAAAATTTAATAAAGCAGTTGTTATATAAAAAAAAAACTATGAATTTTTATTATGAATTTTTATTTTTAATATTAATGTTACGCCACACCATTGGGTGGCATCTTCAGGAAAACTGTTTAATAAACGAATCAATAAATAAAAATTTGTTGACTAACAAGTTAAAAATAATCAAAAATGCTTTTGCAAAAAAAAAACGATAGAAACTGCATCTATTAATCATTGGAATTGAAAATGTTTGATTTCTCTATTCATTCGTATAACATAGGTGGATAAGTTACACCTGTACCGGTTTATACAAGTGAAAATACCAATATTGGTTGTTGTAGTGTCTAAAAAGTGTGGTTCTAGAGGTGAAGTCTATCGAAAGTTGGGCAAACTGTAGCAACAATTAGTAGGGTGACGTTATTACTTCTTGGGCACCAAACCGCATAAATGGAGGTAAAATTTATTTCAGAGTTAATTTTGACAGACTTTGATTAAGAAGACAGTAAACAATTTTCTTGGAATCGAAACACATTTGAATGTTATAAAAAACTTTGTGAGGACATTGGGCAAAAGACCTTGAGGCATTGAGGATATTATTTGAGGCTTAAAAACATAAACAAAATAGGACCCTTTACTGTTAATATTCCTATTCTTTTCGTTAAAATCACAAATGTATAGTCGCAATATTTATCGAACTTGTAAAAAGAGCAGAAATGACTAAGCTCCATCCATTAACGCATTTCATATTACAGTTTCGATTGTCGGTCAAAATCCAGTAAAATAATAACGCGATTCCCCAAAGTAACATAAATAGTTGTAGTAAATGTTAACGACTGATTTTATGAATTCTCTTAAGTTTTATTGAACAAATTTCATTACTCATTGTAAAAATATAAGCACTTAGTAAGCACTATGGGTCTTAACTATTTTATTTTCACCAGGGCAATTAAATGTCGTACGGATGCCACTTTTCAACCATGGTTGAGACCAAATTTCGATTTCACATACTTTTTCATTTCCTTTTTGATCCTTAAGTTCCGCTTTTATTTTGTCCAAAGTACCAGCGACTAATTGCCTTGTAGCAGAAATGATCTCAACAAGCCTATAAGAATATCATATTAAGAATTGTGGTTACAAGAAAACAAAAATTTAGTTTTTATTTTATATTTACTCGTAATATGGACCGTCACCAGCAGCGAATTCTGCCAATGAATTCTTGAGGTCTTCCTCGAGTCTCTCAAGCTCAGGACCTTCTACTTCTTTAGCACAACCAAGGCAGGAGGATTTGCCTGCAGCTAAAGCGACCAAAGTCGTAAGACCCAAAATTAAAATGAATTTCATTGTTGTCACTATTTTTTATTGATTTTCACTAATGGAAACCCAAATCAGAACTGATTATTTAACCAATTTCATCGCACTTTTTATAGTATGCGCAATTTTTTAAACTATTGGATTGATATTAAAATAGTGGTTATCTTGACAAGTATGGTTTAATTTGAAATAACAAAAAAATTTATTGAAGACGGATTATTGAGGCAGCTATTCATATAAATGTTACTTATGTATTCTACCATCTAAGATATTGGTCTTTCTTAGAATAACCAAAATAATAATATTTAATGATGTTTAGAATTCCCGGCAACCTAATTGTAAGAACGTCAACAATATAAAACTATTTTTAAGAATTTTAGTTTAAAACTTAATTCTGTGAAATCATTTATTTGTTCACACATTTTAAAAGGCGTTAACTTACTGTATAATTGATAATTTCTTCAAATTAAATCTCTTTTAACCGTTTGAATATTTAAGTTTAACTACAATAACTGAATAATGCAATAAAATAATTTATTTAAGAATTACCTATCGATCCATTGGCAGATAGCAATCTTTATGTATGGGTCTTCATTTATATTTAAGATATTTACATAGTGTCTAGAATTATCATAGTCCTAAGTTTTTTATCACCATACTTCTGTGATTCTATAAGATATGATGAATTCATAAGGACTAAAATTGCTGGCACTAAAATAGTTCGGCTTATTTTACATAACTTACGTTGGTTCATAAAAATAGCTTTGTTAGGGGATATATTTTGTTTGTGTGAAGACACGGAACTTGCTGTTCCGCATAAAATTCTTGGTCTTCCTCTTTTCGAGCTTATAGCAAACTGTTAGCTATACTATTCTAATTAATTTACCATTTAATAATGAATTTTTTTCAGCTAGAATTTAATATCCTTTCCTTACATCATCTTGTCAGTAAGATTGAGAAAGCCCACACGCCCAGGGACACAGCAACATATGCTATGCATTGAAGCATATCATAGCATAGCGAAACGGGATGTGATACCACTACTTCATTACAGCGGGAAGGCTTTGATGATGCTACGAGCAATTGGGTTACGGAACCGTTTCGTATTATGAGCAAAACTACAGCAATCTGTTTCACCGTGCTAAAAGTTAAGTTAGTCATGATTTCCAAGATTTCCACATCGTGGCATATCATCTCTACTTTTATGATGCTTGGGGGTTGACAAATCGGTTCGGGATCATGGGTATAGCACGTGTTTAATGCTTTTTTTACAAAAATAACTCGCCGAAAAGAGGACTCGAACATTAATTGAAGAAGATTACCCGAAATCTTAGGAATGCTTCTTTATCATCTATTATTGCATTTATAAAGCCAATAATATCTTAGGATTAGGATGAGTCTGCCGCCCACATTCCATTTTATCTGGTTGCAATTTCGTACTGTTATATATCCCTTAACCAATCATTTTTGTCGAGGTAACTACGGATAAATTCTCAAAATATTAAATAAAATTTTATGGAAAAGTACCTAGGAATCCTTAATTGGAGCAGAAAACTTTTCTATCGTAGTTGGTGATTTATAAAAGATTGCTTATTATCTGTTAACAAAAGTTTTCTTAATTTAATTCAAAAGTTATTGCTTGCAATCATTTTTAAGTTAATCTGCTCTAAACGTAAATAGTTTATGACATTTTCATAAAATATTTTTTATTAAAAATTAAAATGTGTTACTGTGGGGAACGCATATCCATATGGCATTATCCTTATGCCAAAATTTAAAAGTCCGAAAATCTTCGTACTCTATAGAAATTACTGTAATCCCTTTTACATTAATTATCCTGCGTAACATGTTCCTTTTCAGCAAACTGCCCTTTTTCCATGCAATTTAACTACATGGTGAAGAGAGTAGTTGCAGCCAACCGCCATCACAATTCTTCAAAGACTTTCTGGTGGTTACAATGCTCTTACATGAAGTTACAAACTATCCAGTCGTAGCTGAGATTTTTTCTAAAATTCGTACTTTTGCAATAATTTCATTTCCTCTTATAAATCTTAAATAAATAAAATTTATTCACATTTAGAATTAAATGATAACAGTTTGTGAATACGATACCGCACGATGAGGAAATCCAATACCACGTAGTTAAGGCCATACTTCAAAACGACTTCTTAATCGAATTGAAATTGTTCGTATTATATTCGATGTTATTAAATGTATCTTCAAAGTACAGGAAAGCATATGTTGCTGTGTTTCCGGACTTGTAGTCTATCTCAATCTTATTGATAAAGTGATGTAAAAGGAGAACATTTCATACTATAGCAACTATGATTAATTTTAAAACATCAGAGAGGCATGGTGATTACTAAGGTGGGTCGCTGAGAATTCTAGAACCTGTGAGAAAAAACTGAAAAAATTTGTTAATCAAAAAATTTTTTCAATTTTGATTAATTATTTATTCATTATTTTTGTTTATCCTGATGATGCCAACGAATGGTTTGGCGAAATATTGAAAAAAATAATAAAAAATTAAGTTTTTAAATTTTTTATTAAATAATGAGCAAGTGCTTAATAATTAACTACTAAAAAGACATTTAATTTAAAGAAATAATCAATTGATCAGTAAATTAACACATTTTAAAACGTGTAAAAAATCAATGACTTCTCAGAATTAATATTTAACTCCTATAAGAAATTTCAAAATTAGAATTCTAAGAAAAACTTTTATTTTATTAGCGTTCCCATTATTAAGTTGTCAGAAATGTATGCTTGTTATTTCTTAAAATCACTCAATATTATTATTTTGGTTATTCTATGAAAGATTACTATCTTTAATGACTACAACACCTAAATAACTTTCATTTGAATAAAGCCTTCACTAATCAGTCTTAAGTAAATTTATTTGTTACTTCAAATATAAGCAAGATAACAACTGTTTTAATATTATCAATTCAACAGTTTAAAAAGTTGCGAATACTATAAAAAGTGTTTAAAAATTGGTTAAATAATCAGTTCTGATTTGGGTTTCCATTAGTGAAAATCAATAAAAAAATAGTGACAATAATGAAATTCATTTTAATTTTGGGTCTTACGACTTTGGTCGCTTTAGCTGCAGGTAAATCCTCCTGCCTTGGTTGTGCTAAAGAAGTAGAAGGTCCTGAGCTTGAGAGACTCGAAGAAGACCTTAAGAATTCATTGGCAGAATTCGCTGCTGGTGACGGTCCATATTACGAGTAAATATAAAATAAAAACTATATTTGTTTTCTTGTAACCACAACTCTTAATATGATATTCTTATAGGCTTGTTGAGATCATTTCTGCTACAAGGCAAATAGTCGCTGGTACTTTGGACAAAATAAAAGCGGAACTTAAGGATCAAAAAGGAAATGAAAAAGTATGTGACATTGAAATTGTGTCGCAACCCTGGTTAAAAGATGGCATCCGCACAACATTTAATTGCCCTGGTGAAAATAAAATAGTTAAGACCCAAAGTGCTTACTAAGTGTTTATATTTTCACGAAAAGTAATGAAATTTGTTCAATAAAACTTTAAAAATGCATAAATTAAGTCGTTAACATTTACTAGAACTATTTTTGCTGCTTTGGGGAATAACGAGTACCCGAGCAAGTTCTTTACCAAATACGCTTTTTAGTTAAACTGTTTAATTTGTTTAAGCGTATAACTTTTTCAAATTGCTAGTATAAAAACCGTACAAAGAGGATAAAGGTTTTTATATCGCTTTATCAAAGGCGCTTTTTAGGTTAAATTTTTCAATTTGTCAGTAGTATAAATAAATTATACCAAATCTTATAAGAGTTTTCAGGTTACTTGTACAATAAACAAAACAAAAATAATATCTAAAATATCTCGACTAAATTCTACAATTAGATTGTATTGTTGCAATTTATAAGCCACCCTTGCGAAATTTAAGTGGCTTTATGCCGGATGGTTTATTTCACAAATTTCTTTATGTGCCATTTTAAATAGTTTTAAATGTTAAATAGTTTTAAGTTTTACACAGTTATTGTTTAAGTCACAAGTTTTATATTCTTATAATTTTCACAAGTTTTAAGGTTTAAATTAAGTTCTTAAATATTAATTTTTAAGTTCTATTGACTTATCCAACGATACAGGAAGCATAATTATAAGCTAAAACGTGTGAGTTATGGATCCTTAGCAATCTCCGTTTTTTAAAGCTGCTGCGATATGGATTTTTGATGAAGAGAATAGAAATATTAGCTTTAGCAATATTATTTGTTGTTGTTTTTTTAGCTTTAAATAACATCCTTAGGAGCGAAAAGCCTTTTTTGCTCAATGTGCTCACACTGTTACTGATGATCCGATTGTCTAAAAAGGAAAATTATTTATTGTTTCTTAATTGAAATCAATCAAAATTAACTCTACACCTACTGAATTTTGCTATAATGGCGTCCTTGCTATCTAGACACTACAATAAGAATTATTGGTCTTTTCACAAATGCATTGGAACCGTTACAGGATTTAGACTTTATGTGCACTCTATTAAAACAAATATAAAAGATAAAATTAAAAATTAAATATTATTTCTTTAGATGGTCTAATCCAATGATGGGCGAACTACAACCCGCGGGCCACATCCGAGCGTTTTTCAAAAAAAAATTTATCACCTATTAAAAAATTATGCCCAAAAAATAAATTTACATTATGTTTTAAAAAAGATATAAATTGACAATTTTAGCAAAAAAATGCGATGTCTTCATATTATATTGTGTCCAAACTGCGTAGTTTTCTAGGAAATATTGTACACACAAGACAACAGCAACTTTCTTATACAATATTCCAAGAAGAAACTTAAAAAGCATGAAACAAAAACAACTAATATAGAAAACTGAACGCATAACATAACAACAACTATTATATGTGAGATCCACAAGATTCTTGAATATTCAAGACAACATGCGCAACAAATATAAAAGGGCCAGCGATGGAATTATCAGCAATCAGTAAAAGTGTAAATCTCGTGACGTAAAGAATAAATTGTGAAGTATAAAGTTGCCAACGTACAGTTTTATTTGTGTAATTAATATAATAAAGTGTAATGTAAATATAACTGCAATAGTAAAATAGTCTAAGTTTTTTACCCCCATAAATGTCAATCGAAAATAGAAAGAGAAAAATTAATTCGGAATGTCGAGTATTTCAAGAAGAGTAGACATGGAAGTACTTCTTTATGGAATATAACCAAAAACCTATTTGCCTTATCTGCCAAGAACCGGTAGCTGTACTAAAGGATTATAATCTCGCTAGGCACTTTAATTCAAAACATCTTGGGTCTAAGTACTATAAAATGACAGATGAAGACAAGAAAGTTCATTCAGAGGAATTGAAAAGAAAAATATCTAGTCAGCAAATGATTTTTAAAAATCCACCACGTTAGCTGGTCACATTGTTGCCTATAAAATGGCAAAAAGTAACAAACCGTTTTCTGAAGGAGAATTTATTAAGGATGTGTTAATTAGCATTGGAAAAGTATTATGCCCAGAAAAGGTAAAAGATTTCGAATCTATAGGGCTGTCACATAGAACGGTCACAAAAAGAATTGAAACGATTTCTTCTAACTTAACCAATCAACTCGATGGACGTCTTAAAAAGTTTAAGTATTTTTCAGTCACTATGGACGAGAGTGTTGACAGGAGTGATACAGCCCAACTTCTAATTTTTATCAGAGGAGTCGATGAAAACTTTGTAATAAGCGAAGAACTTACTTGTTTGAGATCGTTGAAAGGAAAGACGACAGGAAAAATAATTTATGATGAATTTAGAGAGGGGATGGAATCCCTTAATGTCCCAATTTCCAAATTAATTAATTTAACAACTGATGGAGCACCTAACACGGTGGGAAAAAATACGGGGTTGCAGGAGTTTATAAAAGTCAGAATCCTGAAAGCGAAACAACTTTTTTACATTGTATAATCCACCAAGATGTTCTTTGCAAGGCTGCCTTGGATATTAACCACGTACTTAATATTATTTTTAAAATAAATTAATACCATTCGAGCCCGTTTGTTACATCGACAATTTAAAGAGTTTTTATCGGAAGTTGATACAGAATTTTCAGATGTACTTTATTACACAAAGATCAGGTGGCTGAGTTGTGGGCATGCCTTCTCGAGAGTTTGAAGTCTTCTCGAAGAAATTAAAGTTTTTCTAAAAACCAAAACTGAAATTTGGGATGAGTGGGAAATATTAGAGGATAAGAATTGGTGCATCGAGTTTGCTTTTTTCACGGATTTACTCGAGCACTATAATAAACTGAACAAGAAGTTACAGGGAAGAAATCAATTTATAGATGAAACTTGGGGCAGTTTGAGGTCTTTTAAGACTCAATTGTTTATATTTTCTAAATGTTTGGGAAAAAATGATTTGACTTATTTTCCAAGAAAAACCCTTTACATGTAGTTCGAATTGTATCTTTGAATTCGTATACTTCGTAATAATATTGTAGCACTCATTGCTGCAATTCATTTACTTTTGCTTGAATTTAAACAAAAGGAGTTACAAAATTCATTTATTAAAATTTTTGGTATAAAATCCTTTCTAAAGTCTAGGAGCAACAACATTAAGAAAGAAGTACAGTTATCATTCCTATCGGTAAAAACCGTCGATACTGGCAGTTTGTTTCGTAAGATCGTCGAGCGTTGATCGATGAGTTGACATTGTTATTATTCGCACTCTCCGATCGTACCAAACAACAGCCAGTAACGACGGTTTTAATTTACTGGCAAAATAAATCAAAACGGCATAATACCAACAAAAAATATTTTGTCAGATTCAAGTTAATTTAATTGATTTATTTAATAAAATTTAAGAAGTTAATCAAGCAAGCAAATAGCAATGCAAGTCGTAAATTCAAAATAAAAATCGATTTTTATTTTTCCTTTATTCTAGCACATTAATATTGCTAGTCGCGCTATTCGAAACCGCAGTGATGCATTTTATTGTTAACATGTTTCATTGTTTTTGTTAAAGCAAAATTCCAGAAGTACATATGTTGAAGCACAGCAAGCATACTTGCAGTTAAAATTTATCTTTTAAGTTGAAATTGATTTTTTAAGCACTATGGGTTTTAATTAATTTGCTTTCTCCACTACAAGCAAATGTCACTTGAATGTCATTTCTCAACCACGAATGATTTAAAATCTCAATATCACAATTTTTTATATTATCGTCTTCATCTTTAAGATCTGCATTTATTGTGTCTTTAATGCCATGCAACAACTTAACAGAAGCAGATTTTATTTTAACAAGCCTAAAAATATATCGCAATTAAAAATGTTATTAAGAAAAGGAATAAAATTTAAAATTTTATTTGATATTTACCTATAATATGGACCACCAGCAACAGCCAGTTTTGTCAATGATTCCTTAAGAACTTCTGCGGACTTCCAAAGATCGGCAGGGCCTCGTTTAGTAACGCTGCCAAAACAGAGACTAGTGTATGTGGCAGGAACAGTGGCGGTATAATTAATCAAGGTTAGTAGGCTCAAAACTAAAACGTATTTCATTGTTTTATTTTAATTTAGCTTTTTTTTCTAATTTGTTACTTCTTTGTTTTGTTTTTCTTTTTAATGCTCGCCCATTCAAGCAGAAAGTTAAACTGATTATTTGAACAGCCATTTCACACTTTTTATGGTTTTCTAGTTCTTCGTACAGTGTTACCAGCTGGGATTTTTTTTCCAAAAATTTCTAACTCAATTTATTTTTTTCTTTTGCAAGTAGTACAAGTATTTAATATAAATTCTGCTTAAGTCCAAGGGGTATTTGAATACCTGCGAGATATATGTATTAACATATGTAAACGCCATAATTCTCCTATTTTAAACTCTATGTTTATTAGTTTTTTTTTTTTTTTTTTAACTCTCAAAAATTATTTATTGTATCTTCTATAAAAAGAACTAACAATAAGTATTAAAATCTTAAATTCTAAAAAAAGTTACATTAGTCCCGACCATGTTAGGCCTAAGCTTTTGGGTAAAAAAAAATTTTCATAAAAAACAAAGCAAATATTTCTAAGATGTATCGTCTATAGCATTGAGGATTAAAGCTGCGGTATCCCTCTTTTTTAATCGGCTATGTCCACTATAATCCAAGATATTGCGAGCAAGGGAATTAGGATGGTCTTCAAGCTTTATTAAGTATTTGCCTGCGTATTTGATGATTTCTGTAGTCACCAGCGGTATGTCTAAATCACAATGTATGTTTGAATTTCTGATGTACCATGGGGCGGAAGTTATCAACCGTAAAGTTTTATTTTGCATACGTTGGATTCTATCCACGTTTGAAGCTGAGGCAGTGCCCCAAAGTTGGATTCCATAAGACCATGTTGGTTTCAAAATACTCTTGTAAATTAGAAGTTTGCAATCTAGGCCAAGTCTCGAGTTCCTGCCAACGAGCCAGTGTAATTGTGTTAGCTTAAGTTCCATTTGTGTTAGCTTTGAGTCAATATGATGTTTCCATGTAAGGCGACGATCAAGATATATACCAAGATATCTCACATAATTATGGTGAGGAACAATGTGATTATTGATTCGAACGGGTGAACAATTATCTCTTCGCAGGGTGAAAGTCACATGAATGCACTTTTGAACGTTCACTTTAATTCTCCATAATTTTAACCACAACTCCAACTGAGTTATATGTTGCTGAAGATTTATTGAGGCTTGATAGGAGTTTTCGTGCGAACTTAGACACGCTGTATCATCAGCAAACGTAGAAGTGTGGACAGTTTCACTTACAGGCATATCGCAGGTATATATCAAATATAAAACTGGTCCAAGAATGCTACCTTGTGGTACACCTGGGGAAATTGGTTTGGATACACTTACGAAGTCTCCTTCAACAACAGCAAATTTTCGTCCAATTATGTAGCTTTTCAGTAGGTTGCTCATATTACAAGGCAAGTGAGCGGTCAGTTTTAGAAATAGACCTTCGTGCCAAACTTTGTCAAAAGCCTGGGAAACATCAATAAAAATAGCTGAACAACACTTCTTCTCTTCAAAAGTCCTTCTTATCACCTGAACCAATCTATGGGCTTGCTCAATTGTGCTATGTCTACTTCTAAAACCAAATTGATGGTTTGGGATACACCCACTATCCCTTAGCATTGGAGACAATTTATCCATAAGCAACTTTTCGAAAACCTTTGAAATAGTTGGTAATAGACTTATGGGCCTATATGACTCGGTTTTGGTTAGGTCTTTACCCGGTTTTGGAATCATTTTAACTTTAGAAATCTTCCAGTGGTCAGGATAGTATTCAAGCCGTAAAATGGCATTAAAAATGAATAGCATGATTCTGACTGACTGGCAATATTGGGGAGCTCCTTTATTAGTAACAACAAATATTTGTATGATAGTAATAAACTGTCTGGCAATTTAATAATAATAATAAACATAATTATCATTAAAGTACTTCTATCCGCCATAATTATCAAAGATAACAGTTTATAAAAACAGTTTAATTAAAACAAAATAGAATTAGATATTTAAACTATGAATTTTACGAGTAGTTTGTTTATTTAAAAAATATGTCCCGTTCTCAAATCATTTACTTATTTCATTAAATGTTAAGCTATCGTTTTATCAGATAAGAAATTTTTATAAAAATTTTCCAAAGAAATGTCGCATATTTAAATAATTTATATTTTATGTATTTTTTGGATCCCAATGTCTTCAATATAAACAAATATTTAATTTTGCCCAGTAGAATCTTTATGGTTCTTCTTTTAATTTACAAAACTTTACCGCTTTAAAATATAGAACTTTGATATAAATTTGACTGTTTAGTATTTTGAATATCGCTCGATGTAGTGTATTGTAAATTGATGTTATTGCAATAACGAGAAAACTTTTAATAAAATGTCAGTTCCTTTGGAGCCACTTTTATATTAGACTGATTTTTTTTCAATAATGGTCCTCAGAATGTTGTAATGGATGCATGCAATAAGGACGAGTTTTTGAGCCGTTTTGACAGAAAACAGCAGAAACAAACAACACGCAACTCACATTTTTTCCATTTTCTACTTCTACTTCTACTCTCGCCTGATTACGTTTTTCATGAATTAATGCAGATGGAAGCATATTCTTTACATATTTGTACTGATCCATCATTACCAATCACATCTACCTGCATATATAACAGTTTTCAAAAGTGTATGGAATTTCTTAAATTTTTGATGGGGATACATTAAAATTTTAGGAATTACGTTTTAATACAAAAAATAGAATTTTTTATAAAGGGGTTTTCAGTAAGAAGTTTGTTTTCTAAAACAAAATAAAACTAAAAGTTTAGATTAAAATTAATCAAATTTTATTGTGTTACGAAGTGAAAAGTTCAGCAATTATGAATGAAAAATTATATCTTGCAAATGTCCACCATGACCACGCTTATAATCACTTTTTGGCAAAATGGCGGTCCAATTTTATTAATCACATCACGAATTTTGAGTTTTAGGGCTAAAACCGATTTGATTGGCTAAGTATAGACTCTGTCCTTAACATAGACCCACAAAAAATAGTCCAGTGGTGTTAAATCACATGATCTGGCTGGCCACTTTACTGCTAATAATCGTGAAATTATGTTGTTGAAACCACATATCAGCGATATTAACGTAGTCAATAATAGGCCAAAATTGAATTGTTAGCATCTTGCGATAGCGTGATCCTTTAACTGTTCCCTCATCTTTGAAGAAAAAACGGGCAAATCGCACCTCCAGACCATATAGCGCACCATACAGTGATATATTGAGCATGCAAAGGCTTCTCAATAATGGCTCTAGGATTTTCAGAAACCCAAGTTAAAAATAGACCTCCTATGAAAAAATGATTTTTTCAAAAAAAACCATCCGGTTGTTTTGGAATGAATTGTTTTTTAACAAACGAAATTTTGCATTAGGCAACAAAAACAAAATTTGAAAACTTTTTTCACCTGTGTAAATCTTTATTAATTTTATTTTTCTTTACAATTATATGTAGCGTCGCTAGTTTTTGGCAATATGTCTTCAATCACAATCTCAATATGACAATCGTATATCTTCCCGTCCTTACCTTTCAGATCTGCATTTATAATTTCTTTTATGTTATCCTTTAATTTTAAAGAAGTAGATCTGATCTTAACAATCCTTAAAAATAAATTAATTAAAAATAATACGGATGCTAAGAAAGCAACAAAATTTATAATTTCAACTTGTATTTACTCGAAATGTCGACCACGAGCAGCCAATCTACTTAATGACATTTTAAGATCATCTTCGTAAATCTTAGCATTATTTTCTTCGCTAGGATCATCACATTTTAAACAAGTAGGACTACCAGCGGCAACAGCTACCACAGTTATTAGACCAAAAATTAAAACGTAGTTCATTTTTCGACTATACTTTTTGATGCTCATCAATGGAAACTAAATGTAGAACTAATTGCTTTAACATTTTTTTCTTCCCTTTATGTAGCATCGGAAAAGTCTAACTGTAGTGTTGCCAATTAGTTAATAATAACTAGTACCTAATTATTTTGTATGTTTAGAACTATGGGTGGACAAAGGGATGGGAACATCTCTTATAAAGTTATTTTTAATTATCCTGGAATTTTAACTTTGAAATAAGTTTGAGTTATAACCTGAAGAATAATTTAAAATATCAATTTCAGTAGAACTACAAAATAAAACTTGATATTTTTTAAGAACTAGTTCGGACACAAAATGTATAATGAAATAAATAACTGGGGCATAGTAAGAGAAGCAAGGTTATGTCCTCACTAGAAAACTTGAAAGGCAAGACAATACACTAATTTATGCATAGAAATCATGATGTCATGTAGAAAAGTCCTAACTGACATAATTGTTGCTTTACAGGATACTTTAAAAACATAGTAAAGATTACATCGGGGTTTTCAATAAGAAGTCTGTTTTTCAATTATGGCAATACCATGTAGTTGGTAAATAGTATTGGCAATTGCTTAAATGTATTCGATTTCACACCAAAATCGCATTAAAATAATTAAAATCTACTATAAAAATGGTGATTCTGTTAAAATTACATTTCGTAAAATTCGTGATATTTTCGGGCAACATAATCCTCCTTCTGAAACTGCTAATAACAATTTGTTTCTTTTAGGTTATCTTGTTGCTTGGTAAATTTAGAATCTTTAGGATCCACTAACTCATTTTGCAATATTTAAAAATTTAAGTGGTAACCTCAAGAATTATATTCAGATTTTTTCACAATTATATAATAACACGCATTATTGGCACATAAGATAAGAGATAAAACGAAAAAAGCAAGAACCATTTTATCTTATAAAAATAATTGTCTTGTGACAAAATTTCTACTAACTGGATTATATTTTTATAACGTTTATGATCATATTTTTTAGTAGTTTATTATTAAGCACAAGGTCTTTATTTAGTAAAAAAATTTTAAAAAAATTTTATTTTTTTATTATTATTTAGTATTTCGCCAAACCATTGGCTGGCATCTTCAGGAGAAACAAAAAAAAAATTATGATACATTTTTACAACTATAATTATTGTTTATGTTAATATATAAACACAAGATCCCATTTTTAAATGCTGTACAAGTCTATTTGAATGGTTTAAAAATTATAAGGGCGAATGGCTAATCTGTTAATTTTATTTATTTTTTAATAATGATTAAATGTTTCGATTTAATTTTTTAACAAAATCGTGTTAAAAGATTTATTTGAAAAAAATATAAATTTTGTAGAACATAAATTTTTTATGAATTAGTATTAAATATATCGGGTTTCTCAGCAAGACGTATTCGTAGTAGATGCATTGGCAATTGTTATAAGGTTCAACTAATGCAGGAACTGAAGCCGACCGACCATTCACATCGCCTTAGATCCGTTTAATTAATTTAGAAACAACCGACTGGTTTTTCTGAAAAAATCATTTTGTCAGACGAAGCCCATTTTTACTTGTCAGGATATGCCAACAAGCAAAATTGCCGCATTTAGGCTTACGAAAATCGTCGAGTGATTATTGAGAAGCCTTTGCATGCTCAACGTGTCACGGTATGGTGCGCTGTGTGGTCAAGAGGTGCGATTTGCCCGTTTTTTCTTCAAAGATAAGGTTGAAAATGCAGGAAAGGTCAATAGATCACGCTATCGCGAGATGCTAATAATTCACATTTGGCCTATTATTGACTACATCAATACCACTGACATGTGATTTCAACAAGACGGTGCCACATGTCACACAGCCAATGAAACGATCAATTTATTGTAAACCAAATTTCCCAATCGCGTAATTTCACGACAATCACCAGTTAAGTGGCCAGCCAGATCATGTGATTTAACACCACTGGGGGCTGTGGTAAGCACAGAGTCTATACGTAGGGGATCGAATCGATTTTAGCCTAAAAACTCAAATACCATTATCTTATTAAGAAAATAGGACCGCCATTTTGGCAAAAAGTGAATAAAAACTTTGATGAAATAAACGACATCTGTCAGCATGGTCATAGTGGACATTTACCAGATATAAATTATCATTTATAATTGCCGAAATCTTCTCTTCGTAATACAATAAACATTTGAGTCATCTTAATCTAAATTGTTTGTTTTTTTTTTATTAAACTTCAAACTTCATGTTGAAAAATCACTTCACATATACAGGACTACTTTACTGCAGAATAATCAATCTGAAAATCAAAGGACTCCCTTAACATTAAAGTTTCTCTGTTACGGAAGGCATGGAAGAACAAGTGCAAAATTCAAGCAAGAAAAATATTTGTTGGAAAATTTATTAAAATTTCCCCCCAACAGATACAGCAACGTTTTAAATATGGTTAAGTACAATCCAATTATTTTTTGAAAATTAAATCAAATATAAATCAAATTCTCTTTTATTTTTTACAAACGAACTTTTGCATTAGCCAACAAAAACAAAATTTGAAAACTTTTTTTCACCTGTGTAAATCTTTATTAATTTTATATTTCATTACAATTAAATGTAGCGTAGCTACGTTTTCGCAATAGGTCTTTAATCACAATCTCAATATGACAATCGTATATCTTCTCGTCCGTATCTTTCAGATCTGCATTTATTATTTCTTTTATGCCATCCTTTAATTCTATAGAAGTAGATCTGATGTTAACAATCCTTGAAAATAAATTAATTAAAAATAATACGGATGCTAAAAAAGCAACAAAATTTATAATTTCATTTTGTATTTACTCGTAATGTGGACCTCGAAGATCAGCCAATCTACTTAATGCCTTTTTAAGATGATGTTCGTAAGTCTTATCATTAATTTTTTCGCTAGGATCATCACATTTTAAACAAGTAGGACTACCAGCGGCAACAGCTACCACAGTTATTAGACCAAAAATTAACACGTATATCATTGTTCGACTATATTTGTTGAGACTCATCAATGGAAACTAAATGTAGAACTAATTGCTTTAACATTTTTTCTTCCCTTAATGTAGCATCGGAAAAGTCTAACTGTAGCGTTGCCAATTAATTAATAATAATTAATGCCTAATTAAATTGTATGTTCAGAACTATGGGTGGACAAGGGGATGGGGACATCTCTTACAAAGTTATTTTTAATTATCCTGGAATTTTAACTTTGAAAAAAGTTTGAGTTATAACCTGAAGAATAATTTAAAATATCAATTTCAGTAGAACTACAAAATAAAACTTGATATTTTTTAAGAACTAGTTCGGACACCAAATTTATAATAAAGTAAATAACTGGGTCATAGTAAGAGAAGCAAGGTTATGTCCTCACTAGAGAACTTGAAAGTCAGAAAGTAACAATGGGCCCACGTATTTGAGTTATCAAAAAAAAAAACAGCAGACAAAACAGTGCACAATAATTTATGCATAGAAATCATTGTCCTAACTGAAACAGTTGTTGCTTTACAGGATAATTTAAAAACATAGTAAAAATTACATCGGGGTTTTCAATGAGAAGTCTGTTTTTCAATTGTGGCAATACCATGTAGTTGGCAAACAAAACAAAAAACAAAATCGCATTAAAATAATTAAAATCCACTATAAAAACGGTGATTCGTAAAATTCGTGGTATTTTCGCGCAAGGTAAGCGTAGCATACCTGTCAGTTATGTCATCTTGCTACTTTATAAATTTAGAATCTTTATGATCCACTAACTCATTTTTCAATATTTAAAAATTTAAGTGGTAACCTCGAGAATTATATTCAGATTTTATCACAATTATATAATAACAAGCATTATTGGCATAAAATTATTACCAAATATAATAATACATAAGATAAGAGATAAAACGAAAAGAGCAAGAACCATTCATTATCTTATAAAAATAATTGTCATGTGACAAAATTTCTACTAGCTGGATTATATTTTTAAAAAATTTATGTTAATATATAAACACAAGATGCCATTTTTAAATGCTGAACAAGTCTATTTGAATGGTTTAAAAATTATAAGGGCGAATGGCTAATCTGTTAATTTTATTTATTTTTTAATAATGATTAAGTGTTTCGATTTAATTTTTTAACGAAATCGTGTTAAAAGATTTATTTGAAAAAAATAGAAATTTTGTAGAACATAAATTTTTTATGAATTAGTATTAAATATATCGGGTTTCTGTGCAAGACGTATTCGTAGTAGATGCATTGGCAATTGTTACTGCACGAAAGTCAAATTAAAATA
Source organism: Trichopoda pennipes (assembly GCA_030448955.1). Classification (NCBI taxonomy): domain Eukaryota; kingdom Metazoa; phylum Arthropoda; class Insecta; order Diptera; family Tachinidae; genus Trichopoda; species Trichopoda pennipes. Next base: position 160,040 of record JASKUP010000161.1, read on the forward strand.
ATTAAAACAAGTGAAAATGGGCTCCGTCTGACAAAATGATTTTTTCAAAAAAATTAGCCGGTTGTTTCTGCATGAATTGAACGGATCTACGGCGTTATGAATGGTCGGTTGGCTTCAATTCCTGTACTAGTTGAACCTTATTAGGCTTCAAAGTCAAATCCTTATGCAAATTTCGCGATATGGTGGTTTTGGATGACTCTAATTCTTGAGAACGTCGAGGAATTGACAAATTCGGCCCACGGCTGCCTTATTTTCATTTGAACAACCCAGTCGAACACGCGTTGGTATTCGTACATTTTGTATCGAGCCTGGTGATTCAAATTTAACGACTAAATTCTCAATAGAGAGAGAGAAAGAGAGAGAGAGCTAATATTTGCGTACGTGTGAGTATGCTCCGTTCAAAAGAATTCTGCAAGAAAAACTAAAAGTAACAACTCTTGGAACTTATTTTACAAAAATTCATTTTCGTTAAAGATAATGTATTTTTATTCCGAATTTCATGTAGCGCCAACTTCTAGGAATGCTTGTTTTCTACCTTTTTCATCGAAGTTTCTTAAAATCAATTATTTATAAATTCAACTATCCTGATTCTTATAAACTCATATACTCTAGGTAAAATTAAAAATAAAAATTACACATCCTGATCGGCACCCAAAAAATAAAAAACCTAATGGAAATAAATTTTAGTCTACCCAGCATTTACTTCGCAAACTTCCTTATTTTAAAACTAATCGATCGTTATGGAATTGGGAAAAAAAAGTATAAATAATTACTACGGAATTTATTTACGACAGGCAAGCAACACGAAACTCCAACATTTTAAAAACTACACATAACAATAAAAATGTTGTAACGATCCTCAGTTTAAGTTACAATAGAATAATTAACACAAAAAAAAGTAAACTATAATGACATATTGTGTGTGTTTACAAATTTAGAAGTTTCTAAGAAATTTTTTGAACAAAAAACAAAAGCAATATAATACATTAACATTCCAGGAACTAATTTTAACAATCAGATAATAAAAACAACTAACACAGAACAAGAAGAAGCACAACTAAGACAACCACTAAATAATGATAACGTCGACTATATGTGATGCCCTGAAGTAGATTTTCAAGATAATATAAAAGCTCCATCTCTTGGGCAATAGCACACTATAAACGTTGTTGAATTAAGATATAAAGTTAACACGGCAGCTTTTAGGCGTTAAAGTTGTAAACTTGCCATCGTGTATGTTTTCTTTGTGTGCATAAAAGTAAATACCTGCTCTAAAAAATTGTGGAATTTAATTCAAAACTTGTGAAAAAAGAGCTCGTAAAAAACTAAGCGTTTATTAAAGGAGTAAACGTAACAATAAAAAAATTTTCGAAAAAAAAATAATAAATTAAAGTTAAAAATTAAAAGCTGGTAATGTTTATTCGCCTCTTTGTTTAAAACTGTTACCTAAAATTTTATCACAAATAATTACTTCAAGCAACGGCATCAATAGCCAAAGCTGAACTCGGTTAGTTCATGTTTTTTAAAAAAAACCGCAAAAAACAAACAAAGAGCTGCACTACAAATAATTCCTCGAGACATTTTCGGAACTTATTTCAGCAAATAATTAAACATTAATTCAAACAGAAAAATCAGCCAGGATTGAACCAAAATTTCAATATCAAAAATTTTTAACATCTCCAATTGATTCTTAAGAGGCACAAGAGATGCCAATTACAAAGTGTGTTGAGAGGAAATTTATTATACCTTTACCGAGGCGTTAAAAAATCAGACAAAGAGAGATCTGGTTATAATATAATTTGGTATTTGCTTCTAAATATGTACCATTGCCGCCAGTCCTAGTACTTTTAATTACTTCAGAGATAACAGATCCCTCAAACTAAATTTGAAAATATAGACTTTCCTAATAAAAATTCTCAATATTTTGCAGAATCAAACAGTATCGCTAATCTGTATTTAAATTAATAAAATTTAATAAATAACCATTTTTTGCTACAAAATTTTTAGAACTTTATTGCGAACCAATTATTACATGAGATAAAATACACTCAACGTTAATAAAAGTTCTTTTTAAGCACTGTGTGCTTTAGTAATTCTCCTCTCGCCAGGACAATCAAGTGCGGTTTGAGTGCCATTTGGCATCCAGGGTTGAGACACAATCTTAATAACACATGTTTTTGTGTTCTTCTGCCCGTCCTTGAGCTCCACACGTATGGTGTGCTTAGTGCCAGCTACAATTTGTGTAGAAGCAGAAATGATTTTAACAAGTCTACAAAAGTGATAATAAAAATATCGCTTTAAGAAAACGGAAAATATTTTCAACTTTATTCGATATTTACTCGTAATTTTTTCCACTACCAGCAGCCACTGCACTGTGTGATTCGATTTACATCCGCACCTGGCTATGTAGCCTTTATCAGATGGTGGATCTAACCACTGCATGATTTGGAACGTCATGCTCGTCCTAGAAAGCCGAAGCTTTAATTCTATGCAACAGAAATCTTCTAGTTGCAACTTTAATGATTCCAGAGCAGGGCTGCAAATCATCACACCTTGCTAAAGAGTTGGAGACTTTCCAACTCCTGTCCAGAACACATGTCTAGCATGCTCACTGGACTGGATCATTCACTTTGCGTGTCATTATCAGTGAGATGATCCTGGCCACCATAATAACCATTATACTGTTATGGGGCTGCGAAACCATAACCACCACGTTACTCCCATATAGGGGCCAACCTCAATGATCAGCCAGAGAACTATTAAATGTCTAAAGAGACAAATAATGAACTCTGGGGCTCACTGATCCCCGTGGAAATAAAGTGGAGCTTCCAGTTGACTCCCTGCCTGTCTTCAGGGGACTGGGCTCCCTTTTTCCCCCAGTTGCACAGGTCTAGATAGCTGTTACGTACTATAAAGACCATAAATGTACCCCCGGGGGGTAGCAGCCACTGCACTCAATGATTTTTTGACAGTTTCTTCTAACTTCTTAACACTTCTAACTTCTTCCACGTTTTTAGGACAGCCAAGACAGATGCTACTGCCAGCTGCAACAGCTACCAAAGCTATTAGACCAAAAACTAAAACGTATTTCATTGTTTTATTATTTTTGCTCATGTTCACCAATTGAAACTCAAAGTTGAACTGATTATTTTAACAATTGTTTCACACTTTTTAAACTGTTCTTTCAGTTTCTGTAGGTACTCGTATGTATGAATTTATATTTTCATGCATTTTTAACTGTAATTTGCTTTTTGCTACTAATTTGCTTTTTGTTGTTTTTTCTTTTTCTTTTTGGGGGAGGATTACGAAAAATTTATTTCAGAGTTAATTCGCTTATCGCGTATACTCTGTCTGGGCTAATAAATTGTAAAAGATTTTTGTACAAATTTATTGTGATCTTTATCAAAATTTAATAATCACAAACATTATTTGGATAAAAGTATTTTTAAAGTCTCTTATCATATAAGAAAGATAACGGTTTATGACAACAACAAACAACTACAAGTAGAAAATTCGACTTTGTCAAACCTTAAGCACCATACACATATTATATTATATTATATTATATATTATATTATATTATATTATATTATATATTATATTATATTATATTATATTATATTATATTATATTATATTATATTATATTATATTATATTATATTATATTATATTATATTATATTATATTATATTATATTATATTCTATTATATTATATTATATTATATTATATTATATTATATTATATTATATTATATTATATTATATTATATTATATTCTATTCTATTATATTATATTATATTATATTATATTATATTATATTATATTATATTATATTATATTATATATTATATTATATTATATTATATTCTATTCTATTCTATTCTATTCTATTCTATTCTATTCTATTCTATTCTATTCTATTCTATTATATTATATTATATTATATTATATTATATTATATTATATTATATTATATTATATTATATTATATTATATTATATTATATTATATTATATTATATTATATTATATTATATTATATTATATTATATTATATTATATTATATTATATTATATTATATTATATTATATTATATTATATTATATTATATTATATTATATATTATATTATATTATATTATATTATATTATATTATATTATATTATATTATATTATATTATATTATATTATATTATATTATATTATATTATATTATATTATATTATATTATATTATATTATATTATATTATATTATATTATATTATATTATATTATATTATATTATATATTATATTATATTATATTATATTATATTATATTATATTATATTATATTATATTATATTATATATATTATATTATATTATATATTATATTATATTATATTATATTATATTATATTATATTATATTATATTATATTATATTATATTATATTATATTATATTATATTATATTATATTATATTATATTATATTATATTATATTATATTATATTATATTATATTATATTATATTATATTATATTATATTATATTATATTATATTATATTATATTATATTATATTATATTATATTATATTATATTATATTATATTATATTATATTATATTATATTATATTATATTATATTATATTATATTATATTATATTATATTATATTATATTATATTATATTATATTATATTATATTATATTATATTATATTATATTATATTATATTATATTATATTATATTATATTATATTATATTATATTATATTATATTATATTATATTATATTATATTATATATATTATATTATATTATATTATATTATATTATATTATATTATATTATATTATATTATATTATATTATATTATATTATATTATATTATATTATATTATATTATATTATATATTATATTATATTATATTATATTATATTATATTATATTATATTATATTATATTATATTATATTATATTATATTATATTATATTATATTATATTATATTATATTATATTATATTATATTATATTATATTATATATTATATTATATTATATTATATTATATTATATTATATTATATTATATTATATTATATTATATTATATTATATTATATTATATTATATTATATTATATTATATTATATTATATATTATATTATATTATATTATATTATATTATATTATATTATATTATATTATATTATATTATATTATATTATATTATATTATATTATATTATATTATATTATATTATATTATATTATATTATATTATATTATATTATATTATATTATATTATATTATATTATATTATATTATATTATATTATATTATATAG
>JASKUP010000162.1:0-57512 GCA_030448955.1 Trichopoda pennipes
TTCACTTGATGGATGGGTTTCACTTGGTTCTATTAGAAATGGTTAACAGATGTTAATCTGTATGACTTTAAAGTACAACTTATCACCAAATTTTGATAGTGTTAGTTCTAATGAGTTTTTGGAAAAAATTCTATAAAAAGATGATTTGTTTAAGTTTCCAAAGACAATAATTATCAGTAAAAAACAAGGTAACGAAATGCCCTAGTATATGTTTAACTAGCTGCGTAGTTTTCTAAGAAATCTTTTATACACAAGACACCAACAATATGCTTTTAAGAAATTCCATGAAATAAGCTAAATAACAGAAAACAAAAACAAGTAACACAGAACACAAAACTAGACAAAACATACAGCCAAGCAAGCGTCTACACTGAATGATAATTACAAACAATAATATGGAATTATGTCAGAGAAGAATATTCTTATGCGAGAACGGCTCAAAGCAAATATATAAGCACCACTGCTATGAAATGAATTAAAACAAGTTGAGGCATCGTTGCGAATAGACAAAAAAAAAATAAAGCATATTTTAAGGCGTTATAAAGATGAAGCTATCATAGTGTTTATTTTGTGTGTAGTGAAAATAAATAAATCGTTAAATTTGAATTAAAAATTTCTATCGTGTTGTGTTATTATTTTGCAATAAAACAAGGCAATATAACAAAACGTTTCTTAAAAGAAATAAACGTTACAACTGGCATCAGACGTGAAATTGCAAATTAAAAATTAAATTATAATGAAGTTTGATGAACTAAAAGTTGAGCAGCTAAAAAGGGATAGAATAAACTGGAAACAGTGAAGAATAGGCAATACGACAGAATTGCAAAAGAGGTTATGTAATGAAATCAAGCGGCATGCTATCGACATTGGAAAGAGAAGATGAGATTGATGTATGTATCCTGGGCAGCAAACAACGTTAATGACTTAAACTCAATGTTTATCGTCATGATGGCAAAAATGAAAGCAATTCAAGAAAGTTCTAGAACCAACAGTGCAAAAATTGATAACACAAAGGCAGTGAAAATTGAACAAGAAAGCTTTAGAACCATCAGGGAAAGGCTTGTATGTAAAATAAATGGCAAACTTTAAGAAATTTCAGAAATCTTCGCAAGCGAGTGAGTAAATGAATCAATTCAAGTTGAGACATCATTGAGAATAGAATACAAAATAATAAAGCAGCTTTTAAGGCGTTGCCGTACTAAAGTTTTCATAGTGTTTAATTTAATATAAAACTCTAAATTGCTGTCTTATTTTGCAATTATTATGCAATGAAAAAACTTAATATAACAAAATATTTATTAAAAAAAATAAACGTAACAATATGCTGTAATAATGTCACGACTGCTTAGACCGCACCAGAGGGTGCATTTTTCTTAATATTGTTACGTTTATACCTTTTACAAACGTTTTGTTGTGACTTCTTTATTGCAAAGTAAATAACATTAGTTTTTAGAGTTTTTAGGTTATTAACAAGTTTATTTATTTTAACTACACAAAGTTGACACAACAGAACAACTTACTTAAGGTGCACGTCTTTTCTTCCAGAGGTTTAATTTTACACTGATTGATTATCCACTCAGATGCTGCCCTATTTATATTTGTCCATTTAAAGTCTAGCAGATTTAAGAATCTTCTACTCCCTTTGTATGACATTTTGTTATAGTATGTTGTAAATATGATGTATAGGCGCCTGTATGTCTGTGTGTATTTTTGTTTTTATGCTGATGAGGTTTCTGCTGGGGATTTATTTCAAAATGTTTGTTGTTGTCTTTTGTAGACAAGGTTTCTTAGAAAACTATGCAGATGGTAAACAGCATACATGTTTGTTGTTGTCTTGCACATTTAGTTAGAAAACAGAAATTTGTTTTTTTTTGTCTTGTATGCCAGGCAGTTAGTAAACAGCATATCAAATTGTTGTTGAGTTTGTAAAATTTCTACGCAGTTTGTAATCAGTAGTTCGCTTTATTGCTTAATTATTTTTTTTTAAACTTAAGCAAGACATGTCCGTAACAATATAATGAAGTTTTAAGACAATTTTATGTATATTAGGAAAACTGCTAAGATAAAGTGATCATTATCAATGAACACTATTTGAAGGCATGCCTTCCTTAATGACTGAATTTCAGAAAAAAAAAATTTTTTAAATCTATAACATGACTTACTACGTATACTGATTTGTATAATCAAAAAGTAAGCGCAGTAGGGTAGTTTGTTAATTATTAAACCCCTTCTTAAGTTTCTATATATATAAAAATTAAGCCCAAAATAGGTGTCCGTTGGTTGCCAGTGTTTGACGAGATGCGCCGTCGGATTTCCACTAAACTTTCGCAGTACCTTCGTAATGGTCGTTTGCTGGTTTCATGCGTTTACGCACAATAGTGCGTCCACAGTGCATGTTTGAAACAAGACATATTTTTCCAAAAAATCAAAATTTTTTTCCATTGAATACTTTGACTTAATGTTTCGCATCAAATGAAATGTGTATTTTCGTTTGCACGTTGGTGTGTGTGTGAGTATGTGTGTGTTTGCACAGAATGCGCCGGCAATACAAATTGAAATATTCTCAAGTTCTTGGATGTGTAAACAAATAGAGAATTTTGTTTTTCAAATTTTGTTGCATTTTGTGTGTGTGATTTACGTGTTCAAATGCAAAATGATCCATCAGCCGAACATTTTTCAAAGCGATTGTTAGATATTGGGAATGGCGCAATTTTAATTGACCCCCACCACAAAAATGATTACGCTTCCAGATAATTTTTGCCACTTTGCACAATTAATACAAAAATTGGTCACAAACATATTTCCCGATATTGCACAAAATTTTAGAAACCATGATTGGTTGGGGGAAAGAGCTATCTTAGCTACGAAAAATGCAGATGTTTCGGATATCAATGTGACAATTTTGAATGACATTTCCGGGGAAATTTTTATCTACAAATCGGTTGACTCTGTTACCAATCAAGAGGATGTTATAAATTATCCAGTCGAATTTTAAAATTCGTTTGAGTTACCTGTTCTGCCGCCGCTCCGCATGCAAGTGAAAGTTGGTGTACAAATTATTTTGCTTAGAAATATCTGCCAGCCACGACTTTGCAATGGGACACGTTTAGTAGCCAAAAAAGTCATGAAAAATGTGATTGAAGCAGAAATTTTAAAAAGGAAAGTATAAGGGCTAGGAGTGTTGATACGCATTCCAATGATTCCTCCAGATCTGCAGTTTGATTTTAAACAGCTTCGGTTCCCCATACGTGTCGTTTTTGCAATGATCCCTGTTTATGGCAAGGTCAATTATATGCATCATGTTCACGTGTTAATAAACCAACTGCTTTGTTGGTCTATACCGCGAACCAAAGTCAATCGAAGAATGTCGTATATATAAAAGCATTGCAATAGAATAAGACGCTTTATATAAGCACACAAAAATATTGAATTGCGAAAAAGATAAAATTATAAAAAAAAACCTAAAAACGAAAAAAAAAGAAATTGTGTTCTTTCTGATTAATTTTCTTAAATGATTGAATTTTTAGCCGCACACAAAAAAGAACGCTGCAGAATAAAAACAAACCACAAATGAATTGCAAAGCAGTCACGGGCACGCCAGTATATTATAATTATCACAGCTAAACGATGACAGAAATATTCAAATATCAAACTCTGAATTAATTTTCTAAAAATTTACCTTCAATATATTCTTTATTTTATTAACTTGAAAGCTTGTAATTATTATTGTTGTTAACTTCAATTATTCGAGTTCTCTTTCTTGTCATTATCATTTGAGCTGTTGTCTGCAATTAGTATAAAGTACAATTTAAATAACATGGAGATAGATGAGTAGAGAAAAGAACTTTGTTTTATATGCTTAAACATTAATGCTTTTAACTGTAACATACAAGTACAAAAGAGAAAAGGAATTGATAAAACTGAGTGACAAACGGAAATGAAAACAAATTTAAATCAAAAGTTAAATCAAATGGCTTCTAAACTCTAGTTTCAATTGCAAAAGCCATAGTTAGATAAGCAGCCATTTATTAACTATACAAGTGCAGCCATTGCTTACCGATATGCCTTTAGCCATCAGGAAGGCATTTTTTAAACAACAATTACATTTGTTGTTTTTTTTGGTCTGAAGAAGCAGAAATCTAGCAAATTGACATCCTTCTATAAGTATGATTAGAGAACAAACAATAATACTTGCAAAATGGACACAACTATTAAACTGTCTGAATCTGGGGGTTTCATTTCAATCACTCATCTTTTCCCTATTAAACATTATTTAGTCCAATGTGGCTGTCAAGTTGTTAGCAAAATAAATACGATATACAACACTCACAATAACCAAAACTTACATAGGTAAATAAACATGTATATGTACACACACACACACCTACGTAATAATAACTCACTTGTAGAAGAAAAAATAAAATCTAGTACAACAGACCGACACAAAATTATTTACCAGGAAGTCACATACATATGCAATATCTGTGTGTGTGTGTGTGTATTTGTTTCTCCACATTCAATATACGTTTAGCTTAATGTTTCTATTGAAATCACTTTAGATCTCTCTGTACCAATCTGCCCATCAAATGTTGTCAAGTTTTATAGGCAGAGTTACACCAGGCCACAGACAAGTTGATGACCCATTTTTAAAAATTGTTTTAAAATTGCTTTTAATTTTTTCCCCCTTTTTCTTATTTTTGCAATTTACAGTTTCTATTGGCAAATGTTTTATTGACCAAAAAGTTCATTTAACAATTTTTGCTGAGAATAAAATAAAAATTGCTGTGTCAAAGCAATTATATCATTTTCTACTAAAATTTTTTTCAATGTGAAAAATAGTTGGAAGGCGAAAAACAACAAAAAGCATTTAATTGGTTTCTTTTTATAAAGCAACTTTTCCTAAATTGGATGTAAATGTCTGGTCTATGTGAATGAGAAAAAGTCAATAACAAAAAAAAAAGAATAGAATAAAATAAAATATTGATAACATTGATGTATGCTGTGCTTAAGTTGACATCTAGTTCTGAGTTGCTATTAGTTTTACAGAAGAGTGCGTGGTAAATATATTCTTTAACAGAACACAAAAAATGCTGATTCCTCAAACAAGCTTCTTATATAATTTTAAGTGTTGAAGAATGCTCAGGATAAGTGGTGTAAAATCACAATATTTTTTGAAAACTAAAAATATTTATCCATTCGTAGGTTTTTATTTTAATGTCAGGCAAAATAGTTATTTTTATTACTGACAAAGCAGTATTTAAAATACAACAACAATTCGATTTTTTGTACAACAATCTTACACCAGGTTTAAAATGTATTGAAAACTGAGCTGGCTTCCTTCTACAATGTAAATTTGCTTTATCTGAGATAAAAATAAATGCATATTTAAAACAAAAACTAAATAATCGAAATACGTATCCTTAGCTGGCGATATAATAAACCGTTTCAAATGAGACTAGCAAGATACTCAGTGTAAAAATCGAGCTCTCGCAACCTTGGCATTATATATCGGGGTTTTCCAATAAAAAGTTTATTTTTCAATTGTGGCAACAACAACAACATGATAGTTTTGATGTTTAGTTTTTCGATGTGTTCATAGTAAATGCATTGACAAATGTTATAAGTTCAATTTCGCATGAAAATCTCATTAAAATAATTAAAATTCACTATGAAAATGGTGGTCCTATTAAAGTTACAGTTTGTAAAATTCGTGATATTTTCGAACATCATATTTGCCCTTTTGAGATCGCTATTACAAATTTAACGTTAAATTTAAGTCGAAAGGGTCGATGCAACTGTGTGAGTAATGACGCATGTTCAAACGGATCGTTCAACTAAAAGCATCGCAGCCGAGGGTCACAGTGTTAAAGCAGATCCAAATTTGTCAATTCCTCGACGTTCGCAACAATTGGTGTTTTTTTTCGTGATATGTTTTACATCTGCACCTGGCAGTGAGCCTTAATCAGATGATGATTAAACCACTGTGAGTGAAAAGCAGCGCCACTCACGCCCTAGAAGGCAGAAGTCTAATTCTAGCAACAGGCCCTTCCTAGTAGCAATTTCATTGATTCCAGAGCAGGGCTGCAAACCACTACTCCTTGCTGAAGAGCTAGAGACTATCCAACTCCTGTCCAGAACACATGACTAGCATGCTCACTGGATCTGGATCATTCACCAGTGGGTGTTATTAAAGGCGAGATGATCCTGGTCACCATAAAAAACAAACCTCTTATGGGGCCGCGAAACTACAACCACCACGATAGTCCCATATAGGGGCCAACCTCAATAATCAGCCAGAGAAAAGCTAAATGTCTAAAGAGTCAAATAGCGGAACTCTGCGGGCTCACTGATTCCCGTGGAAATAACGTGGAGCTTCCAGTTGTACCCCTGCTGACTTCAGGGGACTGGGCTGCCTTATACCCCCAGTTGCACAGGTCTAGATAGTCGAAGTTCTATAAAGACCAATAAATGTGCCCCCAGGGGGAGGGGGGGGGGCAACAATTGATGTTATACAACACAACCACGTAGCGAATTTTGCATAAAGCTTTGATTTTTCAGCCTTACAAGGTTCATTTTGTGCAGGAACCATTTACATAACCGTACATACGCTCAAGTCAAAATCATTTTTTGTTTTTTGTATGAAAATATCATTTTTTTAGATGAAGGCCATTTTCACTCGTCAAAGTATGTCGACAAGCAAAATTGCGGCATATGGGCTTTTAAAAATCCTAAAGCGATTATTGAGAAGCCTTTACATGCTCAGCGTGTCATTATATGGTGCCCAATGTGTGCTGACGTGATGGCCCGTTTTTTTCGATGATGACGCTGCCAGTGCGGTAACATTCCATGGATCACGCTATCGCAAGATGCTAGTTACTCAGTTTTGGCCTCTAATTGATGACGTGGATATCAGTGATATGTGGTTTCAACAGGACGATTCCATATGTTACATAGCCAATGAAAAAATCAACTGATAGTAAACCCAATTTCCCGATCGCATAATTTCACGACAATGAGCAGTTAAGTGGCCAGCTAGATTGTTTGATTAAACACGACTCAGGTGCCCCTGTATGCTAATAGGTAGTGTATTAGCGGACGGAGGTTGTGAGCTCGATTCCCTACAAAGACCTTGCTCAAAGGCCTGCTCAGTGATGAAGGCATGGTCACTGGTTACTGTACTGTCTTATAAGAGAGTTAATTTTCGTAACTATTTTTCTACTTTTACCACTGGTCGCATCTCTTCTCTATCCCTTTTCTAAAGAATGTAGCACGGTACTTGACTAAATAGGCATTGTTTCCCCAGAAGTGCTACTTTTCTTTAAACAAAAAAAAAAAAAAAACTGGATTATTTTTGTTAATTAAGGACAGATTTTATACGAAGTCAATTAAGTCGACTGCAAGTCAACTTAAAACTCAAACTTCGTGATGTGATTAACAAAATAGGATGGCCTTTTCGCTACAAACTGTTAAAAATCTTTGGTAAAAGAAAAGGCATCTGTCAGTGTGGTCGAGGTGTACATTTGCCAGATAATTGTCGTCACTCATAATTGCCGAACTTTTCGCTTCGTAATACAATAAAAATTTGAATCATCTAAATTCAAATTTTATTATTTTAGTTTGTTTTAGAAAACAAACTTTTTGTTTAAAAACTCTTTATGTGAAAGTATAGACAATATACGACAATTATTCCTATAAGATAAATCTATGTGGCAACACTAAGGATATGACGAATCTTGGATGTTATTACAGGTATTTTTGTCTCAACTTCCAATATACACTGGGCACAAACGATATTTTAAGTCAGCAATTTTGGACCCTCTGTTACTTTTAAGGCAACATATCATTTGCTGGTAGCAGAGGAGTTTTAACTACAATTTTAAAAATATTCTTAATTCCAAAAATATATATTCTAAATATTGAAAGAAGATCAGCTTTTCAAACTCTTTAATAGACAGAAAACCTGTGACAATAGTGTTCCCGATTTCTATGTGCACCTGCTTGAGAAATTATGCGACCGTAAAATTTCTCTTGCAATAAATGGTTTGTGTGACTTGTGCCATAGTAGTTACGAAGCTAAAGGTCACTAGTATTAATATTAACCAATTGTGGGCAAAAAACAAATTGGTTGTCATGGTTTAGTAGCATAGAAATTTCAAGGTGGCGGTGTTTCCTTTCTCACGTTCGAAAAACCGCGGGCCGATAATGCCGCCTGACCAAAAGTCGCATCATTACGGCGACAATTTAGCGATTTTATTATGCACAGCGTTTTCAGAAGGATTTTATGAAGTCATGCCATAAAATTTTCACTATTTTGATATTAAATTATCACGATTAAAATTATTATTATTCCCAAGAGTACAACATTCCATACTTAAAATTTCTCAATTCTGTACTAAATACCTGTTAAAGGAAGGATGACAGCTGTATTCTTGACACTTAAACACTTGATAGATAATTTACTTCCTAACGTCAATTTAGCTTTAATAAAAAAGAAAAAAAGAAAAACTTGGTAAAACCTAAAAATATATGGCACGCCGGCAGTGCCCTAAATTAAAAGCCTGTTGAAACCTACTCTTATTGCGTAAATATGTAAAAATATATTTCAATCGCTCCAGATATTTAGCAAGTGCTAATTTATTTTCAAAATATTTCGTTTCCATTCCACTGTGCACTTGAAAATATATTAAATCTCATAGGCCTTTTTGTAACTTAGTTCAGGCTGACTATCGGGCCCCGTTTATTTCAAGTTTTCATTCATACCATTTACGTCTTCTATTCCAATTGGGCCATAATTTATTTTAATATCATATTTTACAACAAAGAAGTAGAAAATAAAAATAAACGCTCTTATTTGAACTTGCTTTTTCTAACGCCTTTTCGGATTTTGTAAAACGAATTAGACTTACCCTTCTCCATTAAAAGTTTCCAAATTAAATAGGATCAATACATTTTATTCTCATATTTTTACAATTCAGCAAACAAAAAAGAAAAAACGTCTACAAACATTTTTATTGTGCCAATAAATGTTGCAATCCAAAGTATCAAAGCAACAACAACAACTTGAGCCAACAGTAACATAAAAATGTAATAAAACTTACTTATTGCCAATGTTTTCATACAATGACCGTTTTCCTTGTTATTCCAATCTAAACTATTAATGTTGGCAACTCATATATTTTATCGCTTAATTGAAAATTTTTATGATGTTAAAGTGTATGGCTGCATGTGTTATTTTTTAAGAGTAATTTGACCATTCGAAAGGAAAACTGTTGTTAAACTGAGCATAAAGTTATGATCTTATTTTGTTGCCATTACCAATGGTGTTATATTATATTGTTGCTGTTAGTGTTGTTGTTTGCCAACAAACATTGAATACTTTTTAATGGCCCAAAATACTTTTATAAGACTACGAGCTCTTAATAAAACTTTCAATAATGTGTTTCCTCTAAATAGCAGAGGTGTTTATATGATGTTAAGATTATGTGTAGGTGTGAATGGAATAGTAAAAAAAATAAAAAAAGTTATTACTTGGGGTAATAAAAAATATACAAAAATATGACCGAAAAATGTGAAATACAAATTAAGTCGTACAACTTCAGTGTGTTAAATTTACCGTAAAAAATGTAGATAAAATTTTATGCGTCAAACCCAACAGATATAAGGGGAAAACTAAAAATGCATGTTCTAAAACAATGTTATGAATGATCAAAATGAGTATAAAAATAAAAAAAAATATTACACTGAGAGCGATAAAACTGTTAGAGCTCTCTGTGTTCATTGACCTTTAGGTGTTTTTTCTAGGGTTCCATGTACAAAGTTTAAGTTATGGCACTGTTTTGAATGGAATAAAACAAAGTACATTTTTGAAATCGCCTTCAAATTTACTAAAGATATTCTTCTGGCATTAAAATTTGCACTGGCTGACTCGAACGTATTCTTCTCTGGAATATTTTTTGTAACATTTGTGGCCGAATACTACCAAATAGCGTGGAAAATGTTTCGGGTTAATTGGAATAAACTAGGGACTTCGCATATCGCAATAGAAAAGAGACTAGCGATGCTAAAACTTGTAGGGTATTTCACGAGTCTCAAACTTGAAACACTATACAGACAGTTTTTCTGGCTGTAATGGTGTCTCAACTTATCCTTAAGGCCCCCCGGGGGCACACTTATCGGTCTTTATAGAATATTTGACCATCTAGACCTGTAATGCTGGGGGTATAAGGGAGCCCAGTCCCCTGAAGGCAAGCAGGGAGTCAACTGGAAGCTCCACGTTATTTCCACGGGAATCAGTAAGCCCCAGAGTTTCCATTTATTGTCTCTTCAGATTTTTTGCTGTTTCTCTGACTGATTATTGAGGTTGGCCCTTCGGGAGTATCGTGCTGGTTGTGGTTTTGAGGCCCCAAGCATGAACTGATTATGCTGGCCAGAATCATCTCGCCTTTAATCACACCAACAGGTGAATGATCCGGATCCAGTCAGCATGCTAGTCATGTGTTCTGGACCAGGAGTTGGATAGTCTCCAGATCTTTAGCAAGGGGTAGTGGAGCTGAAATTGCAATTAGGAAAGACCTGTTGTTAGAATTAGAATTGCCTCGGCTTCCTAGGGCGTGAATGACGTTGCTTTTCATTCCCAGTGGTTTGACCAACATCTGATTAAGGCCTACGGCCAGGTGCAGATATAAATCTTGTCACGAAATATCCTTAAGGCTCCTTCTTCCCCCAGGGGTCAAATTGATTTGCCTTAATCGAATTTTACAATTAAGATATGTGTCATCTGGGGGTAAAAGGAAGTCCAGTCCCCTAAAAGCTAACAGGAGTCAACTGAACAACTTCCACTTTATTTCCGCGGGAATCAGTAGGTTACAGAGTTCAGCTTTTGCTGCTCCCTGGCTGATTATTGTGGTCGGAAGTATCGTGGTGGTTTAATGATTTAATGATTAAGAGGCCTGGATCATTTTACTCTTGACGAGGAACACAGGGTGAATAATCCAGATTCCGTGATCATGCTATGTCATGTACTCTTGACCAGGAGTTGTATAGCCTCCAACTCTTCAGCAAGAAGTGGTGGTGCTACTCGGTGCTCTCAAAGTTGCAACCAGGAACAGCTGATGGATGGAGATATCCATTGGCCTCCTAGGGCATAAATGCATGCTACATATCACTCAAAGTGGTTTGATTCACCATCGTGTTATGACCACATGGTTAGGTAACGTTGTAAATCTTATCACGTAATATGCTTAAGGATTACAATCATCCCAAGTAGAGCAGTGATTTTAATTTTTACCTAAATTAACAATTTGCAAGCGTTGCCACTTAATATATGTTGAAGTGCGGAACAAACTAAATACTAATCAGTTGGCAGCTTTCAAAATAGCCGGCAATTAAAAAAGTGTTGTCAACTTTAAATTTTATAACTCTATAAAAAACTACCCTTATGTTAATAGTTATAGTTAATTAACTAATTTTTTATATTTTTTTATTTTTATTAAAATGTTGACACACTTTTCCTTACCTGAAAATGCCACTACATAATGTGGCGAAATATCGAAAAGAAAAAAATAATTTACTTAATTTTATATAAAGATTTTTTGCTTGAAGAAAAAGTTATTTACAAAATATTATTATTAAATTATTAAAGCCACTATAACAAATAAAAAAAGCCTCAAAGTTAACCCTACAAAGACAACGTTATTTTTTAGTATGGTAAAGATGAAGTTACGTCTGAAAGACGTATGGTTTCTAACATTCTTTTAAGGACTTAAAAAAAATTAGCATAGCAGTTTTTGAGAATATTTATTTATTCAATTTTCTCTTTGATAATCATTAGAAAGCTACTGAGTTCAACTGAGCATATACATTTTCTCTCACTAGATAGATAGACGTAACTTATCTATGCAGGGTTAAAGGATGTTAAGAAAGTGACGTGATATTTCAAAGATATTATTTTTGAGCCTTGGAAAAATAAAAACGTGTTTTAATGAGAAGAAACTTTAAATTGAGATACTTTTGAGTTCGACATAATAACGAGTTATACTTAATAAAATTATAACCTGTCTTCCCATCATTTCCTTATTTACGGGGTGATCACAATTTGGGCAAATATTTATTTTTCATTTAAACTGTCATTTACATAGGCTATGTGCTGTTATATCTGCTGCAATTACAAACAAATAAATTAAATAAAGTAAAGTAAAATCAAGAAATCATGCGTTGACATGATACCTTTCATTTTATAATTTGCAGATGACAATCCAATTTAATTATAGAAAATATCACATACTTACTATGACTTGGCCCCAACTATGTTTTATTGTTGCATTCACAAACAGTAGTCCCTCAAACGCCCTCCTCTTTATCAGTGGTCATTTTAAGTATAGTTCCGTTTCCTCATTCGGAAGACAAAAATACTGCTGCGTTTCGACACCCAGAAAGTCACATTTCTTCTACATTTGAAAATCGAATTATTTCAAATTTCATTAGAAAATGTGGACTTTTTAATATGATATTTTTTAAGGTTTTGTAAACATTTAGTAAGGCGTTTTATTTATTACCGTTCTTAGATAAGTCAAGCAAGTCATTGGTAAATTTTTATCAACTATGCTAAATGTCAGAGTTTATGGCATTTACTACGCAAGAAAATTTTGTAGTAAAAACATTGCCAAGAACTTTCCAACACGGTACCTTAAAGCTAATTTAAAAAAAATTCTAAAATTATAATCACACTGAAAGTCTACCAAACTAAAAAACTTATTTCAATTAGCCATATATTTGTTCTTCATAATTTTTATAAAATAAGCGGTCAGTTCGATATTTGATTATAGTGTGAATAATTTTTTTTACTTTGGGAGAGCGAAAAATAGTTATTAAAAATCAAGGAGAAATCGCAAGTATGTTTAATAAAGCAAATCAACTGTACACCACATCCTTACGTGATACTAAAAAGGCAACAAAATTACAAATAGATAACGTGTACCTGTAAATAGAAAGCTGCGCCCAAGAGGCAAGAAGTTTGTAGTTTGCAAAGTGCAAACTGATCCTTTCATCTCCGCTCGAAAACTTGGCCCAACGGATTACGCCAAATTTCGGGAAGTAATTTTATGAGGAAACAATAAGAAAAGCTTGAAGAATAAATAAAATGCCTGGCTGAGTGGCTCGAAAGAAATCATGCTTCAGTGTCAACAATAGAAAAGACCGGCTTAATTTTCTACAAGAGCACATATCAAAAGGTTTCTTCTTTTAGCGCAAGGTTAAATTTACATGCCATATTATGTTCACTTTTCTTTATCAACATTTCTACATCTTCCAAGTTTTTTATGGGTGTAAATAAATTTAATTTGTTTGGCTCTGATGGCTGGGGTTACTGGGAGCCTAACCACAGTAAAGAATTTTTACACAAAAACACTAAGAAAACAGTGAATCATGGGGACTTATTAGTGATGATATGAATTGGAAACCTTATTTTTATAGATATTTTAGACACTTAAAAAACTAATGTAAAGGAAAGTGCCGGCAATTTGGGTATTGTTGATAATTTTCAGTTTTATCAAGATTAAGACCCAAAGCCCACATTACGGATAGCGAAGAATTGTTTACTTTATAACAGCCCTATTATCATCAAAACACCCGCACAAAGTGTAGATATAAACTTAATCGAACACTTATGGGACCAACTTGGACGTCGCAAAAGAAATTTTGCGTTAATAAAAACCAGCTTAAGGCCGCATTACAGAAGAATTGGAGCAATATAATGTCTGATGTACGCCGCTGTGTCCATTTAGGCTGGTTGGTAGTGTACTAATTTACAAGAATGGGGGTTGTGGGTCCGATTCCCAACAAAGACCTTGGTTTTTTTGGTTCCAAATAAAAAGTGACTGTAAGAGGGGCTGCTCAGTGATGAAGGTATGGTCACTGGTCATTGAGCTGTCTTATACGACAGTTAATTTTCGTAACTATTCTTTTTTTACCACCTGTCTCATCTCTTCTCTATCCCTTTCCTAAAGAATGAAGCATGGGACTTGACTAAATAGACATTGTTGCCTGCTATTTTTCTTTAGAAATAAAAAAGTAGTAAAAATTGGTCCGATAAAAACTTGTATCAAATCATAAAAGTTGTGTAATTAGCCAATTGATTAATGCCTAAGCAACCGAATTTAAAGAGTGCTCGACTTTCGGTTGATCATAGTTTTAAGGTTTTTTGATTTATTTTTATTATTTCTACTATTGTAAGGCTAAAGTACTTAGTGCAATTGCATAAACCTCATATATTAGCATAATCGAGTGCTTATGGAACAAATTTGATCGTCGTACCCAAAACAGATTTCGCAGTAATTAAAACCAGTTTAAGGCTGCATTACAAGAGAATTGGCGCCAAATAATGTCTGATGTGTGCAAAAAAGTACTAAAATATGGTCCAAAATATTAAAAGCTGTAGAAAATCATAAAGGATATATAATTAGTTAATTAATTAATGCATAAACAACCGGATTTAAAGGTTTTTTTAAGTTATTTTTATTATTTCTACTGTTATAGGGCTAAAGTACCTTGTTTTTGTTACTTTCAATATGAGCCACTGTTGCTATTTTTTTAAATGAAGACGATAATCTTTACTAAATAAAATTGTTAAAATTATTGTCTTAAAAACCTTTGGCGAGTTGTGGCTGGTTTCACTAGACAATATAAGCAACTGGAAACTGGATACGATTTTGGTAGAGTTTTTAATTTCCTTCTCTTCAATCTATTTACCGCAGAAGACAGCTATATTTTTTAATAACATCTAATAAAATAAATTACAACAGCATTAATATCCTTCCTTCATTTTATATGTGAATCAAATTGAGGTTTAACTGAAAACTTTACCTAAAAAAAAAGAACAAAACTCTTTAAAACAAATTTAGCAAACAAAAATTTTCTTATGAAATCTTATGATATAAAAATCCTTAGTGCTATTATTATTTTTTTTTTATATATTCAATTTCATTTTGACTTTTATTTACTCTCCAAAAATAGTTGATATTTATTTAGTGCTTCAAAATGATGAGAAAAAGGTATAAAAACCAACTTGAGCAAATAGCAGAAGCAAGCTGGCAAATAATATTCTGGAAACTAAGAAGAAAAATACTTCTTATTATTCTTTATATCCTTATGAGGCCTTAGATAAACACAAAATATATTAAAAAGAAAATGTTATAAGTAGTTTCTGCTTAACTGTGTGCAAAAAAAATTATTTATTTATTTACTCACATTTGGACACATATAAAGATAAGTAAAGAAATACATATACAATCTATATTTATATCAATTATCACCAATACTCGGTCATACTTAGCCTGTGCCATTTTAATACTACTTCCACTTCTTTCTATTTATCACTTGTTACAAATGTAATGTTAAAATAGAGTTAAATTTTTTGCTTCTGTTTTATACACCAGATAAACATAATGAATGTTTACATATTAAACAAATAGACTCTTAACACAATATATTAAAGTAAATATTTATTAATAAGCGAAAACAAAAACTTCAACAATACAAAATGATAGGGATAAAATTTGTTTTAACAAATTTATGGATGATCACAAATTTAGCCCATTTTATGAAAAAAACTATATTGAGTTTCAAACAAATACAATTTTAAAAATATTTGAATATAATCACAAATCAAGTATATTTTTCCAGAAAGCCCAGAGTTTTTAACAAATTTTTCATTTAAAATATATTTTAAGGCGTATTAATAGGTGATCACCATCATATAAAAGCTTATCTGTAGATAATCACAAAGCATATAAAAATATTTATTTGAAAATATTTATCGATAATTACAATTCGCAAAAGAATATTTTTTAGAATATTCATAGATGATCACAAAACATGCAAAACTAAATTTTAGAAAGTATTTGTAGGTGACCAAAACATGAGCATGGAGTATAGCGTATCACAAATCATACAAAAATATATTTTTTTAAATATTCATAAATGATCACAAGTTAAGCAAAAGACATTTTTCAAATTACCTACAGTTGATCACAAATCACATATATAATTTAAACAAATATTTAAAAACAATTGCAATTCATATAAAAAAAGTAATTTAAAAACATCCAGTTATAATCATTATTCATATAAAAATTATTTCTAAAAATATCTATAGCTAATCACTTGTTATATAAAATTATATTTTTTTAAATATTTGTATGTTATCATAAATCACAAAAACAGATGATCACAACTAATATAAAAATATAACTTTCTAAATATTTATTAATGATCACAAATCGAACAAAAATTTAATTTTGAAAGTATTTTATCAATAAATTCTTTAAGCAAAAAAAAAAATATTTGTTCTAAATTTTAACTTTCTTGAATATGGCTTCCAGGTTAGGATATTGAATATTGTAAAGAAATATTGAAAATGAATTTTTAAACTTTTATTTAAAAGCCTTGTGCTAAAAATATTATATACATATATAATATTCAAAAGGACCAATTACTTAATTATAATTATTAATTTTAAAAATATGATTAATTAAAATTATATAAAAGTATATTTTATTACATTTATTATAGATGATAATAAATTATAAAGAAATATAATTTTCTAGAGATTACCAAAAAATCAAATAATTGTATTATTTTGTGTCATCACAAATTATACGAAAATATATTATATAAATATATATTTATACATGATCATAAATCATAAAGTTGTGAACTTTTAAAAATATTCATAGATGATCACAAAACATACAAAAATTAATGTTTGAAAATAAATATAAAACTTAAAAAGTATTTACAGACAAATGCAATTCATATAAGAAAGTAATTTAAAAAAAATTCAGAGATTATCACAATTCAAATAAAAATTACTTTTTAAAAGTACTTATAAAAAAACTTTATAAAGATATAATTTTGTAAAAGTTTTTAGGTGATCACAAATTACATAGAACTGCAATTTCCAAAATATTAATAAATATAAAAATATATTTTGAATATATTTCAACAATAATTTATTTAAGTTAAAAATACATTTATTTGTTTTACATTTTTCCTTTCCTGAAGATGTCTTCCGTGGTAGAATATTGAAAATTGTGGCGAAATATTGAAAGTATAATTAAAATTTATTAAAATTTTTTATAAAGACCTTGAGCTTAAAGAGTTTTTAATAAAATATTAAGAAGGTCAACTAATTAATTATAATTATTCATTTTAAAAATATGGTGATCACAAATTATATAAAAATGTAGTTTTAAAAATATGTAGAGAATAACAAAAACGTTTTTAGGTGATTACAGATTACACAGAAAAATATTTCTCAACATGTTTATAGATGATCACAAAATATATTTTTGAAATTTTTATTTCAGATTTTAAATCATAGAAAACTGTGATTTTGAAAATATTTTCGGGCGATCACAATTAAAAAAGAATACATTTTCGAAAATACAAATCATAAAAAAATACAATTTAAAAAATATTTGTAGATGATCACAAATTATGTAAAATTTAATTTTTGGAAGCATCTCTAAGTGCTTTAAAATAATAGAAAAATATATTTGAAAATATTAATTTCGAGGGAACTACTTTTCTTCAAAAATTTTATAACAATTATAGATGATCACATAATTTTTCCATAGCAAGCTTTGTGATGTGGAGTATCTCTTTTAAGCTTACAATTGAATTTTAAAGGTGATAAGCAGTGGTAGGTTAACAACGATCCATGCTACTGTACAGTTTGTAGTTTTACATCTTTAGTGATGCTTGACTTTAGTTCTTTAATGTTCGATAAAATAAATATTTTAAAACTTTGTTTTACAAATATTAATTTTACATATCAACTCTTTAAAAATTTTCTTTTATTTATGTGTATGAAAGTTTTTGAACGTTTTAGTTTATGATATAAATATATTTAATTTTTTTTTTGTGTTTATAAAGCTTAGAGGGAATATAAATTTTAAATTTTCTGTCTATTGAAATAAATTTATATATTCGCTTTCGTTAGAATTTTGTAAAGAGAAACATGTTGCAAAAACTTTGATTTTAGAAATTTTGTTTTTTGCAAAATTGTTTGCATGTGACAGGAAGTTATAGTAAAAATGGCGACAAAAAATAAAAAAAATATTAGCAATATTTTGTGGTCTAAATTTATATTTATAAAAATAAAATGTGTATATGAATTTATTTTCCATTTAAAATTTATTTTGGTTTAAATTAAAAATAAAATATGAATGTTCAATGTTATTAAAAATAATTCTATAAATTAAACTAGTCCCTTGAGCTAAAATGACTGGTGAGAAAAAATGCTGTAGGTGGCAATTAAAGCATGCCTTAAGAATTTAATGCAATGGAAAACTTCATTAACAAAATACATTTTTTCCCACAAAAAAAATTTCGTTTGATTTTTTGTGAGCTATTTATATAACTTTCATGTGTCACATAAAAGTTATCAAAGAAATATCTTTAGAGATTCAATGCTAATAATTTCTAAAGCAGTTGAAGAGTATGTATTAATTAATTAATCTTAACAAATGAAAAGTATTTAATTATAATTTTAGAAATTAGTAATTGATGCTCAAAACTTTATTGCAGATTTTACACTGCTTTCCCTATAGTCTAGAGTACCAATCTTAAGGACTAAGTATAGTTAAAGTAGTACATCCTTCTTTTTTTTTAACGCCAATTCATTGACTTGACTCGAAGAATTCTGTCATATAGCTCAATATTTCAAAAACGTCTACGAGCTTTTACTATAGATGGATCTGGAAGTATAACTTTGTTTTTCGGGGTTAAAAAGATAATCCAGCTATTCTCTGACTGATTATTAAAGTTCGCCCTTCAGGAGTATCGTGGTGGCTATGTATTTCGAGGCCCTCGTTGGAGTTAAATGGTCCACATTCAGTGAGCAGGAATGCCGTCGTGTTCTTAAATTATATTAAGCTTCATGCGTTCTCGACCAGAAGTTGGATAGTCTCCAACTCTTCAGCAAGGAGTGAAGGCTGCGGCCTGCTTCAGCCTTTTGAAGTTGCAACTAGGAGTGACCGGAGAATATACGTATCTGAAGGCCTTCTAGAGCGAGGATGACGCTATATTTTATCCACAGTGGTAATGATCCACCAACTGATTATGGCTTACACAGCTAGGTGTAGATGTAAATCTTATCACGTATACCTGTATATATTAGTCAATTAATAGATCATTTTACAAGCAGCAAAACGACGGCAGTTCGTTGCAGTACGATTAATGATTTTCTTTCTGTAAAATTTTAAATATTAATTTAAGCAGGATTTTTTTATTATTGCAAAATTAGACAAAATAAAATAAAAACAAGCCAAGAAATTTTTTTTAATATCCCAATCGCCACAAATAGAATTGTTCAGATCAGGCCTAAATTGTGTTGCCAACGCAGTTCTCTGATGTTATTCACTTCCCTTTAAAAATTTATTGTTACGAAAATATTTAGTTTAAGTTATAAAAACTATATTATCACTAAAAAAGGTAAATATCACAAACAAATGGTGCAAGAAGTTTCTAAGAAAGATTATAAATATAAAACAGCGTCAACAATATGCTACATTAAAATTCCATGAACCAAGATTAACACTAAAAACAATAACAGTCAACCAAAAAAGCACCTACATTGAATAATGGTGTTATTATTACCATGGATTCTAAGCCTTTTTAATGTGATGAATTAGAGTTCTTAAAAACAGCATATAAAGGCTTGCTCTCTTTCATACAAAAAGAGGTCAAATTTTGAACATCAAATAAAGACATATCACCTCAAACCACCCTGCTCAACATAAACTAGCAACATTTGGACATATGATACACTTAAGAAAATCCCATTTACTTGTGACAGTAAAATAAAGAACTTGACACAACATATGCCATAGGGAAAAATACTAGGCTTCTTAGACAATACAACACTAAAAACAGGAATAGAAGTGACAACCGATACAACATGATGACACACTTTTACTTAAACAGGACCAGACATATATAGTTTAATTAATCATTTTTCACAGAGCACAACTCACAACTTTAAAAGCCAGTAATAATCCGAGATAAAATCTCAAGACGTCAACGGAAACAACTGGAAAAAGTAGTTCCAACGTTTAGGTAGTATAGACCTATTTTTTCTGTAAACAAACTGAAACAAACCGAACGAATACCTAAAACAAGATTTACACTTATACAAACAACACTCACGAACATGCACCAAGGGAAATAGTTGAGTGTATGACATTAATATATCCTAGGAAAAAAGGACGAAGAGTAGATATTCTTGAAAACATGGAAAGCTACAAAATAAGGACTTTTAACAGTGACATTATACACGACCGAAAACACAATTTTCACACCACTAACACTCAAGACTGAAACACGTATCTGGATAATAATAAAAAAAGGACTTATTACATCAGTCACGCATAAAATGCCAGATGACGGACAATTTGTCTACATAAGTAGATACAACTTTTATGAAAGAACTGCCTACATTCGAACACTGACTCACCAGTACAGTCTAAAATACGTCTTGATAGTTATGTTATCATTATCGAAAGCGCTCGCTAATCATAGCAGCATGCATTCATTAAAGTAGTAAAGTAGCCATAATATATCGTGTTTTTCAACAAGAAGTTTGTTATTCAATTGTGGCAACATCGACTACCTGATAGCCTTGGCATTAAGTTTTTTGTCGAATTCGTTGTAAATGCATTAGCAATGGTTACGATGAATTCGATTTCAATTAAAATCCACAATGAAAATAGTGGTTTTGTTAAAGTTACATTTCGTAAAATTCGTGATATTTTCGGACAACATAAGTGTCCTTCTGAGACCGCTATTAAGAATTTGGTCGTTAAACAGTGTTGATAAAAAATGTGCGAACACCAACGCATGTTCGGATGGGTTGTTAAACTGAAAAAAATTGCACCCATGAGCAATAGTGTTGAAGCAAACTTTTCAATTCCTCGACACTCTCAACAATTGGGGTATCTAAAACCACCACACATTCCAAATTTTGTGTAAAGATTTGACTTTGAAGGCGTATAAGGTTTAACTGGTGTAGGAATTCAAGCTGCCGACTATTCAGATCGCCGTGGTACGCTCAATTCACTGAGAAAATCGTGCAGCGATTATTGAGAAGCCTTTCCATTCTCAACGTGTCACTGTATGTTAGACTATATAGTCTGTTTTCACCACTTTTTGTCTTAATTCGGATAACTAAACGTGCCATTTCTTATTTACTGCGAATTTTGGATTGAATTTATTAGTAAAGCGTATAATACATACCGGGCGAAAAGTTTTGGACTCTTTAAAATAACATTTCCATCATAGGTTGAATACGAATATCATATGCTAGCAATATTTAGCCTGAAGGGAAGTTTTTGCATGCATGCCCTGAACACTAGTCAAGCACCGACTGATATGTATTTAGGGGTGCGCACATGGTGGGCCTTAATCAGATGGTAGCCATTACTACTGTGGATGGTATGTAGCACCATCCTCGCTCTAGAAGGCCTTCCGGTCACTCCTAGTTGCAATTTCGAAAGCTCGGAGTAGGCTGCAGCCTTCACTCCTTGTTAAAGAGTTGGAGACTATCCAACTCCTGGTCCAGAACGCATGAAGCTTAATATAATAAGGAACTCGACGGCATTCATACTCGCTGGACCTGGACCATTTATTATGTTCAACGTGAATGATCCGACCCACAAACTTAAACGAGGGCCTCGAAATACACAGCCACAACGATACTCCCAAAGGGCCCACCTCAATAATCAGCTAGAGAACAGCTAAGTGCCTGAAGAGACAAAAAGCGGAACTCTGCGGGCTCACTGATTCCCGTGGAAATATAGTGGATTGTTTAGTTGACTCCTACTAGCCTTGAAGGGGACTGGGCTTCCTTTTACCCCGCAAGACACAAGTCTAGATGGCTCTTGTAGGTTCCATAAAGACTATCATGTGCCCCCGGGGGATGCGCACAACTGTGTGATTAGATTTAAATCTGCGCCTGACTATGTAGTCTTAATCAGATGGTGGTCAAACCACTGCATAATTTGGGACGTCCTGCTCGTCCTAGGAAGCCGAAGACTAATTCTAGCAACAGGTCTTTCCTAGTTGCAACTTTAATGATTCCA
This sequence comes from Trichopoda pennipes, assembly GCA_030448955.1. Classification (NCBI taxonomy): domain Eukaryota; kingdom Metazoa; phylum Arthropoda; class Insecta; order Diptera; family Tachinidae; genus Trichopoda; species Trichopoda pennipes. Next base: position 22,137 of record JASKUP010000162.1, read on the forward strand.
GAGCAGGGCTACATATCATCACTCCTTGATAAGAGACTATCCAACTCCTGTCCAGAACACATGTCTAGCATGCTCACCGAATCTGGGTACATTTCACCAGGTAGGTGTTATTAAAGATGAAATGAACCCTCCCATATAGGGGCCAACCTCAATAATCAGTCAGAGAACAGTTAAGTCTCTAAAGAGAAAAAAACGAACTCTGCGGCTTACTGATTCCCGTGGAAATAAAGTGGAGTTTCCAGTTGTACCCCTGCTGACTTCAGGGGACTGGGCACCCTTTTTCCCCCAGTTGCACAGGTCTAAGTTGTTGCTTTCTCCAAAGACCATATATATGTGCCCCCGGGGTGTAGGGTTGCGCACACATGGATTTCTTTCTTTAGTATTCACGTATAGTTCTTTTTTCGGGGGGGTTTAAAATGGGAAAATACGTTACGTATCTAGCGAGAATCCGCCATATGCCTGACTCCGTTGCGGCTACCCACTTTAAGCACCAAATAACTGCTGGTTCATCGGCACCATATCCAGGTCATGTTTCTTTGTGTGGAGTGCACGTCCCACATAATTCGCCACAATAGACCAGTTTTCGTGACTGCTAACCATTTTGTCTACTATATTCGCTGCTGTCGTTCGGCCAGTTTGTGTCTTAATTTCCACGCCGTATTTAGACCAACGGGGGCATCTGAAGAAGGTGTCCACTCCTCTTAAATGCAGAAGCAAGCGATGCATTTCACCGAATCATATAGGTACTTACGAAAGTAGCCGTCTCCAGATAGCATCTGGGTTAAGTAAAAATTTACCTCTCCGTTCTTCCTGCATATCCATTTATTCAAACCGAGATCATTTGGTACGTCCTTCTCCCATATTACTCACTCCTTCAACGCATCTGCCATTTCTGCATGGTTTCCCTTTTTATGGCAGCTACTTCATGTGCTGCTAGGAAGTTATTCTGTCTAACATAGTAGATTAGTAGATCTATCGCCGGTAAATATACCGCCCGTATTCCGGCTATTACATGAATTACAGGTGCCAATACAGTGCGGAAAGCAGAAGCGACCCGCTATGCTGCTGTTCTTTGCGTTTGACGCTTAATATCTGCGCCCATATCTCACTGCCATATAGTAGAATGACGTTGTAGGCCTCTGTCAGTAGCCTTCGCCTACTTGGGCTAGGTCTCCCGTATTCACCGTGAGTCGGCCGCTTTGGTACTCATGTATAGTAGATAGAAAACATTTAACAGGTGTGACGACCAAAAGTCGGCAGGCTCGTTTTTGGATCACATAGCAATTCAATCACAAGCAATTAGACTCTATATATATGTTTATCAAATCTTGTAATTTTTTTTTGAAGAGAACATTATTATTATACACTTTTCATTTTTATATAATTCATAATTATATTTTATAATTACATTTATTATTTGCTAATGAAATATTTGAAATTATAATAGCCGTTAAAAAGCGCCACCTTTTAACACGAGGAGACATCCGTGAGAATAACATACCATTAAACACAACCCTAAACAGTAGCAATCAGCTGTAGTTTAGTGGTATGGGTGTGTATGTGTGCCTGCCAGAAACATATAAAAAGCGAGATAATTACGTATTGAAGTTGAGTTGGCCACGGGCAAGCAACTGGGCAAGACTTCTTTTAAGTGAGTTAGAATTTTATTCAACTTAATTAAAATAGTCTTGCAAATAGGTTTCGCTCGCTCAATCAAAGCCAGAATCTTATTCGACTTTGAATTAAGCGAGACTCGCTAAGGTCTCCGGCTCAGCAAGTGCTGTCGCTACTTCACCTGGCCAGAATTTTATTCGCCCAGGTGACGGAGCACAGAACCAGACCGCGCTTTGTTCAGCAAGGCCAGAATTTTATTCGCCCTAGCTGAACAAGACGGACGAGATCGTCAATAGGCCACGGAGAGGTTGATCGTCATCGGCAGGCCCAGTAAGTGCTGCCGCTGCTTCACCTGACCAGAATTTTATTCGCCCAGGTGACGGAGCCCAGAGCCAGGCCGCGTTTTGGTCAGCAAGGCCAGAATTTTATTCGCCCTAGCTGAACAAGACGGACAAGATCGTCAATAGGCTAACACCAATTTTGACGTGGAAAGGTTGTCTCAGAATTATTCGTGATAACCGCGACAAGTCAAAAATCGGTGGACAGGCCAACTGTTCTGCTCAGACTGGACCAGAATTTTCTTCGCTCCAGTGTGAGAAGCAGTAGGCTAGCCGACGGAGAGTGGAGACGAAAGCTCTTGAGGGCCACGAAGCGGTTGATCATCGTTGGCGTGCTCAGTAGTGGTGTAGTTTAATTATAACTTAGTTTAAGAGTGAATTGTATATAAAAGAAATTTTATAAAAACAAAAATGTCTCTTGTGATTAATGAAAAACATTTTTTTTTGTAACGAACCCTGGACGCCGCGAGCTTTACCCCAGCATAACGCGAGAACGTGTCGTTACACAGGTTTACACGTAAAAAATGCAAAACGAAAGCTTGCAAGAAATAGAAGGATAGAAATATAAAAAACTTTTTTGCAATAGCAAAATTTTTAGTGGTACAGTGGTTTAGATGTCCAAAGCTGTTCCTGTTTAATGCAAATAAGAAATTTTTTAATATTATAGTTTGCCTGAAAGCAATTTTAGCTTTAAAATTAATACCTAACAGAACACCATTGTTCCAATAAATATACCGCGTTTTAAATCATCATAATTTGCTTTCTCATTCAAGATTTATTTTTAAAAAATCCTTTTAAAAATTATTTATATTTTTATTTTCATTTTTATGTTCCCAATTCTTTTTTTCTTTAGATATTTGCTACAGTTGATATACAGTTGGTGGTATTAATATTGTAAACGTTACTGCGATTTTTCATTTTGTAAAACGTTTCAATGTTTATTTACAATAACATAATCTCCAGCTTAGCGATTTACATTTAAACGGAATTTATTTTCCATGTAAAATAAAAATTCAACAGCTTACGTTTGCTATTTCTACGACTTTATAATTTTGTCAAAACAGATTATTTAACATTTAGCGTGGAATTGAATTGCAAGAATACAAAGATTTAAAAAACCTTTAAAATTAATAAAAAAATAACAAATAAAGCTGCAACTGAATTAGAACTAAATTACAATTGAAACACAACTGGATTAAAAGTAAACTTGAAGGTGATTAGATATTAGCAAGAACTAATGTAGAACTTGAAGAGAATCGCAATAGAAACAATTAGAAAAGAAATAATACAGTATTAAGCTAGAACAAAGCCTAAATTATAACTTAAATCCAAATAGATAAGCTTTCGATTTAAATAGGAAAAATTTTTAAAAATTCTGCATAAGTAATAGCCAACTTCTCTTAGTAAGTAATTTGAATAAGATAAAGGAAACCAGACAAGCGAACAATTTAATTTATTTAATATGTTAGCTTGTTTTTTAGAAAAAAGCTTGACTGTCTTGCAGGCGACTTTTTTTTAGAAAAAAGCTTGACTGTCTTGCAGGCGACTTTTTTTTAGAAAAAAATTGACTGTCTTACAGGCGACTTTTTTTTACAAAAAAAATTGACTGTCTTACAGGCGACTTTTTTTTACAAAAAAAATTGACTGTCTTACAGGAGACTTTTTTTCAGAAAAAAAATTTACTGTCTTACAGGCGACTTTTTTTAGAAAAAAAATTGACTGTCTTACAGGCGACTTTTTTTTAGAAAAAAAATTTACTGTCTTACAGGCGACTTTTTTTTAGAAAAAAAATTGACTGTCTTACAGGCGACTTTTTTTTAGAAAAAAAATTGACTGTCTTACAGGCGACTTTTTTTTAGAAAAAAAATTTACTGTCTTACAGGCGACTTTTTTTTTTTTAAAAAATTGACTGTCATACAGGCGACTTTTTTTTTAGAAATTTTTTAAAAAAAAATTGACTGTCATACAGGCGACTTATAAGACAGTCAATATTTTTTTTTCTAAAAAAAAGACGCCTGTAATTTGTTAGCTTCTTTTTTAGAAAAAAAAATTGACTGTCTTACAGGCGACTTTTTTTTTAGAAAAAAAATTGACTGTCTTACAGGCGACTTTTTTTTAGAAAAAAAATTGACTGTCTTACAGGCGACTTTTTTTTTTAGAAAAAAAATTGACTGTCTTACAGGCGACTTTTTTTTTAGAAAAAAAATTGACTGTCTTACAGGCGACTTTTTTTTTAGAAAAAAAATTGACTGTCTTACAGGCGACTTTTTTTTTAGAAAAAAAATTGACTGTCTTACAGGCGACTTTTTTTTTTAGAAAAAAAATTGACTGTCTTACAGGCGACTTTTTTTTTAGAAAAAAAATTGACTGTCTTACAGGCGACTTTTTTTTTTAGAAAAAAAATTGACTGTCTTACAGGCGACTTTTTTTTTAGAAAAAAAATTGACTGTCTTACAGGCGACTTTTTTTTTAGAAAAAAAATTGACTGTCTTACAGGCGACTTTTTTTCAGAAAAAAAAATTGACTGTCATACAGGCGACTTGTTTTTAGAAAAAAAAATTGACGTGCTCGTAGTAGATGCTTTAGCATTTGAATGAATTCAATTTTGCCCAAAAATCGCATTAAAATAATAAAAATTCACTATGAAAGTGGTGCTTCTATTTAAGTTACATTTTGTAAAATTCGTGATATTTTCGGACAACACAATAGTACCGCTATTAAGAATTTGGTCGTTAAATTTGTATAGGCAGGCTTGATAGAAAATGTGCGAATACCAACGAGTTTTTGACCGGGTCGTTCAACTGAAGAACATTGCAGCAGTTAGCCACAGTGTGAAGGAGATCCAAATTTGTTAATTGCTCGACGTTCTCAACAATTGGGGTTATACAAAATCAGCACATGGTGAATTTTGCATATGAAATTGACTTTGAAGCCATATAAGATTAGTTTATTGCAGGAATTGAAGCCGACTAACCATTCAAATCGCGCTAGGCTCGCTTAAGGCATGTAGGAACAACCGGTTGGTTTTTCTAAAAAAAATCATATTTTCAGAGGAAACCCATTTTCACTTGGCAGGGTATGTCAACAAGCAAAATTAACGCATTTGAGCTTCTGAAAATCCTAGAGCGATTATCGAGAAGCCTTTGCATACTAAACATATGACTGTATGGTGTGTTATGTGGTATGGCGGTATGATTGGCCCGTTCTTTTCGAAGATGAGACTGGAAATAAGATAATGTTCAATGGATCACGCTATCGCGAGATGCTGACACCTCAACTTTGACCTATTATTAACTACATGAATATTACTGACATTGGTTATGCATTTCCGTCTTTGCTGGCTGGTTGTTCGGTATAACCGGCGAGCGCTTTTGATGTGCACAATTAGCGTAATTTTATTTAAATTTTATTTTCCTTGCAGTTACTTTCATATAGAATATGGCCTTGAATTAATAAAAATTAGGATGCCATGAGCCCTTTTCCACTTAAGATTATTTATCCACAAGATTTAATTCCTTGAGATTATTGGCTAAATTCCAGTTTAACCTTTGAAAGTTGTTGAACATTAATCGTAAAGTAATAGTGAATGGACCTTGAGAGTGTGACAAATATGGATCATCTTCTTAGTTCAAGTCAAAATTTTTCAAACCCGGAAAGTAATTCCGTTTAAGTGCTTTTGGAGTATTTGAATTAAGGTTTCTCTTATATTTTTGAATTTTTGATTTCCATCGAAAATTAAAAGAATTTTTCTATTCGTAGTATATGAATGAGTGCTTCACTCTAAGCTGAGCTAGAATTTATATTGTTACGGATGTGTCTTGCTTAAGTTTTAAAAGAAAATAATTAAGTAATAAAGTAAACAACTGGTTATGATGTTTCCTAACTGCGTAGCTTGCTAAGAAAACTTATGCACACCAGGCAACAACAACTATCTTAAAATAAATTGCAGGCAGAAACTTTATCAACATAAAAACAGAAATACGCACAGACATACAGGCGCCTACACATTGAATGAATATCATAACAACAACAAAATGTGATACAAAGGGTTTAGAAGATTCTTAATTTTTCTAGACCTCTAGGGGATAAATATAAAAGACGGCGTTAATTAGTTAGTTTATTAAACATAATTAATAATAGTTAATCTAAAAATAAATCTCGTAAAGTAAACACGTGCACCTTAAGTAAATTATTCTGTAGGGTCAACTTTGTGTGTAGTTAAATTAAATAAACTTGTAATTAATTTAAAAACTCTAAAATCTTGTGTTATTTATTTTGCAATAAAGAACTTACAACAAAAAAGGTATAAGCGTAACAATATGTACATTTCTTATTATGACAGCAAAAAAATCTAAATTTTGATTTAAGTAGAACGAAAGATGATAGTTTAAGTTTATTTAAAAACATATTTTTAAAAAATATTGTTACGAAGACGATTTGTTTAAGTTGTAACAGAAAATAATAGTCAGTAAAAAATATAAGCGAAAGGACTTATGGAATGTTTTAAAAACTGCATTGTGTTCGAAGAAATCTTTTACACACAAGATAGCAACAACCTGCTTTTAAGAAATTCTACGAAATAAGCTAAACAACAGAAGACAAAAACATATAAAACAGAACCAAAAAACACACAGCTAAACAGGTGCCTACATTTAATGATAATAACAACAACAATGCGTATGTGAAAATCGCTTTGCCCTTGCCGGGCAAATGCATTATTGATAGTCTCCTTCATGAATTAATTATTACGCATACGCCTGGCATATCACAATTTATATAAACGAGAGGTTTGGTTGGATATTTTCAAATCCTTTTCCATTTAAATAGTTTTTATTATTAAAAACATTTGAACATTTCTTTTCAATTTATTTTATATTTTTTTGTTTTTTTTCTTTTGTAAAATACAAACAAGAGTGAGTGTCTTAACTAAAATACAAAAGCAATGGCCAACAAGGCCACTCGAGCAAAATGGCTATTTTTTTGGAGCAAAAGTTTATTTTCGGTTTTCCTTGAACTAAACTCTTTCGTTTTTGTTTTGTGAGTGTGTGTGCGTGTGTTTCTTGACAGCGTTTGACACATTAAATATTAATAAATTTTTTTTCTTAGTTTTTACTTATTTTCTATCCAATATTGCTCTGCTAGCTTATTGTTTTTTTTCCTTGTGATAGAAATTCTCATGGTTGGACCACTTTAATTTTACTAAAAGCTAAAAGGTTTTCTAAATAATTTTTTTCATAGAAAAATGTTTGTGATTGAACCACAAAATAACATGAAAATTTACTTACTTAAACAAAAGAATGTGATAAAGTTGTATGCATGCGGTTAGAATTTTTACTGCACTAATTGATGAAAAGCACGAATAGAAAAACATCTTATGTTATCTGTCATTAATTGAGAGCAAATATTTCAAGTATTTTAAAAATTTCTGCACAATTTTGTACTTCCAGTTTTGGTAAGATGCTGTCATCAGTTGAATAAAGTTAAATTAGTATCTCTATTTAACTGTCATGTATTTTTTTGGTTAAAAAATAAAAATAAAATGTAACAGTTATTGGTTATAATTTCAAATCGATATGTTGATATAGCATTAAGAAAACTAATTTGAAAACAACGAATAAATCCGAGTAGCGAAGCAAAATGTTATATTGCGTGTGTGCTGAGAGATATCAGCACATATTTTATTATGAAAATTACATTTTGAAGACTACAGAACCGGCTTCTGTTTGGCTCCACTCTTAACCCCATTTTGATCCGCAGTGGAGTACTAGAAATTCGACGCTCAGCATACTGAACCTGTTTCTAAGCTATTTCGAGAAATTTACTCTGAACAGGTGCTTTTTAGCTGTTGTTTGTCAATTTTCTTTGGCAACAGACTTCTCCCCCCAGGGGAACATTGACATGTCTTGATGGAATATTATCATCATTACATCTGTCACCCGGGGTAAAAGGGAAATTTAATTCCCTAAAAGCCAACTGGGCAACTCCACGTTATTTCTAAGATTTCAGCCTTTTAGCTGTTCCCTGACGTTAGCTCTTCGGGAGCATCATGGTGGTTGTGGTTTCACATACCCTCATAAATGACTAAGGGGCCAGAATCACTCATTTTTAACCACGAACACAGGGTGAATGATTCAGGTCCAGTGAGCATGCTTGTCATGTATACTGAACCAGGACTTGGAAAGTATCCAACTCTTCAGGAAGGACTAGGGGTGACGACCTGCTCCAAGCTCTCGAAGTTGCAACTAGGAATGAGATATAGAGGACAGACATATCCGACGGCTTCCTAAAGCGAGGGTGACGCTACATATCACCCAAGTGGTTTGATTCACCAACAGATAATGACTTACACAGCTAGGTACTGATGTAAATCTAATCATGCAACAGACTTTTTTGTAAGTTATAGCTTTTGCTTTAGATTGGGTGTGATAAAATATCAATACCTAACCGACATCCTAATTGGCCTTCATTCACGGTTTGCCAAATGATGTCATATTCCTTCATTAGTATTTTACATGAGCCAAAGGAAAACCTTATTTCAAGGGGTATAGCTACTGAAGAGACACCTACTAAAAAGCAACAACGATTAGGGTAAGTCATCTGTAATTTACATGACGATAGCAGGCATTGTTATTTTATAGAATCTACTTCTCTTGACATGCAGTATTTACACAATTCCTATAGAGACATTCCAAATTGTCACTACCTGAGGCAAATGAGATATGATGGACACAAAAATGAAAAGCCACGCGTGGTTTCCATTTATGACTTTTCCACTTTGATGAATTGTAAGGATTCTACACGCAAAGTGGAAAACTGTAACCCTATGGATTTTCATACTATGTTAGTCTATTTTTATATTAATTACAATGGCAAGAATGATAAATTAAAATAAAATATTAATAAATGGGGTGTTCCTATAGTGATATGGCTTTAATGTTAACTAAATTTAGTATGCTGACAGTTAGAATTAGTACAAATAATGTACAAATAAATCTGTTATAAAAATAAGTGTTAACAATAAATTTAAAAATTAAAAAAGGTTTCCATAGAGATCTAGTTTTGACGAATATTGACTTATATTTTAAACCATTTTAAGCAGAAATTCACACAAAACATATGCAGCTATGTCTGTTATTAGGACGGCTATAAAAAACTTTAAACGAAATGTAGCGTAGCCCGTTAGTAACGTGAATTTTTTGTAATTGATCGATTTACGCCGAGTATGAGTTAACTGGTCGCTGTAAAGCATGTAGATGAAACTAAAATTAAAAGTTATTTCAATAGTAATGTAAACAAGTTTCAAAAATACTGTAGCGGAACTACCCTAACACAAATTATAAATATTCACACATGCGGTCTCAACAAAAGATTTAACATAACTCAAATTTCTCAAATGCAATGCACTAGCAGTGCATACATGTTTGCTGTTGTTATGCGTACGGCGATTATACGGCCTTCATAGATCATTATATCAATATAGTTAAGGATATCTTTTAAGTATGAGTGAGTTTTATTGTCACTAACTCTAGATTAGGTACAACCTTTTCATAGTCGGTATAAAACAATAATTCATTCTTATTTCCTTCAAGCTCCCAGCTGAGCCTTTATAACATTTAACTGCTCCCAGCTGAGCCAAGTAAATAAACAATAAAAAATTGGAAAATAAAAGAAATCCATTTTTTTTAATTTTTATAAATTTTATAAATATTTAAATAATACTACAATACAACTAAATGGTAAAGGGTGAGCCGCACCGAATACGGACTCTTCATTGTTAAATCTAGCTTGCGCTTGACGAATTTATTTATTATTTTATTAAAATTATTCATCAGCAATATAAATATAATAAAAAAAATTAAATTAATAAAGGGTGTTTTTATAGAGGTATAGAACTTTTAAGAGCAATAAAACAAAGCTGATATTTTTGAATTGACAAGAAATTTTCTTTAAAAAAAAATTGATTTAAATACCATTTCTGACATGCGTGATAAGATTTACATCTGCACCTAGCCGTGTGGGCCAATATCAGATGGTGGATCATTACCACTGTGGATGGAATGTGGCGTCATCCTCGGTCTAGAAGGTATTCGGCTACGTATATCCTTCGGTCAGTTGCAACTTCAAAAGCCCGGATCAGACCGCAGCCTTCACTCCTTGCTGAAGAGTTGGAGACTATCCATCTTCTGGTCCAGAACTTATGAATCTTAATATAATTAAGAACACAACGGCATTCATACTCACTGGACCTGAACCATTCATTGTGTTCATTGTAAATGATCCACAAAAAAACGAGGGCCTCGAAACACACAGCCACCACTATACTCCCAAAGGGCCTACCTCGATAATCAGTCAGAGAACAGCTAAATGACTAAAGAGACAAATAGCGGAACTCTGGGGTTTTACTGATTCCCGTGGAAATAAATAGTTAATTCTCCAGTTGGCACCTGCTAACCTTGAAGGGGACTGGGCTCCCTTTTACCCCCCCCCCCCCCCCACGACACAAGTCTAGATGGTTGTGTGATCCACAAAGACTTATAATGTGCCCCGGCGGGGACGACTTCTGACATATGACCGCCACAGCTGTGTCAGTATACTCTAGTCTAGATATAGTCTAGTCTAGCTTAGATGTAGTCTAATCGACATCATTTGTAGCGGCATATCGGCAATTAAACGGTGAATATTGTTCTCCTAGTGGTCAGTTGGCGTAGCGTCGTAACGACGACGATATCCCCGCAGAAAATAGTCTAGTGCCGTTAAATTGCACGATCTTGAAAACCAGTTTACGTATTGAAGACGTTATACTGTGCGGTTAACGGTTTATTTGTTTTTTTTTTTTAATAAATCAATTGTGGCATGAACCGTTTTATTAAAATCACATCATGGTTGTCCAAATGAGGAACAAAAAATCAGAAGTCATGGCTGTATAGGGCTCAACATTGGCTGTAGCGTACTAAGCGACATCGTTTTTAAAGAAGTACGACCAAACATCTCGCCAGTCCGTAAAGCACATGAAACAGTCCGTTTTGCTGTATATGGAAATCCATACACTTAAGGCCTATCATCACCTCAGATACGACAGTTTCGTTTAATGACGTATTCATTTAAAAAAAATAAGCCTCATCACTAAAAGAAAAATTCGTTAAAATAAATTAAGATTAACGGTCATCTTGTTTTGGGCTTATTTTAACCAATTTGGACCTCCTTGTTCAGGTGCCAGTTTACTCATGTTAAAATGCCAAACCCAGCAGAGAAAAATTAACTTGGTAGCTGACAAAATGTTGGAAAGTTAAAAGTGATGCCAACTTAAATTTCTATAAAAAAACCAATTAGAAAAAACACTTTTATAGCATTTAATTAAGAGAATAAATGCCACGATAGCTCTTAATAATGCTTAAAAGCTTTAAACACATTATTCAATTAACTATTAATTTGATTAATAATTAGTATATAAAAAAAGGGTAAACAAAGTATTTTCAAATTACCAAGAATCTAACTTAACATTCCATTCGCATTTCATATTTCATCTCCACGCCAGCGAACAAAAGTCAACACAAAAAGGAGAAAAATATTCGAAAAGCACTTAAATGCTGTATCTGCATCATCATGACATGTATTTAATTTAATTTTAATAACTATTCCATCTCAATTTCGTTCACAATTAGAGGTTTTTAGTTGAACATAGTAGTACACCTTGGCTTCAATATCAAGAGCAATATCAACAACATATTCATATGGAAAATAGATATAAAACATGTATGCAAATATTCCTTGTTTTCAACATCATAATTTATTCAAGTGCAAATTTCAATCAATTTTACTATTTTAGCGCGAAATCGTTTCCGTTACCAGAGAGATAAAAATACCAGGGGGTTGTTTTGTTTCCTTTTTTTTTTAATTTTTTATTTATGCAACACATATTTTTGCAACATATATATGCTAATAGACAGTTTTAGATGGGCAGGTAAATATCCAAGGTTGCTTGGTTATATAGTTAAGGATGTTTTATGTTGGCAACAAAACACACACACGCATACAAACACACTTAAATAAACACATCCTCAGCAACACGTTTACGTGATTTTTATTCCAAGTTTTTCTTTTTTAACTCAAATATTGAGTAGTTGTGTGATGTGTGTATGGCTGGTTGACTGCTGTGGCTGATGGTGTTTGATGCCAAGTAAAAATCCAGGATGATTTTGTTTTTCATTTTACAATTTTTATTTTACAATTTGGTATTTTTTTTTATTTCTCTTAACACATTTTATTTCTAATATCGTTTCAAATATGTATTCTATCATATTGAAACTTATGGCAAACAACCAAATAGGGAACAGTTAAAGCAACTTTGTAAGGGAAACCAAAAAAAAAATTTATTGTGTGTGTTTGTGTGTAAAAAAAAAGTGATACAACAGTTTAGTAAAATGATTTCATCATCTGAATGTGAAATTTATACCTGTCCATGGCGGCAATGGGAAAATGATTTTTAATTGATATAAAAATCGTGCTTGAAAAAAACAAACGGCCATATATTTCTTCCAGAAAGAAACTTGATCATTAATAAAAATTCAGAGGACCTTAAATATTACAAGGCTTATAATTTTCCAAAAGTGTAAGTGTAAACTCTGCTCAGCTAGGCATTATTAATGTTTTCCTCTGTTATAAAGATAATCAAAGAGGCCAGTGCTTAAGTAACTAAATGTTTAGTTAATCCATTATAACAAGAGCTATCTGGCGATTGCTGTAGAAAAATAAAAATGAAAAAGAATTTTGTCGAATTATTACTCCAGTTCACTTAAATTAATTCCATTAAAATATAAAATGCTGTAACTTTTAAATAAGACCAGCAATTGATAGAAGCTTAGCATAAATTGTACTCCTTATGGTAAAGCTGCTTCTGTATTAAAATATATGAAGAGAAAACGTCTTGTTACGATAATAAGATTTATTATTGTCCATCGAAAATATCGCATTTGTCATAAGCAGAGCTGTCACTTCTATCACTAACGTGCGAATAAACGAAAAGGAATATAATATAAATAACCGATTTCGCTTTAGTGGTAAGAGTATATGTTTGCTAAATAGAGGGCCATAAGTTCAAATCTCATTATCAACGTGACTTCTTTTCTATATACCTTCGCTGTAGTATATTTTAAACGACATTCCTTGCGTAAATTATTCAAAGAAGATTTTGTGTACCAAATTTTTAATTAAGAGTATTTTAAACTTACAGTGGCTCTCTTTACTATTGAATATCAGGTGGCTAATCAATTTTGCTACATTAAGAAACTCAAATAACTTTTTGTACAGTTTTGTAATTGATTTTTAAGTAATTCATTTGAAAAATAACACATTTTTATTAAAGTAATTCATGAAGTTTTGAGGATAATTGAAATCAAATGGCTTCCACCCTCGGTGACACATGTGCGACATCTGACCAAAAAGTTATTCATTACTGCTTGAAGTGTTGCAGCGGGAATTGCCTCAATTATCGTTCGAATGGATTGCTTTAAATCATCCAAATTTGTTGCGTTTCTCTTGTAATTTGCTTCTTTGCAATAGTCCAACAAAAAAAAAATCAGGTGCAGTAAGGTCAGGAGGCCAACAGAATGGGAAATTTCTTGAAATCCGTTTATTTGGGGAATTTTTGCCGCAATTCTGTCGTAACAGGCGTGGCTATGTCACAAGTTGCTTCATCTTGTTTAAACTAAACAGTGTTGAAAGGGATTCTTTTTCGGGGTAATTCTGGAAAGAATAATTCTTTTAAGATCTTGCAGTAACGGTCTCCATTGACTATAACAATAAGACCGTTTTCTTCGAAAAAGTAAGGCCCAACAATGAACCTTAAAGAAACCACACACTACACTGTGACGCGAAGTGAATGTACTTGCATCTGTTGGAGTATTTGTGAGTAAGAATTACTCCATATTCGACAATTTTGTTTGTCAACATTGCCGCTTAAATAAAAATGTGCCTCGTCAGACATAAAAATGCAGTTAAAGACATTTTCATTCTCTAAGGTCATTTGAATGATCTTCTTCCAAAATTCCAAGCAAATCGGGAAGTCTCTTAGGTTCAATTTGTTTGTTAATTACGGAAATAAGTTTAAATCTTGGCAACATTGTCTTCAGTGACTGTCTGGTGAAACCCATTTGAGCAGATAAGCTTCTTGTCCAAACTTAAGGACTGAATTGTATTGCAGTAGTTACAGCAGCGATAGTTTCCTGCGTTCAAACTCAAGGAGCTCGATGATAAGACTTTCTTGCGATTGCGCTACGCTCGGCAAAATTCTTCATGAGCCTCATTATAGTCCATCTTCTAAGAGGAGTGCCACCAAACGTGCGCCTATATTCTCTTTGGACGGAAACTACAGACTCTAAATCGTGAAAGTGTTGCACTATCCAAATTCTTGTTTCATTGTCCCAATTCTCCATTTTAGCTAAATTTAAAGATCAGTCTATAAAATAAAATAAAAATGGAATACTTTGGTGACACAGAAAATAAGATATTACATTTTTTTTTTTGATAGCAGCTTTCATCAGCCACCCTGTACCTGACATAACATTAGTTTGAGTTATGGAATATTCGAAAACTTTAAAAAGAAGAATAGAAAATGTAAAATGATTTCACTGATATATATATATATATAAAATATTATACATACCGTTACGAAGATGATTCATTAAATTTTAATAGAAAATAATTAACCGTAAAAAAATCGAAAAAACCCACTGTGCATTTTAAAAACTGCGCAATTTTCTAAGAAATCTTATACACACAAGACAACAGCAACATGTTTATAAGAAATTCTACCAAATAAGTAAAAAAAATTAAGTAACACAGGATAAATGAATAACAATAACAAGAACTATATGGGCTGATGTTAAACTAGAATATTCTTGTATGTACAAAAACTACTTAAAACAACTATATAAGCACCACTAGATGGGCAAATGAATTAATCCAAGTATTATTTAATTCAGTGAGTAAAGAAAACAAAGTTACTATCGTGTTTATTTTGTGTGTATTGAAAGTAAATAAACCGTTTAACTTAATTTAAAACTCTAAAGTGCTAAGTTATTATTTTGCAATAAAAGAACTTAAAATTATAAGCCGTTTATCAAAAGTTATAAACATAACAATATTTTATTGTTTTTTTTTTTGCAGGAAGAACTTTAGAATAAAGCTGCATTTAACTTTTCTTTGCTTTATGTTATATAATTTTAAATTGTTATAAATAATTTTTTAAGCACAATATAAATAAATTTTATTTTTAATATTTCGCCACAGCATTGGGTGGCATCTTTTGGAAAAGATAACCGCATATGAATAATTTTGTAAATCAATCAATCAACAATTTTGAGGAACTTTTGTTTTAACAAATTAAAAAATAGTGACACAAAATTTATAGTTTATAAGGATACAATAAAGAGTATTTTAAGTGCTAAAGTTTTTGTGTTTAAGTGCTCCGTTCGTTTTAAATTTATTTTTCGAAAGAGTATTTTTTTATCAATATAAAATTAATATGAAATAAATAAAATAAAATAAAATAATATATAATAGTTATAGTTTTTTGAGCTTTATAATATTCTTTTGTAGTGATTATAAAGCACTAGGTCACTAATTTAATAAAAAAATTTTATTTTTTAAATTTAAATTTTATTTTTTATTATTTTTTCGATATTTTTAAAAGTTTTTAAAAATTTCTTATTAAATTAGTGACCTAGTGCTTTATAATTAACTACTAAAAAATTAAATAATAAAATAAAATAATAATTTCAGTATAACTAATTAAAAAAATATTTAATATTATTATTTGATTAAAAAAATTGTTTACAACAGTGTAAAATAATAATAAAATTTATTTA
Source organism: Trichopoda pennipes (assembly GCA_030448955.1). NCBI lineage: Eukaryota > Metazoa > Arthropoda > Insecta > Diptera > Tachinidae > Trichopoda > Trichopoda pennipes. The sequence goes on from JASKUP010000162.1 coordinate 37,954, forward strand.
ATTTTTGTATACAAACTTTCTGCTGAAAAAAATTATTGATAAAATATAATAAACCTCAATTAACTAAAATTATTATTTAATATTAATTTTATATTAATGAAAAAATACTGTTTGCGATAATAATAAAAATGTTTAATTTTCGAATAATAATTTTAAAACAATAGACCTCTTAAAAAGAGAAACTTTAGCATTTCTAATCCTCTTTATTGTATTCATGTAAGATCATATGTAAGCTAGAAATTTTGTATCACTCTTTATTTCACATGATAACACACATTTTGATTAATAACAAATTTCAATTTCATGAATATATTTTTAAATAAAAATTGTAAGCATTTTCTTAAATATAAATATATTTCATTTTTGTATAAAAAAATTATTTTTCCACCATCAGCAAAAAACGACAATATAAATGAAAATTGTTAAAATATCGAAGGGAAACTAAAGATACCAAATTTTGCTGGTAAAATTGAATAACTGTAGAGGATTTATCTAGAGAATACAAAAATGGGGTTACTTTTTTTTAGAAATAGATGTTAAAACTAAAAAAACAAAAATTGTATTGAAATGCTCAATAGTTAATTTTTGGGGAATTTTTTATAACTTAAAATGCACGATGTGAAAAATTGTTTCTGTTTTAATTAAAACAAAAAGAAAATAATTCAAGCAAAAGAAAAATTAATAAAATTGAAATTTTTTATATATTATTTTGCGCCTAAATATTGCTTATAGATTTTAAATAACATTAGTTTTTATTACTTTTGTTTTTCTTTCCTTGCTTTTGGTGTTCTGGGTAGAATTAACTGTAGTTGCTGTTAAGTCCTTTTTAATGAAAAACTTTTCAAACCTGATTATGCTTTAAAAGTGAAATTGTTTGTAATCACAAAATTTTATTTTATCTTCAATCGCTCCATTACCCTCAATTCAAGGCAAAAACTTAAACTGTGAAACAAATACATGGCTGCTTCAAATTAATAGTTAAATTTAAAGCAGGATAAATGTATATATTTAAAATGTGTATGCCTGCAGTGCTTAGAAATAACCGATTATAAAATAACAGAATATGAAATTAATCTTATAACACTCAGTTGGTTTGTATATCAATTGTTAGTCTAAAGTGCTTCTAAAGATAATTCTATATAAATGAAATCTTTAAATTTCCAGGTCTATTTTTAATACAGGGTGCCCGCCGAAAAGGTATGCTACTTTGCTTGGTTTAAAATTTTTGATTAAATATAATAGAATGTTTTATTTAATATCGGCAATTATGTCCCCCTCTGTCAGCCTCATAAATGCAAGCCCTTCTGAGCACATTTTTGATTACGCTCTCACACATTTCGCGCGGTTTTCCTTTAATTCCATCACAAATATTTTGCCGGAGTTGCTCCAGAGTTTCTGGTTTGTTTGCATAAATCTTGCTTTTCAGATATCCCCACAGAAAGAAGTCCAGAGCAGTCAAATCAGGCAACTGTGAAGGCCAATCAATTCTTGAAATAACATGTTGTGGAAAAATGTCTCGAAATTCTATTGTTTTCCTGGTTGTGTACGATGTGGCACCGTCTTGTTGGTAGCACATGTTAATCAAGCATGCGATTGTGGAGTTGAAAAGTTTTCAATCATATCACGATATCGTCTCCATTCACAGTTACCGTTAGGTCGTTTCCATTTTCAAAAAATCCAAAGGTCCAATTATTCCTCCTGACCAAATTGCACACCAAACTGTCACTATTAATAAATGCAAAGGTGACTATTGAATAATTTGAAGCTTTTCCATTCCCCAGAGCCGACTATTCTGTTTATTTACTTATCTATTCAAACGAAAATGTGCCTTGTCACCCATTATGATTGTTGCATGAATATCAGGGTTATCATGGGCTAGCTGCATTATCCTATTGGGATATGTATGGCGGCGTAAATGGTCTGGTGAAAGAAGCTCTTGTATCAATTGAACCTTTTATGGAAACTAATGCAAATCCTTGTGCAAAATTGTACCACAAAGTTGTTCTTTAAAGACCAAGCTTCTAAGTACGGCATCGAATTGAGGTTGATGAATTGTTTTGAATTCTTTCTTGAGCAGCAGTAATATTTTCAGTTGATCTTGCAGAACGTAGTGTGCCTATCACCTACAGACCCTTTTTTCTCCGAAATCATTTACTACACGATAAATAGTGCGTTTTGTAGGCACCTTGTTTCTTTTACTCAACTTAACATAACTTTCTCATCGTCACAGTAATCGATGATTGATTTTGATGAAATGTTTTAACGATTAAAACACATTCGTTTATCGAATATTTTTCCATAATAAATTTGTCACGTGTCTACTTCATGACTGCCACATATAAACTGTCAAGAGTAATGTTGACCAAAATAGCAAATTAGTATACCCTCCCAGTGAACACCCTATACTTGTGGCTGTACACAACTTTCTCAATGATATATTTACTCTATAAGTTGCAAAAGCTTTCATACTTAAGAGTATTATCAATTGAAAACCTTAATGTTTTACAACGTATTACAAACATAACTCTTGTATAGCAAATCTATTTACGAATTGCAACTCAATGACTGGTTTTGAAATTATTATCGTATACATATTAGGATTAATTTAAATACCACACATTTAATATCTCCAGGGCAATTATTTTGCAGACTGAGTTTTAGTATTTTCAGGCAAACAAAAAGTTTACAACTGAATTGCAGGAATAGTTCAAATATTTATACTTTAAAATAAATCATCAGTGAAATCAGCACCTTGTGGTATACTTTGTTTAATTTTCCTGGTATTGAAAATATTTCCAAAAGCGTAACTTCATGTGCGTTTCTTTAGAAATGAAAGAATACAATAAAACGTTGTCGGAAAAAAGTTAAACCTGCGGTATATTTTATTAATCAATAAGATATAACAAATAGATACAAACGGTCTGGTAAAGTCAAAGAATGTGATTTTTCTTAGTAAAAAATATGAATTTTCTTATTAAGGAATATGTTTTCTCTTAGTAAAACATGTAATTTTTCTTATTAAAGAATATGTTTTCTCTAAGTAAAACATGTGTCTTTCCTTAGTAGAAAATGTGATACTTTCCTTAGTAAAAAATATAATTTTTCTTAGTAAAGAATATGATTTTTTTTTTTCGTAAAAAATGTGATTTTCCTTAGTAAAAAATATAATTTTTCTTAGTAAAGAATATGATTTTTTTTTCGTAAAAAAAAAGATTTTCCTTAGTAAAAAATATAATTTTTCTTAGTAAAGAATATGATTTTTTTTTTTCGTAAAAAATGTGATTTTCCTTACTAAAAAATATAATTGTTCTTAGTAAAGAATATGATTTTTTATTCTTAAAAAATGTGATTTTCCTTAGTAAAAAATATAATTTTTCTTAGTAAAGAATATGATTTTTTTTTTCGTAAAAAATATGATTCTCCTTAGTAAAAAATATAATTTTTCTTAGTAAAGAATGTGATTTTTTTTCGTAAATAATGTGATTTTCCTTAGTAAGAAATATGATTTTTCTTAGTAAAACATGTCATTTTTCGTGGTAAAAAATATGATATTTTCCTTACTGAAAAATATGATATTTCTTAGTAAAGAATACAATTTTTTTAGTAAAGAATACGATTTTTTTGGTAAAAAAAGCGATTTGTTTAGTAAAAATATAATTTTTCTTAGTAAAAAATGTGATTTTTCTTAGTAAAAAGTGTGATATTTTTAGTAAAAAATGTGTTTTTTCTATGTAGATAATGTGATTTTTTCTTAGTAAAAAGTGTAATATTCCTTATTAAAAAATGTGATTTTCTTTAGTAAAAAAGCTAATTTTTCTCAGTAAAACATGTGATTTTCCTTAGTAAAAAATAATATTTTGGTAGTAAAAAAAATGATTTTCTTGAATAAGAAATGTGTTTTATCTGTGTCAAAAATATGATTTTTCTTTGTGAAGCATTATATCCGATGAAAAATTTTGTTGCTTACGATAAAATTTTTGTTGTTTTCGATGAAAAATTTTGTAGATTTCGAAGAAAAATTTTGTTGCGTAGTTTTTGTAAAATTCTTTTTTTAATTTTTTTAACACAAAACTTAATCTTTAATAAAAAAAAAAAAATAATTTTATGGAAAATTAAATTTTCTTGGTCAACTAATTTTGTTTTTGAAATATTTTATTTCTCTTGGTAAAATTGGATATTTTGCTAAAAACTCTTGTTTCTCATCATAAAATAATTTAATTTCCATTTTATTTTTTTACTTAAATTTTAATTAATTTTTTTTTAAATTACCTTGTTTGTTTTGATAAAAAATTATATATTTTAATTAAAAAGTTTATTTTACAGTTTTGCTTTCCTGCATGAATACTATTTTATTTATAAGAAAACACAAGTATTTCCTTTAAAAAAAATTAATTTTCCCTATGAAAAATGTACGGAAATTATTTAAATTTGATCTATTGTGATTGAAAGGCAAATTATTGATAAAAAGAAGGGCTTCTTTTGGTGAATAAGTTTTTTGTAAATATTTTCTGATAGAAATGAGTTATTATGAAATAAAAAAGTCACCATGTTCTAAACCGTCCTAACATTTTGAGAAGCAAATTTTCTATTTCTTCTTATGAATAAAAATTTGTTTATTTTAATCCTAAACAAGACAAGAATAACTTTTGATTACTTTTTAATAATCTTTCATATTTGTATTAAAATATTGTAAACAATATAACATACTTTCTATTTATTTAAGAACACAAAATTAGCACTCTTGAATAAAATCTATTATTTTAGATAAAAAAATTGCTAGTAATAGATGCAATTTTCTAAAAACTATCTTAACCAAATCCCACAGCAAAAAAAAATTATATTTTGCCAAAAAATAATATAAAACTTTTTGCACAGACTTTTCCATAGCAGCAATGAATTTATTTAGAGTACAAATTTTTAGTAATAAAAACCTCAAAACTGTGGCATTAATGGTTTGTTTGGAATACATTTTTCGTTATTCCTATTTTGTTCTATTTTCAACATCCTTTTATACAAACACAAAGTTACCAAGGCAGCTTTTTGCAGTTGTCTGTTGTACTTTTTGTGTTTCTCACATACAATATTTAAGATTCGTTTCTATAGAAAACTTTCAATGTACAAAAATTAAATGAAATGAAATCAGACAAGAAAAAAAAAATTGAAGGAAAAGTTTTCAGCAGAGTGATGAACGAGGATATCAGCAACAAAATGTAGTCTCCTGATGCGTATCAGTGATATTTTGACTTTTTTGTATCTGGTTCTAGAGTGGGTGAGTAGTTGAATAGAAATTCTTGAAAAAAACTAAAACGAGCAAATGAAAATAAATAAACATCAGCAGAGAGGTTTGAATAATTTGTGAAAAATGTTTAAGAAAAAATTTGCAGCAAAAGGCAAGTTGAAAAAGAGGGTTTCTTTAGCAAACATTTACAACTGAATATAAATATTATTGTTTTTTATTTCGCAGCTTAAAATTTCTTTCATAAGAAAAAAAGTAGTTTTCATAAGATTGAAAGGCTGTTACTCGCAAAGAATTTCGTATCAATGTGTTAGAAATTGTTTATTTTTGTTATATTAGATTTTCATCAGGATCAGGCAAATTTAAGAAACCCATTAGAAAAGAAAAGTTACGAAATAATGTAGAATAGACCAGCACTTAAAGACTGTCACAAAGATACTTAAGTTTAAGTTATAAAAAGATAATTATCACTCATTTTCAAAAGGCGAAATGACCTATTGTGTCTATTAACAAATCAAGAAATTTATGAAAAATCTTGTATATACAAAAAACAAGAATAACTAACTACATTTAATCTAACTAAAATTTACAATCAGAAAAGAATGCACTGAATAATGGTAACTATAGCATGTGTATTGAATGTGGAGAATTATAGCTTTTTAATATATTCTAGAACCTGTTAAAACACTAAATAAAGGCCTCCTCTAGCAACTTTTAAATAAAAAGTTCGGTATCTGTATGAGTCATCTAATTCTTAAATTATCATTATAATTAATTGATTAAAAATATATTTTATATTATATTCGGCAAAAAATAATAATGCTTTTTTTGACAAACCTATAAATTAAAAAGCACCTTATGGTGGGATTTCTCTAGAAGCGATGGTGCTTATCATTTCTAGAAGATATTGTAAGCCAAAAAATATTTTATTATTGGCTAGTTTGTTGGTTGTTCCAATCATAAGCATTTTATTAAAATATTATTTTTTTTTTACAAAATTGTCCAACAAATATTACATCTATCTACCAGCATGAATACATATGACCTTAATGAAAGAACCACCTAAGCCCGAAGACTGACTCACCAGTACAGTTTCGAAGAAAGCTTGACAATATCATCAAATCGAAAGCGCTCGCCGTTCATAGCAAATACACAGCCAGCAAATGTGGAAAGGAATGACAACTGTATTTTAATTACTGGCACAACAAATCCATTCCAAACTTAATACCAAATATTACACTACTTTACATAAAATATCTCTGTTTACAGCAAAAACTTTTACTTTACTTCATTCAGTTTTCGTTCCTTAAAAAAATCGTTTGTTTTGGCGGTAATTTTCATTCAGCGAAAGAAATTAAAATGTGAGATTTTCACCAAAAAGGAATCACTTTTTCACCGCAAAGGATTTTCCATTTATTATTAAAAGAAAAGGTTGCCTTTACGCAAAGAAAATTTTTGCCGAATATTTCTCTAAAACAACATCCTTTTAGTTGAGAGAATTCTTTTTGGCTTAAGTTTTTTTCCATATTATTAAAAATTAAAAGCAATAACCAAAATTATGTATTTGTTTCATCTTTAATTTTCCAATATTTTGTTTAAGCTCGTTAAAACCCCCCCCCCCCCCCCCCATTATATGGTCTTTATAGAACTTCGACAATCTAGACCTGTGCAACTTGGGGAAAAAGGGAGTCCAGTCCCCCGAAGGCAGCAGCGGTCAACTGGGAACTTCACGTTATTTTCACGGGAATCAGTAGCCCCTACAGACAGGTCAGTTTTCTATGGTAGCCAGGTTCATTTCACCTTTAATAACACCTACCTGGTTGAATGTTCCTAGATCCAGTGAGCATGCTAGACATGTGTTCTGGACAGGAGTTGGAAAGTCTCCAGCTCTTCAGCAAGGAGTGGTGATTTCCAGCCCTGCTCTGGAATCACTAAAGTTGCAACTAGGAAAGACCTGTTGCTAGAATTAGTCTTCGGCTTCCTAGGGCGCGAATGACGTTTGTTTTAAAAGCATACACAGTGGTTTGCCCACCATCTGATTAAGGCTCCATAGCCAGGCGCAGATGTAAATCTTATCATGTAAATCTTATCACGTAAATCTTAACCTCTTTAACAAAAAGTTTATTTTTCACAAAATTATCAGATTTTTATTGTTGCTGAGTTCTTTATTGCACAATAAACAACTTCAGATTTTATAGCTTTTAAATTAATTACAAGTTTATTTACTTTAACTACACAGAAAGTTGACACTACAAAACTACTTAAGATGCACGTCTTAACTTCACGAGGTTTATCTATCTAACTATCCACTCAGACGCTGCCTTTTATATTTCTCCACTAGAAGTCGAGAAAAATTAAGAATATTCTACTACCTTTGTATCACATTTTGTTGTTGTTATATTACTCATTCAATGTATAAGCGCCTGTAGGTCGGTGTGTGTTTTTGTTTTTGTTGTTGTTTTTATGCTGATAAAGTTTCTTCCTGGAATTTATTTTAAAATAGTTATTGTTGTCTTGTGTATATAAGTTTTCTTAGAAAACTATGCAGTTAATAAACAGCACACCCGATTTTTGTTGTTTTGCGTATATAAAATTTACACGCAGTTTGTAGCTAGAAAGTTATTGTTACCTTGCCTGCATAAGTTTTTTTAGCAAGCTACGTAGTCAGTAAATAGCATAGCCGATTGTATTTGTTTTGCGTGTATAAAATTTCCACACAGTTTGCAACTAGAAAGTTGTTGTTGTCGTGCGTGCATAAATTTTCTTAGCAAGCCATGAAGTTAGTAAACAGTATACAAAGTTTTTTACTTTATTACGTAATTATTTTCTTTTAAAACTTAAGCCAGACGCATCCGTAACAGTATTTTACCACAAAATTCTAAAATTCACTAATAAACTCTTTAGATCAAAAAGATTATGTGATAAATTAAGTGCTTTACAACTATGCAGTTAGTTGTTTAAGAAATCTAATACACACAAGACAACAGCAAAACGCTTTAGGAAATTCTACGAAATAAGATAAACAACAGAACAAAAAAAACTCACTGTTAAGCAACCGCCAACACTAAATGATAATAGCAACAATAATATGGGGTGATGGCAAAGTACAATTTTCTTGTATATGTGAGATCCGTTTGAACCAGCTATATAAGCACCACTTGCTGAGCAAATGAATTAATTCAATTTGAGTCATCAGCGAGTTAAGACAATAATGTTACCATCCTGTTTATTTTCTGTGTATTGAAAGTAAATAAATCGTTTAACTTAACTTAAGACTCTAAAATATTGTGTTATTTTTTTGCAATAAAACAATATTTGCAAAATAACAATATTTATTACATCCAGGCTAGTATTTCCTTTTTATAACTCTTCTTTGCTCCTTTTAATGAATATAAGCAAAATATGAAAAATAAAAAAACTGAAGTTAGTAAACAGTATACAAAGTTTTTTACTTTATTACGTAATTATTTTCTTTTAAAACTTAAGCCAGACGCATCCGTAACAGTATTTTACCACAAAATTCTAAAATTCACTAATAAACTCTTTAGATCAAAAAGATTATGTGATAAATTAAGTGCTTTACAACTATGCAGTTAGTTGTTTAAGAAATCTAATACACACAAGACAACAGCAAAACGCTTTAGGAAATTCTACGAAATAAGATAAACAACAGAACAAAAAAAACTCACTGTTAAGCAACCGCCAACACTAAATGATAATAGCAACAATAATATGGGGTGATGGCAAAGTACAATTTTCTTGTATATGTGAGATCCGTTTGAACCAGCTATATAAGCACCACTTGCTGAGCAAATGAATTAATTCAATTTGAGTCATCAGCGAGTTAAGACAATAATGTTACCATCCTGTTTATTTTCTGTGTATTGAAAGTAAATAAATCGTTTAACTTAACTTAAGACTCTAAAATATTGTGTTATTTTTTTGCAATAAAACAATATTTGCAAAATAACAATATTTATTACATCCAGGCTAGTATTTCCTTTTTATAACTCTTCTTTGCTCCTTTTAATGAATATAAGCAAAATATGAAAAATAAAAAAACTGATCCAATATGTGGACAAATTTCTTTTGTACAGTCTCTAAAGTCAGATGTTTTTTTGTGTCTTATTATTTGTTTTCTTTTTATTTTTGTGTGTTATGTCTATTTTAATGTTTTTTAAGAAAATAAAAATCATCACACATACAATTTCCCATTCAAATGTTGACTCTTTTTGTTAAAACATTTTCTGATTGTTTTGTAAATATTTGCATATTTCTGAGTTGAATTAAATTTGGGAAAGGAAAAATGTTTTTCTGTGTTGCAAACAAGAAACGAAATAAAAGAGAAATGAAAATATTATGGTTTAGTTTTAAGTTTGTCTTTTCATAATCAAGTTTTTCTCAAAAATAATTTAAAAAAAGGGAAAGCATAATGTTAAATATGCGAAGAATGGGTGAGTGTTTGGTTTAAGGAAATGTCAGCTCTAATTTGTATTAAATTAAGTACTAAAAGTAAATATTTCAAGTGTAAATTGTGAAAATAGTTAAATTAATAAAAACTTAATGGAAAATTAAATTTTTTAGGCGTTAATAATGTGACCTTGACATATTATACGAATACAGTTTTTAACATAAAATTTTAAGCTTTAGCATGTTACTAATGCCTAAACTAACTAAATGTTTCTAGTATTTTTTTTACTAATTAGAATTAATGAGCTATTTTGTTTTGTTTATTTTACTACAGAATTTATACACAGCTCGGTGCGCTATATCGAAATGTCGAATACTCATTTGCAGAGCGTAGATGATGAAACATTTCAGGGACTCAGGCTAAAAACTCTAAAGCTGATTGACAACGAATTACAGGATATTTCCGAAAGAAGTTTTAGGTAAGTAGAGTGACTTATATAAATGAATAGGTCCACGCTGACAGATGTCTATTCTTTCATCAGAGTTTTTAATCACTGATATGTGCGTATATTTTCCGACGGGGTTTAATTTATTTTTATTTGGGTACGGTTTTACCTCGACTCTCGTCAAACTCTTTATAAAGAGACCGGTTTGTTCACAAACCAAATTTGACGAGGGTCGACATAAAACCGTTCCCAAATAAAAATTTTAATCACTTTTTTCCAAAATGGTGCCCTTATTTTATTAATCGCATAAAGAATTTTGAGTTTGAAGGCTCCGTTAGACTCTGTGCTTAATATAGTCCTCTTAAATTACACGACCTGACTGCTCACCTAATTGCTATGGGTGATGTAGATATTACAGAATAGGAGGCTCCTGATATTCTTGACATGAAAATTCAGTGCGTGTTCAATGGAATAAACACATTCTACAAGTTTTTAAAGAGGCTTTTAAGTTCCTCGGTTTTGTAAGACGGTGTAAGAAGTTCTTCACTCTACCCGATCTTCGTTTTATTTATAACACCAATATCCGTCCGAAAATGGAATACAATTCTCATGTATGGGCCGGCGCCCCAAAGTTATTTTGCAGTTGCTTGACCACGTACAGGAGAGTGCCAAAAGGCTCATTAAGGACAGTAGGGCAAACAACTCTATTGATTTTCTAGAGCACCGGCGAAATGTGGGGTATATTTCAGTGTCTTCCTTTTTTTTTTTTTAAGAGAAGTAGCACTTTAGGCAACAATGCCTATTTAATGAAGTACCGTGCTTCATCCCCTCCGGGGGCACATTTATGATCTTTATAGATCGCTCGACTATCTAGACTTGTGCAACTGGGGGAAAAATGGAGTCCAGTCCCCTGAAGGCAGCAGAGGTCAACTGGAAACTCCACGTTATTTCCACGGGAATCATTGAGTCTCTTTAGACATTTAGCTGTTCTCTGGCTGGTTATTGAGGTTGACACCTATATGGGAGTATCGTGGTGGTTGTGGTTTCGCGGCCCCATATCAGGTTTGTTGTTTAATATGGTGGCCAGGATCATCTCACCATTAATAACACCCTAGGTGAATGATCCAGTCCAGTGAGCATGCTAGACATGTGTTCTGGACAGGAGTTGGAAAGTCTCCAGCTCTTCAGCAAGGAGTGGAGGTTTGCAGCCCTGCTCTGGAATCATCAAAGTTACAACTAGGTAAGACCTGTTGCTAGAATTAGTCTTCGGCTTCCTAGGGCGTGAATGACGTTTGCTTTTCATTCCCAGTGATTAAGGCCCACGGCCAGGTACAGATGTAAACCTTATCACGTACCGTGCTACATTCTTTAGAAAACGGATAGCTAAGAGATGAAACAGGTGGGGAAAGTAGGATACTCGGAAATTAACTGCCGTATAAGACAGCACAGCGTCCAGTGACTATGCCTTCATCGCTGGGCAGCCCCACCGTGAAAAACACCAAAGTCTTCGTTGGGAATCGAACCCACAACCCCCATACTGACAAGCTAGTACACTACCTATTAGCCTACAGGGGCACCTTATAGTTACTACAATGGTAAGTGCCCTAACGAAATAAGGAAACTTGTTCTTGTTACTCGAACATTTTCGTATTTAACTCGACTTTCATCGAGAACGTATCCATTCGTGGTTGATTTTCCCATAAATAACACTACGCATTACAGGGAAAATTCGTTTTTTAGCAGAACGGTCCGAATGTGGAGTACACTTCCTCCAGAGGTCTTTCCTTTCAATTTCAATGTAGGAAAGTTCAAATCGAATGTCCTCAAAGACTACTCCCTCTTTCCTACTCTCTATAACCTAATTTCCTAATTTTGCCACAATTTATAGCATATATAGGGGTCATGCCCTGACCGTTGATCTGAGGAAAAAAAATTTTGCTTGTTTACACACCCTGACAAGTGAAAATGGGTTAAGTCTAAACAAAAATGATTTTTTCAGAAAAACCAGCCGTTTCCTGAATAAATTGAGCAAATCTATGGGAATGTTAATGGTCGGTCGGCTTCAATTCCTGTCACCGGTTAAAACTTGTAAGATTTCAGAGTAAAATCCATATGCAAAATTCGCCTTGTAGTGGTTTTGGATAACTCCAATTTTTGAGAACGTTGAGGAATTGCTAAATTTGGATCAGGTCAACATTGTGGCTCATGGTTGCGATGTTTTCAGTTGAACAACCCGGTTGAACATTCGTACATTTTGTATCGAGCCTGTCGAGTCAAATTTAATTAAATTCTTACTAGTGGTATGAGAAGTACGATTATGTTGTTTGTAAATATCACGAATTTTATGAAATGTGACTTTAAAGGAAACACCATATAGTGGATTATAATTATTTTAATGCGATTTTCGTGCAAAATTGAATTCATTGTAACAATTGCTAAGACATCTACTAGGAATACATCAACAAAATAAATGTCAAAACTATCAGGTTGGTGCTGATGCCACAATTGAAAAACACACAACTTGTTGAAAAATCCAATATCTATCGTTGGGTACATTACTATATCATTTTGTTGTAATTTCTAAGTGTGTGTTGTGAACAGTTATTGGTAGGCAGCCCAGAAGGCAAATTATTTTCCAAAAGCTCATTAAAAAGAATAGAAATATTACTAAAATCTAATTGGGGTTTTCGTTGAAACTACATAAACTAAAATTTATTTTAATAAAAAAATTCACTTAAAATTCCATGCAACCAATTGAATCACTATAATTTCTTTATCTCAAAGTAAATATTTTCAAATTTACTTTAAACTCAACTAACTTTGGTTCATTGATTTTATAGTTTGTTTGCTATTTGGTGCCCTGGTTGGCCGGCCAGTAGTGTGTGTATGTGTGTTGGTGTCCTGCTGGCTTTCGTAGTTTCAAGAAAATATTTGTTCGTTAAAATCCCATTAATATTTATAAGCTACTTTATGGCTTAATTTTTATTCTTTCATTTCTTCTAATATTTTCTATTCTATTTTTTTTAGGTCACTATGGAATTTTTTTTATAACAAAATTATTTTTGGTTTTTTAAGCTTCGTTTTTTTTTCGAGTTCAAATATGTTGGCAGCTGATATTAATTATAATGTTCATGTTTATACATTTTTAACAAGAAACTCTAGCAAATGTCTTGTAACTAATTTAAGCCGCGTCTTGTTTTAAAATAAATTTTAATAATTTTTCTTTAGATTTGTTTCACTACCAACAACATTTTTGGAAGAAATTATTTTTAATATTAAAATAAATATAAATTTTCTTTTATCAGGTATTACAGTACTTATAAAAATTTTTACGCCTAAATGTATGCTATAGCTACAATATAATTAATTGCTTCTGAGCCACATTTAAATGAGGTTAAAAAAATAAAGTAGAAATCAATTTAATATAAGTTACAGTAAAACTTAACCACCATAGGAATAGAAATAACTGAGCTGAGCTGTAACAAGTACAACAGTAAAGTCTGAATATGATATAATATAGAACTAAGCCGAGAAACGAATTAGGATAGAACTAAAACTGAATTATATAAAACTAATAATCCTAAAACCACAACTAAATTGATCCGGATTACAATATAAACTAAAATTAAAATGAATTAACCAAATAAATTATTGTTAATTCAATTAATGAACTATAGGGTCCGACGAATAACTTTTTTTTTAATACTATAAACTCCTGAAACAATTGGACTTTGTATAGCGTCATACCAAGGTCTTTATGCAAAATTCCTCTGAATGATGTCTCTGAAATGTTCAATTGTTGAGAACGACAATGAATTGATGGTGATGGCGCTTCACTCACACTTTCTGCCACAGCAGCAATATTCTCGCGTGTACGCACTGTTTTTGACGCTTTGGTTTATCGATGAGGATGCCAGTTTCCTTCAGTTTTTCACAAGATAACGCACTGTGGAGCTGACGATGCTTCTCAAAAAAATCCGTACGCAATTCTCTCACACATTCTGCAACATTACCATGATTTTCAAAGTGATGTCGCAATATTTCCCAGCGTTGTTCAACCGTATACACAGTCACATTCGGCCGGCGGAAGAATAAAACTAATTATCTGTCAAATCAAACATGAGCTAAGTGTTACCATTCACGAAATAAGCACTAGTTGAAAAAAAAACATTAGATTGCAGACCCTATAAGTTAACATTAAACTAAAGTCGGATCAATTTAATTGGACTAAGACTTGAAAAAACTGGATTTCAATCGAGTAAAGAGTTACTTAAGATATCCTGATGTCATTAAGCATAAAATAACATATTGATTTTATACGCTTATATAACAGGTCGAGGCTTTAATCTATTAACTTCAAAATAATTATTCCATATAGATTTGGCGAAAACTCAAAGAGCGAAAACTCAAGAGCTCCCATTATTATCACCATTCCCATCAAAATAATTCTTTCGTCTAAATTTGGAAATATTTTACATCCATAGGAAAACTAAAACAGAATCATCAGGAACGACCTAAACACCCTGTTTGCATAAGTAATTTCAAAGCATTTATTCAAAATATCAATAATGATGTTTGATGAATGCAGCTAAAAGAAAGTGTCATCAAATATTCAGTGAAAGCAAAACCAAATCGGCTATCGTTAATTAGTGGCACTCACTTATACTTATGATTAATCTATTTACTTTGCTACTTTTCAAAAAAATAACCCTTATCATAAACTGTGCTTGTGAACTCACCTACTTATCTTAAAGTGAGCTATATCACAAACACAGTTTATTACAAATATTGGATTATTTGAAAAAACGGGGCAAACTATATACACCACCAAAAAGTGTGGTGTATATAACTAGAATAAAATGTTTGCTAGCAAATACTAATCAATCCTGTTAGTTGCTTTGCTAAAATCTGTTGTTATCGTTTCCTTAAAGGAAATTGCTCTTGTGAACTTAATCACTTTTCACGAAATCAGCTATATCATAGGCTTGGTTCATTAAAAAAGTTGGATTATGTGAAAAATAGAGCAACCTAAGAAGCTATTTTCACCACCAAAAAGTGTGGCGTAAGTAACTAGAATAAAATATATGCTAGCAATTACTAATCAATCGTGTTAATTGCTTTGCTAAAATGTGTTTTTATGATCTGTATTTGTTATTATCGTTCTGTTAAAGAAAATTGCTCTTGTGGACTTAATCACTTTTCGCGAAATCAGCCATATCATAAGCATAGTTCATTAAAAATGTTGGATTTTGTGAAAAACAGGGCACTCTAGGTGGCTATTTCCACCACCAAAAAGTGTGGTGTCTGTAACTAGAATAAAAGGTTATCTAACAGATGTTAATTAATCTTGTTAATTGCTTTGCTAAATTTTGTTTATTATAAAAAAAATCTAACAGCTCACCAGTTCAACTCCCATCGTTGTTTCTTTAGCTAAATCCGAAATCTGGTTGTTGTGTTGGCATTTGCTGTACCATAAAAGTAAATAAATACCAAACTGGAGTGTCCATCGTTAATTGGTAATGCTCTCTTACACTTGCTTTTGAAAAAGTATGAACGCTTTTCAAATCACCTGCAACATAAAGTACCTAGCGAGCTTTATGCTTTTTATTATCCTTCCTTCAAAGGAAATTGCGCTTGTGAACTTACCCAGTTATCTCGAAATGAGCTATATCATAAGCAAAGTTCATTAAAAAAAGTTGGATTATGTGAAAAATAGGGCAAACTAAGTGGCTATTTCTACCACCAAAAAGTGTGGCATAAGTAACTAGAATAAAATATTTGCTAGCAATTGCTAATCAATTGTGTTAATTTCCTTGCTAAAATCTGTTGGTTATAAAAAGCTAACAAGTCACTAGTTCAACTCTCATAATTTGTCATAAATTTAGAGAAAAATAATTTTTTATTTCTTTGTTGAATAAGTTACAAAAATCTGCTTGTTGTGTTGGCATCTGGTGTCTAATAAATCTAAATAAAGCCCAAACTAGACTAGGCAGGTTAGTTTTCGGTACTGACAATTGCTCCGACTAAGCTTGCCGCTTAGCCATATAAAACAAAAAAAATATCATGCCAGACTTCATGTTAAACTAAAAACAAAAATATATATGGAGCAGGAAAGTGAGGCAAAGAGAAAAACACTCGAAAAATATGCCCACCTCCTGCCACTTTTCACACAAATTTCAGGTATCTGATGGTACGCCACGTTTGGCGGTTCTCCCTCTTAAGATTCTAACAAACACCACCTTCATAATTTCGACCTGATTTTGTTGTTGCTACATCATCCCTAAAATGTTCGAAAGGAAAAAAGTTGAGGGGAAGCAAGTAAGTATAATAGCATATAGCTTCTTATATGATGAGATAAAATTTACATCTGCACCGACAGTGAGCCATAATCAGATGATGGTCAAACCACTGTGGATAGTATGTAGCGCCATCCTCACCCTAGAAGGCCTTCGAATACGTATATCGTCCGGTCACACCTAGTTGCAACTTTAAAAGCACGGAATAGGCCGCAGCCTTTACTCCTTGCTGAAGATTTGAGGACAATCCAACTTCTGGTCCAGAACGCATGAAGCTTAATATAATTAAGGACACGACATCATTCATACTCACTGGACCTGGACCATTCACTGTGTTCATTGTGAATGATCCGACCCACAAACTCAAACGAGGCCTCGAAACACACAGCCACCACGATACTTCCGAAGGGCCTACCTTAGTAATCAAACAGAGAACAGCTAAATGCCTAAAGAGACAAATAGCGGAACTCTCCACTGATTCCCGTGGAAATATAGGGGATTGTCCAGTTGTCTCCTACTAGCCTTGAAGGGGACTGGGCTCCCTTTTACCCTGCAAGACACAAGTCTAAATGGTTGTTGTAGGATCCAAAAAGACTATCGTGTGCCCCCTGGGGGTATAGCTTCTTATGGTAAAATACGGAAATTGGGAAAGGAAAATATTTTATTTTTAGAGTATCCGCGGTAGACATTGAAAGCGCCTGTTTGCTTGAATACCAGATGACCATTTTAAGCCGCCTCTTGAGTTAAAGATATACGGACCATTAGTTAGTAGAAAAAGTACCACTATGAATTGCCTAAGAGCTCGTGGTTTATTAAATAGATAACCGTAAGTTCAAGCCTCATCAGCCATACTATTTTTGCTCGTGTTTTATATATACGATATCTAAAAAAATCGATTATCGCCAGAGTCTCAGAACATTCCCTTTCGATATACGGCATAAATTTGCTAAATCAAAGGTTTCTTAAAGACGTAATAGAAGGAGCAAATATATCTAGAGTACACCGCCATTGATATGTTTTGATGGAATCTAACCGTCATCACATGTGTCACCGTAGGTAAGAGGAATCCCAGTCCTCTCAAAGGCTAGCAGGAGCCAACTGGACAACACCAATTATTTCTACAGAAATCAGTAAGCCCCAGAGTTCAAGGTAAAAGGGATCCTAGTCCTTTAAGGCTAGCAGGAGCAAACTGGAAAACACCACTTTATTTCCACAGGAAGCAGTAAGCCCCATAGTTCAGCTTCTTAGCTTTTTAGCCTCTTAGCTGTTTTTCGACTGATTATTGAGGTTGCCCCTTCGGGAGCATCGTGGTGGTTGTGGTTTCGCGGTCCTCCTTTGAGTTGTGCGGCTCGGATCATTCATAATGAACACAATGAATGGTCCTGGTTCAGTAAGCATGCTTGTGATTGTGTTCTGAAATTTTATTAAGCTTGTCTGTGTTCTGGACCGCAAGTTGGATAATCTCCAGCTCTTCAGCAAGTAGTGAGGGCTGCGGCCTGCTCCGAGTTCTTCGAGTTGTGACTAGGAGTGACTGAAGGACATACATACCCGAAGGCTTTCTGAGGTGTGGGTAACCCTAAAATCCTCCACAGTGGTATGATCCACCGTCAGCTTATCGCCTACACAGCTGGGTACTGACGTAAATCTTATCACGCATATCCAGAGATTTAATATAAAAAATAATGAATAAATAAATTTCCACTGAAAGTAGTGTGCTGTTTATTACAAGTTGCAAGTTACATAAAACTAAATAAATAACATGCCATCTAATGTATGACATAAAAACAAAAACATCTCCCATAATATTGTCCCATTACAATTAGGTTCAAATTTCAATATTCATTTTAACGATTGCCATCATTATCAGTCTATTCATGATGTTAAAATTGTGCTATTTTTAATTTGTTATGTATGCAAACATTTTTGAAGATACAGCAACATTAGACAAAAATGGATAAAAGTCATCCAGATTTTATACAATAAAGACAATCAATATTTCAAAATTATAGGTTTCAAATTAAAATAACAAAACAACTGCTAACTAGGCCGTTCGTTCATTTAGGGAGGCGTTGGGGAAAAATTAATATTCATTATTTTAATACAATAGAAAGTTTAAATTTGTTACAACTGAAATTATACTCGCTTGACACACACGACTGAACTCAATTGAACTTATCATCTTTATAATCATCATCAGCAGTAGTAGCAGCATCATGAACATAATAACAACAATATAATATGATAAATGCAGTAGAGAATGTGTTTTAATGTCATTTGTTTTTTCCTTGTGCCTCTGATAATCATAAATTCAATGCAAGCGTTTTTGTTGTATTTGAAATATTCAAAAGTTTCTATAGAAATATGAAAATTGTTAACTTTAATTTACAAAATTGCTGGCCATTTTTGCTAAAAACGGAAACGGAAAATGATGATAAGAATTTTACTTAATCGTTCACAATGTTGTTGTGTTTTGAAATTTGAATATTGTTTTATACATCAACACATACATGTGTATGTGTAAATGTATCGATCGAAGGATTATAATGTTGTAGCTGTTGTTTCTCTTGCATAAAATATATAAAAGCTGTTTGGGGACAAAAAGGGTTTATTTTTGTCCTTTAGTTTTCAAGCATTCAATAGGAAAGTTTATTACAGATTAGAATTATATTACAAATACTATAAGTTAGGCTATAATTAAATTATAAAAGACTTCTTACAATTTTTATTTTCTTCAAAATAAAGCAAATTTTCTTTACAAAAATTTTAAAACGGATTTAAGGGTTCTATTTTGAATGGACAAAATAAACTAAAATTAAATTAAATTAAAATATAACTGCTTTTAAGTGATGTAATAAACTGATTATTTTGTATGTATTAAAAGTAAGCAGGGCACTCCATATATGGAATGTCCTTTCCCTTTATTGAATTTATTTATTTTTTTTAACTTTTAAAGGGGCATAGTGATGCATTATCTTAGCATGCTCCAAATAAGGGGGCCATTTTTACTGTTGCGGAACCTTTGTGCAGGTGTTAAAAATAGTTTGATTTTCCGGCTTTTCCGACTCCTTAACCCGGATTACACTGTTCCCAACAATAAAAAATATTAAGAAAAAAGCATTAAGAAATTCCCTAGAACTACAATCAATACTCCGCAAGATTTGATATTAAGCT
>JASKUP010000163.1:0-2500 GCA_030448955.1 Trichopoda pennipes
AAGCTGCAGGCACGTTTTGGAGAAAATGCAGCAAGCTATAAGGAAACAACGGAACATCAGCAAAGAGGTTCAGGAGGGCGTTGCTGAACTTCGAGAGGCTTTTGATGTAATTAAGCATTACAGGGAAATGTGGAAGCTAACGGAGTCGAGAAGGCTCAAGGAGGAACAAGGGAGAGCTAGGCCACTGTCGGCGGGCGGCCAACCGCCGGCGAAGGCTACGCCCCTGACGGCACGCGGCAAAAGGCCGGCGTCGAGTCCGGTAGTATCTGATGCTACAAAGAAGAGTAGGGAGAGAGGACCAGAGGCCTGGCAGACAGTGACTCGCCGCAGATCGAGGCTCGATGTGGAGGGCCGGGTAAATACTGAGAATGCGGCGGCCCAAAGGAAAGGCGAGAAGGACGGAAATACAACTAAAAGGAAAGGAGAAAGTGCAAAGCCGGAATCGATGAAACTGAGACGGAAACCGAGGACGAGATTGGAGGCCGTCGTAGTTAAGCCGACGGAGGGTCACAGCTATGCTGAGATTCTTAAAAACCTGAGAGAGAACGTGAAACCAGAAGAAGCGGAGGTCGATATAAGGTCTATCCGGAAGACGAACACAGGCGCCATCTTGTTGGAGCTGGAAAAGGGCAGTGGAAAGGGCAGATTCTGCGAGATGATCAGGGATGCCCTAAAAAACTCCGTGGAGGTGAAAAATCTGAAACCCACGGCAACGGTGGAAATACGGGATATCGACGGTTTTTCCACGAAAGAGGAAATTGTCGCGGCAGTAAAAAGCGGCACAGGAGCAGCTGAGGAGGATATCACAGTTCATTTGACGAACCCTAACGCAAGAGAGCAGAAAAGGGCCTTTGTTTCGCTGCCAACAGAGGCTGTGAATAAGCTTCTGGAGAGAGAGCGTATAAAAATAGGATGGATCCACTGCAGGATCAAGTATCGCGAAGGGGTTAGACGCTGTTTCAAATGCTTTGGACTCGGTCATACGCAGTGGAAATGCAAAGGTCCCGATAGGAAGGGCATGGGCCTATGCATACGGTGCGGCGAGGCAGGTCACATACTACGACAGTGTAAGAACACACCGAGGTGTTGCCTTTGTTTGGAAGAGAAGAAGACCCCGGTGGATCATATACCTGGGTCTAAAGTTTGCAGGGCGACTGGAGGAACATGATGAAGATATTGCAACTTAATATGCACAGAGGAAGAGTGGCGGATGCTCTATTGCCCCAGATATGTGTCGAAGAGGGCGTCGACGTTGCCATCATTAGCGAACAGTACAGGAAGAAGGAGAACGGATGCTGGTTTGAGGATGACACCGGCACGGCGGCGATATGGATACCTCGAGGTGATGGGATAAGACCGCAAAGGAGCGGAAAGGGGAATGGGTTCGTATGGATACGGTTCGATAACGTAACACTGATGAGTTGCTACCTAACACCCAGTGACCAGAGTGAGGAATTCCAGGAGAAACTGGATGGTATAGAGTACCAAATCCGGCAGATGCGTGGACATCTTATTGTAGCGGGCGATTTCAATGCCCGAGCGGTTGAATGGGGAATGGCGGAGACAAACCCCCGAGGCCGGAGAATAGTACAGATGGCAGCCAGAGTGGGACTCACAGTGGCAAACATCGGGAATGTGCCAACCTTCAGGAGACCGGGTTGCGAGGGCACTATACCGGATATTACTTTGGTCTCTGAGAGAACAGCGGATAGAATAGAGGACTGGAGAGTGTTGGAAACTTACACTGCTAGTGACCACCAATATATTTCCTACTCGTTTCTTGCAAACGACGCAGGGAACCAGCGCACGATACAACCGAGGCGGAGTACACGTAAGTGGAATGTGGCGAGACTAGACAGATCCGCTCTAATAGCAGAGATGGACAGGCACTCGCTCGGAGTGCAGATGGCGACTGGAGCCGAAGTAGTCGTTGGAGAAGTAATGGAGGCCATCAAACAAGGATGCGAGAGAGCAATGCCCAAGATACAACGTGGGAATAGAGGTAGAAAACCCGTTCACTGGTGGAATACCGAGATCGCAAATGCGCGACAGGACTGCCTTCGTCACAGGCGGAGATATACCAGGGCAAGGCGCCACGGCGAGGCTGAGATAGAAAGGGCGCGGTATAAGGAGGCGAAGCGAAGACTTCAATTTGAGGTCTTTAGCAGCAAGAGAAGGATGTGGGAGAAACTACGGGAGGATGTGAACGTCAACCCATGGGGCACAGGATATAAACTGGTTATGGGCAAGCTCGGTGCCAATGGCCCAGTATCAAAAATGGACGAGCATGCGATGCGGAGAATCGTAACTACACTGTTTCCGATGAACCAGATCCCGGAGAACAGACGGAGTGTGGACGAAGTGTTGCAAATCCCACTGTTCACTATGGATGAGCTGACCGCTGCAGCTGGTACGCTAAAGAGCGGTAAGGCACCTGGCCCTGATGGAATACCAGCAGAGGTTATGAAGGAGGTAGCAACAAGAAGACCGGAGGTACTAC
>JASKUP010000163.1:7500-30000 GCA_030448955.1 Trichopoda pennipes
TATCCCTGCGGAGATTCTCAAGATAATCGCAAGGGAGAGACCATGGGTGCTTCTCGGAATGTACAATCGCTGTCTACGAGAAGGCATTTTCCCAGAAGTATGGAAACGGCAACGACTTGTGCTAATAGGCAAGGGAAAAGGAGACCCGCGCTCTCCATCGGCGTATCGACCCCTATGCATGCTGGACACCGCAGGGAAACTTCTCGAGACGCTGCTTAGACCCAGAATACAAGCAGCAGTGGAAAACGCTGGAGGACTATCCAACAGACAATATGGATTTAGACCCGGAAGGTCGACAATAGGCGCTATTGAAGATGTTATAGCGGGGGCCAGAAGGGCACACCAGGGAAACCACTTTACAAGACGTATTGTACTATTGGCGACCCTGGACGTCAGAAATGCCTTCAACAGTGCAGAGTGGACAGATATGTTAGGTGCTCTGGAAATGCGGTTTAAAGCACCTACATACATCATGAACATGGTCAGGAGCTATCTGAAGGATCGTACGCTTATTTACGAGAACGCCGGCAGAATACATCAGAAGCAGATTACGGCAGGAGCAGCGCAAGGATCAATATTGGGCCCGGAGTTGTGGAATATTAGCTATGATGACATTTTCCACACGGAAATGCCAGACGATACTTACCTGGTTGGTTACGCGGATGATATTGCAGCCGTAATCGCGGCCCGCAATATGGAGGAAGCACAGAGTAAGCTGAATCAGGTCATGCTCAGGACGAAGTGTTGGCTTGACTCTCACAACCTTAACCTGGCCACGGAGAAAACCGAGCTCCTCATAGTCTCACGGAAACATATCCCGCTGGAGGTGGACATGCGGGTCCTGTCTGAGACGATAAGGACGAAAAGGTGGCTCAAATATCTGGGAATGAGGCTAGATTCTAGGTTGAATTTCGGCGTTCAGCTTGAACATGCTGCGGCAAGGGCAGCTCGGACCACGGCTTTTCTTAGCAGACTGATGGCAAACATCGGTGGGCCACACTATAGTAAGAGAAAATTGATGATGGCAACGACGCAGTCGATACTATTATACGGATGTGAAATCTGGGCCGACGCCTTACGGAAGAAAAGTAGGAGGAGGATGTTAGCGGCTGTACAACGTACTGCTGCTCTGAGAGTAGCGTCAGCATACCGCACGGTATCGGAACCCGCAGTCCTCGTCATAAGCGGGACTGTGCCAATTGAGCTCTTGGCCGAGGAACGTAGAGCCCTTTGGACCATACAGGGGCAGTTCGGAAGGAGAATAGGGGAGATGGAAAAAAGAGAGATACGATCGCAGACCATGCAAAGATGGCAGGAGAATTGGAACGGCGAATCGCGTGGAAGATGGACGGCGAGATTGATCACTGATTTGGACAAGTGGGTGAATCGGAGACATGGTGAGATAAACTATTTCATAACGCAGATGCTATCTGGGCACGGCTATTTCCGGCGCTACATGTATCTATGGAGATAATTGTCTGGACGATGCGGAGCACACTTTTTTTAGGTGCGAGAGATGGAGAACGGAACGTCAGTCCGTGGAGGAAGGCGTTGGTGAAATATCACCCGGGAATATTGTTGGCCTCATGCTGAAGAACGAGACCACATGGAAGCACGTAGTTACGTTCGTTGAAAAGGTGCTTCGTGCCAAAAAGCGGGACCTAGACGTAGGATCGACGATGGCTGTTCGATAGGAACAGAAGAGGAGCCCCACCCTGAAGCAATGCGAAAGCGGTCCCGGGGTGGAGGAAATGGCTCGAGTAAAAGGGGAGGTTTTTAGTGGATGCAATCTCCACATACCAGAGCTGTGACGACAGCGTTTTAGGCATTTTCCTCCCCTCCCGCAAAAAAAAAAAAAAAAAAAAAAAAATTATTATTATTATTATTATTATTATTATTATTATTATTATTATTATTATTATTATTATTATTATTATTATTATTATTATTATTATTATTATTATTATTATTATTATTATTATTATTATTATTATTATTATTATTATTATTATTATTATTATTATTATTATTATTATTATTATTATTATTATTATTATTATTATTATTATTATTATTATTATTATTATTATTATTATTATTATTATTATTATTATTATTATTATTATTATTATTATTATTATTATTATTATTATTATTATTATTATTATTATTATTATTATTATTATTATTATTATTATTATTATTATTATTATTATTATTATTATTATTATTATTATTATTATTATTATTATTATTATTATTATTATTATTATTATTATTATTATTATTATTATTATTATTATTATTATTATTATTATTATTATTATTATTATTATTATTATTATTATTATTATTATTATTATTATTATTATTATTATTATTATTATTATTATTATTATTATTATTATTATTATTATTATTATTATTATTATTATTATTATTATTATTATTATTATTATTATTATTATTATTATTATTATTATTATTATTATTATTATTATTATTATTATTATTATTATTATTATTATTATTATTATTATTATTATTATATTATTATTATTATTATTATTATTATTATTATTATTATTATTATTATTATTATTATTATTATTATTATTATTATTATTATTATTATTATTATTATTATTATTATTATTATTATTATTATTATTATTATTATTATTATTATTATTATATTATTATTATTATTATTATTATTATTATTATTATTATTATTATTATTATTATTATTATATTATTATTATTATTATTATTATTATTATTATTATTATTATTATTATTATTATTATTATTATTATTATTATTATTATTATTAATTATTATTATTATTATTATTATTATTATTATTATTATTATTATTATTATTATTATTATTATTATTATTATTATTATATTATTATTATTATTATTATTATTATTATTATTATTATTATTATTATTATTATTATTATATTATTATTATTATTATTATTATTATTATTATTATTATTATTATTATTATTATTATTATTATTATTATTATTATTATTATTATTATTATTATTATTATTATTATTATTATTATTATTATTATTATTATTATTATTATTATTATTATTATTATTATTATTATTATTATTATTATTATTATTATTATATTATTATTATTATTATTATTATTATATTATTATTATTATTATTATTATTATTATTATTATTATTATTATTATTATTATTATTATTATTATTATTATTATTATTATTATTATTATTATTATTATTATTATTATTATTATTATTATTATTATTATTATTATTATTATTATTATTATTATTATTATTATTATTATTATTATTATTATTATTATTATTATTATTATTATTATTATTATTATTATTATTATTATTATTATTATTATTATTATTATTATTATTATTATTATTATTATTATTATTATTATTATTATTATTATTATTATTATTATTATTATTATTATTATTATTATTATTATTATTATTATTATTATTATTATTATTATTATTATTATTATTATTATTATTATTATTATTATTATTATTATTATTATTATTATTATTATTATTATTATTATTATTATTATTATTATTATTATTATTATTATTATTATTATTATTATTATTATTATTATTATTATTATTATTATTATTATTATTATTATTATTATTATTATTATTATTATTATTATTATTATTATTATTATTATTATTATTATTATTATTATATTATTATTATTATTATTATTATTATTATTATTATTATTATTATTATTATTATTATTATTATTATTATTATTATTATTATTATTATTATTATTATTATTATTATTATTATTATTATTATTATTATTATTATTATTATTATTATTATTATTATTATTATTATTATTATTATTATTATTATTATTATTATTATTATTATTATTATTATTATTATTATTATTATTATTATTATTATTATTATTATTATTATTATTATTATTATTATTATTATTATTATTATTATTATTATTATTATTATTATTATTATTATTATTATTATTATTATTATATTATTATTATTATTATTATTATTATTATTATTATTATTATTATTATTATTATTATTATTATTATTATTATTATTATTATTATTATTATTATTATTATTATTATTATTATTATTATTATTATTATTATTATTATTATTATTATTATTATTATTATTATTATTATTATTATTATTATTATTATTATTATTATTATTATTATTATTATTATTATTATTATTATTATTATTATTATTATTATTATTATTATTATTATTATTATTATATTATTATTATTATTATTATTATTATTATTATTATTATTATTATTATTATTATTATTATTATTATTATTATTATTATTATTATTATTATTATTATTATTATTATTATTATTATTATTATTATTATTATTATTATTATTATTATTATTATTATTATTATTATTATTATTATTATTATTATTATTATTATTATTATTATTATTATTATTATTATTATTATTATTATTATTATTATTATTATTATTATTATTATTATTATTATTATTATTATTATTATTATTATTATTATTATTATTATTATTATTATTATTATTATTATTATTATTATTATTATTATTATTATTATTATTATTATTATTATTATTATTATTATTATTATTATTATTATTATTATTATTATTATTATTATTATTATTATTATTATTATTATTATTATTATTATTATTATTATTATTATTATTATTATTATTATTATTATTATTATTATTATTATTATTATTATTATTATTATTATTATTATTATTATTATTATTATTATTATTATTATTATTATTATTATTATTATTATTATTATTATTATTATTATTATTATTATTATTATTATTATTATTATTATTATTATTATTATTATTATTATTATTATTATTATTATTATTATTATTATTATTATTATTATTATTATTATTATTATTATTATTATTATTATTATTATTATTATTATTATTATTATTATTATTATTATTATTATTATTATTATTATTATTATTATTATTATTATTATTATTATTATTATTATTATTATTATTATTATTATTATTATTATTATTATTATTATTATTATTATTATTATTATTATTATTATTATTATTATTATTATTATTATTATTATTATTATTATTATTATTATTATTATTATTATTATTATTATTATTATTATTATTATTATTATTATTATTATTATTATTATTATTATTATTATTATTATTATTATTATTATTATTATTGTTATTGTTATTATTATTATTATTATTATTATTATTATTATTATTATTATTATTATTATTATTATTATTATTATTATTATTATTATTATTATTATTATTATTATTATTATTATTATTATTATTATTATTATTATTATTATTATTATTATTATTATTATTATTATTATTATTATT
This sequence comes from Trichopoda pennipes, assembly GCA_030448955.1. Taxonomy (NCBI): domain Eukaryota; kingdom Metazoa; phylum Arthropoda; class Insecta; order Diptera; family Tachinidae; genus Trichopoda; species Trichopoda pennipes. The sequence continues at coordinate 13,027 of JASKUP010000163.1, forward strand.
ATTATTATTATTATTATTATTATTATTATTATTATTATTATTTTTTTTTTTTTTTTTTTTTTTTTTTTTTTTTTTTTTTTTTGTGGCAAGGTAGGGTTGAAAATGCCTTCGCACTTACAGCGACCGTCGTCAGCTGCGTCGAGTGGTGAATCCACTAAAACAATCCCTCCTCCTTTCCTGGGGTATATTCCCCTCCCGGGACGGCTCTCGGCATTACTTCGGGAGGGGCCCAGCTTAATGTCAACAGACCAATATCACCGTGCACCCACGTCTGGGTACGCCATATTGCCAGCCGTCCTCGCTGGTTTTTCCACTAAGTCCCAACTGGTGTGGTCCGATCCTCTCGTATTGCATCGAGGTCCTTCTTCTTCCTCCGCAAGACGTATTCCGCGTAGTCCTTTACTGTCCTCCAATTTTCCTCACACTCAAGCATTCTAGATATAACTACTGTAGGATTGAATCCGCCAATCCGTTCTACGACGGCACTTCTCTCGGTGTGCCATCGGGTGCAGCTGAAAAACGTATGTTCAGCATCGTCATCCGCAGCCCCGCAGTAAACGCAGCCGGGGTCATCTACTTTGCCCATACGGTATAGATACTTCCGGAAGTATCCATGACCCGATAGGAATTGTGTCAGGAAGTAATTTACCTCCCCGAAACGTCTCCGAACCCATCCCTCTATGTCAGAGATGAGCTTCGCCGTCCATCTTCCAGTGGTCTCTGCGAACCACCTGTCCTGCCATCGCCGAATGGTCCGGGACCTCCGCTCTTTAATGCTCATACCAGGACGATCCCCCCTCGAGTCCCATGCCTCCTTTCGCTCTCGCGCCAAAAGATCGATTGGCACCTCCCCACTTATCACGAGAACTGCTGCGGACGAAACCGTGCGGTAGGCCGAAGCAACTCTGAGTGCCGCTGTACGCTGCACAGCTTCAAGCACTCTGCGCTTGGTCCTAGCCCCTGCCGCATCTCCCCATATCTCACTGCCATACAACAGTATCGATCTTGTGGTTGCCATTATCATCCTCCTCTTACTCTGCGTCGGACCGCCTATATTCGCCATCAACCTGGCAAGTACGCCCGTCACCTTCGCCGCCTTGGTCGCCGCATGCTGAACCTGAGCCCAGAAGCTCAGTCTGCAATCAAGCCTTACGCCCAAGTATTTCAACGTCCTCCGCGTCATCAGGGATGTATCTCCCATCTGTATGCCAACTTCGAGTGGCATGTGGCTCCGCGTCATTAGGATCACCTCAGTCTTGTGTCCGGCAAGTTCAAGGCCGTGGTCCTCGAGCCAGGTCTGGGTCCTGATCATAACCTGGTTCAGCTTCCTCCTGACGTCATCCATGTCTCGCGCCGAGATAACCGCCGCTATATCATCCGCATAACCCACAAGGTGTGTTTCCTCTGGCATCTCCACACTAAAGATCTCATCGTAAGCCAGGTTCCATAGATCAGGGCCCAAGATGGATCCCTGGGCAGCCCCGGATGTGATCGACTTAGCTCTTTGGCCATCTGGTATGTCATAGAGCAATTCGCGCTCCTTCAGATAATTCCGGAGAATTCTCACCAGGTATGCTGGGATGTGAAATCTCTCCCGCAGAGCCTTCATGATGTCGATCCACCGTAGGCTATTAAAAGCATTACGCACATCGAGCGTGGCTAAAACAATTATCCTCTTCGGATAGTAGCGCCCATGTTGGGCGCATTTAAAACGTTCCACCACATCCTCAATTGCACCAAGAGTCGTCCTTCCGGGGCGAAAACCATGTTGCCTCTCCGACAATCCTCCCGCCGATTCAACGGATTCCGCCAATCTCCGTTGCAATAACTTCTCCAATAGCTTGCCCGCGCAGTCCAACAGACAAAGCGGACGGTATGCCGACGACTGCGTCGGGTCACCCCCGCTCTTGGCGATAAGCATGAGCCTCTGTATCTTCCACCGCCTAGGAAAAATACCCTGAGCGATACAGGCGTTGTACACCTCAAGCATTATGCCCGGCCGATTCTCAGCAAGAAGTCTGATGACCTCGGCCGGTACACCGTCCGGCCCGGGGGCTTTGCCCCCTTTAAGTCCCCGCGCCGCGATCCTCAACTCCTCCGTGGTAAATGGGGTGAACGTCCCATCATCGTCCAGTTCCCCCTCCTGTCGCAGGGGCGGGTGTGTGGGGAACAAGCTATCCACGATGCCAGTAATCTCGTCCTCGCCTAATTGCGGGACGGTTGCGCCTGCCCTTAACCTCCGCATCACTATCCTATAGCCGGATCCCCACGGGTTCCTATTCAGCTCATTCCGGAGCTCCTCCCATTTCGCCCTCTTAGCCGCGATTATCGCCACTTTCAGCGCCCTTCGAGATCGCCTATACTCCTCGGCCTCAGGTAAAGCCGCCCCGCGTCGCCTTGTCCTAGTAAGTATCCTCCTATTACGGAGGCAGGCACGTCTGAGCTCAGCGATTTCCGGAGTCCACCAGTATACTGGTCGCCTCCTTGATCCGCGCCCTACGCGGGGCATCGATGCATTACAACTCCGAACAATACGCTGCATCATAGCGCCCGCCAGGGTGTTCGCATCGCTCATGGTAGGTACCAACGAAATTTCATCGAAGTTCAACAGAAACGCTTCGGGGTTCAGATTGGCCACGCTCCATTTGCGTGTGCCCCTCACTCCTGTCGTGGGGGTGCGATTCGCGCCATCAACTATCCGGAAAGTGATATACTGGTGGTCGCTCCCAGTGTAGTCCTCCAACACTCTCCATCCGTCCACTGCCCCAGCCAGACTCTCAGATACGAGAGTAATGTCTGGCGTGGTATATTCGCACCCCGGTCTCCTAAAGGTAGTGGCCCTGCCAGTGTTTAGCACTAGCAGACCAAGTCTGGCAGCCATGTCCAGAATATACCTTCCCCGTGTGCTCGTTGTCGCGTCGCCCCATTCGGCGGCTTTGGCATTGAAATCTCCAGCCACTATTATGGGCCCGTTTATTTCGCTCACCCTATCCTCAATAAGATCCAGTTTCGTCCTAAACTGCTCTATGCTATCGCTGGGAGTGAGATAGCAGCTCATCATCGCATAGCATCCAGTCTCAACGTACGCGTAGCAACGACCGTTCCCGTATCGCGTGACTCGGATATCACTGGCGCTAGGCAGCCAGAGTGCGGCCGTCCCCGCCTCATCCGCGAACCATGTACCCCGGGCGATTCGCCCATATTGTTCGCTGATTATGACTGCATCTACCCGTTTCTCGCCAACCATCTGCTCGAGCAGGGCATCTGCAGTACGGCTCCTGTGCAAGTTCGCCTGGAGTATCCTCACCTTCCCCTCGCCAGTGGGCATCTCCCTGACCCCGGCAGGTGATCAGTCCGATCACGCCCTGCATCCACACAGTGAACACATTTTGAGATTGCCTTGCAATCTCTCATCTTGTGTCCGGGTTTCCCGCACCTAATGCACGAGTCCCCTCTGTCCCGGCCAGTGCAATTCGCACGAATATGCCCCATTCCGAAGCAGCGATAGCATCTCGTGGGGCCCTCGCACGCCCGTACCCTGGTCCGAATCCATCCGATCGGTATATACCCGGTCTCGACCAGTTTCGCCGCACCCTCCGCGGATAGGGTGACAAAGGCCCGTACCTGCTCCCGCGTGTTCGGTGCCGTTATCCTCGTCACTATCCCCTCCTCCTGGTTAGTGAGCAACTTCCGAACTGCCCCTTCCACCTCCTCCTTGTCCGTTAAGGAATCTAAGTCCCTTATCTCGACCGTACCACGTGGCTTAAGTCCCTCAATGGACGCCGCTCCCCGTATGGTACACTTCAATCGCTGGACAAACTCTGGCCTAACCCTTTCCCCTTTTCCAAGTTCCAAAAGGATGGCTCCAGCTTTCGTTTTCCTGACGGTCTTCACCTCAACCGAGTCGTCGGTTGGCATACCGCTGCGCAGTTCCCTCAGTACCCCTGCGTAGCTCTGTCCCTCTGCGGGCCTAATTATGACCGCCTCTGGTCTCAGTCGCCGCTGCCGCAGCCTGCTCCCCCCGCTGGGCGCATCAGGTTTCCTCCCCGATCTTCCTGCCCCACTCCTCCTCGTGACAGTTCGCCAGCCCTCCGTTTCCTCCTCAGGGAGTCCTACTTTGCTCGTGCCGGGTTCCTTTGCCCTGGCCTTCTTGGAGTTCTTAGGGGCAGCAGGGCTAGTTGCCGTCCGCTTTGTGTTCCCCGCCACAGGTGTGGAAGGAACCTTTCCCCGCTGGGCCTCGGGTTCTCTGTGCGACGTTCTCCTCCTCTCCGCCGCTTTCCATGAACGTCTGTAGTTAAGCATGACGTCCAATAGTTCCGATATCTTGGAGACTCCAGCTTTGACCTCTCCACTAATGTTCTTTTGTCGGCCAAAAGCTCGCTGCATGCCGCTGATCACCGATCGGCATTGCAGAATGGTGTCCTCTTCCATTTTTCTCATCTTGTGGATCAGCTCTAATTGGGGAGAACTCTCCATCCCTATATTATCCACTCCTTCCGTCTGGGCGGTAATCTCCGTCCGAACAGTGGCGTTAACCACCCGGGTGGGGGTATCGGCCCGCTGCTGGTTCGGCAGGGCGCTAGCCGGTGCCGTCACCACTGGCCCCGTGGGCCCAGTGTGAGCCCTGAGCACCCCTTCTCTCTGTGCGCCGGTGCCGGGTTCTCCGGCACTGCTCCTGGAAGCATTGGGTGGAGTTTCCACACCCCTGACAGAAGTCCGAGTCAAGCCGGGATTTACCGCCGCTGTGCCCCTCATCGGGGGTGATCTAAGGAGCCTGCTGCTCCTCTTGAAGGCCGCACCCGCAGCCATTTCGTCTCTGACCCTTCTATCCTGGTCCTCTCCTACAACATTCCTCTCCGCCGTCTGCGTATTCTCCACGTTCTGTTTTTCTGTGTTCATTCTAATTCAATTGAGTCCCGACTTCAGGCCGCTATCCGCATACGAATGTGCAGTTTCCCTAATTGTCCCCATGGTTATCTATGAAACAGGGAGGCCATGCGAGGGTTGACTCTGTGCTTCATGGGCAGCAGAGTTCAGAGCCAGGACGGGAACTAAACAGGACTCATCAACTGTACCTGCACCACCAACTCAATGACGACATGTGCGGAACGTACCTGAAGGCTTGCCAAAGTTTTAACAGGACGGAGGCAGCTGCAGCATTAGCCCATCAGCCGTTTCAGGGAGATGTCACTCTCGCTTACTAAGATGATGGAATACCACAGACCGTCAGCCCGTATCATCATTATCCATATCATAAATCGATTCCATGAACCATGCACCTTCCAATCCGTCATCATCAGCACCACCATTTATGGTGATACCGTCCATAGTTTTGGTCCGCGGGCGGTATTTTATTTCCCGCCTTCCCTGCAGTTCTGATGAACAGACCTGTTGAGAACTCCCCTATCCGCCACCTGGGGACACGTCCGATGGGAGACTAGGAAAAACTCCGCACGGATTATTATTATTATTATTATTATTATTATTATTATTATTATTATTATTATTATTATTATTATTATTATTATTATTATTATTATTATTATTATTATTATTATCATTATTATTATTATTATTATTATTATTATTATTATTATTATTATTATTATTATTATTATTATTATTATTATTATTATTATTATTATTATTATTATTATTATCCCGTGCGGGGTTTGCTGATCCCCCATCGGGACCCTCCCATTTGGCGAATTGGGAACGTTTCACCGTGCCCTTTTCAGGGCGTGGAGGATACCAGGGAAATAAAATACCTGGGGGTGACCAAAATCATGCTTTCCGTGTGGGGTTTTCTGATCCCCCATCGGGCCCTCCCATTTGGCGATTTGGGAACGTTCGCCATGCCCTTTTTAGGGCGTGGAGGATACCAGGGAAATAAAATACCTGGGGGAGACCAAAATCAGGCTACGGCGGTACCATGCCTGGTACTGCTGATGATGACGGGAATGGAATGGATATGGATGACGAGAATGACTTATGATCTGATTGTGATGCTATGGGCTGACGGATGCAGTATTCTAGCATCTTAGTAAGCGGGGTGACACCTAGCTGAAACGACTGTTGGGCTAATGCTGTATCTGCCTCCGTCCCGTTAAAACTGTGGCTAGGCTCCGAGTACGTTCCGATCACGTCGCCACTGAGGTGGTGGTACAGGTGCGGTTGAGATGACTCCCGCTTTTGCGCCGAGATTCTGGCTCTGAACGTAGGCTCCCATAAGGACTTACGTCAACCCTCGCGTGGACCTCACTGCTTGCATAGGGACCCACGGGAATCGTTTGAGGTGACTGTACAATCGGAGGAGGATAGCGGCTCGGAGCGGGGACCCATTTATATGGAAAATGAATAGAACACCACCGAAAAATATGAACGCAGAAAAGACGATGGAAAGTAGAAAGGAAATGGAGAAGCGGCCCAACCCGGGCTTCCAGAAGAGTAGCAAGACCCTTCGTTCGCCCATTTTGACTGGGGCGAGAACAACGCCGAAAATCGCGACGCCTGGAGAAAGTGCGCAACCGGAACAGAATCTCCCGAACATAACTGCGGGAGTAACGTCGACGATTGCGGCTCGTCAGGAAACCGCAGTTCTATCTCCCTGTGCTACACAGAAACAGCCGCAAACTACAGAAGGTAAAAATATTTCCCCGCGGCTAGAGTCTATATATAGACTGCGACAGCTGGAGGAGAACACGTTGGATGGCTGCACACGAACACTACATAAGATGAAGCAAGCGATCAGGAAGCAGAAGAACATCAGTAGAGAAGTCCAAGACGGCGTCGCTGAGATGGAGGAGGCCATCGATGTCATCAAGCATTACAGACGCATGTGGAAAGCGTCGGAGGCACATAGGCTTGAGGAAAAGCGAGCGAGGCATGAACCGCAGAATGGCGGCGACCAAGTACGGGGTAAGGCCACGCCTGTGACAGTGCGCAGTAAGAGGATGGCTACAAGCCCAGCTGAATCTGATGTAGCAAAGAGGACTAGGGAAAAGGAACCTGACGCCTGGCAAATTGTTAAACACCGGAAAGAGAAGCCTAGAGTAGCGAGTGAACCTGAAACCCGGGTTCGCAATGAGCAAAGAAAGGCACGAACTAGGAAGAACGATAAGAAAGCACCAGAGCCTAGGAAGCGCTATGAGGCAGTGCTTGTTAGACCTGCGGAGGGTAGCAGCTATGCCGATGTCCTTCGGGAACTAAAGAGGTCGATAAAACCTGAGGAAACGGAAGTGACTGTGAGATCTGTTCGGAAGACCAAGGACGGAGCCCTCCTGCTGGAGATGTCAGACGGAGGGAGGAGGACCCAATTCTATGATGCGATCAAACAGTCTCTAAAGGAGTCAGCGAAAGTAACTGAACTAAAACCGAGGACGACCATTGAAATTAGAGATCTTGATTCTCTCACAGAACCAGAGGAAATCGCCTCTGCAATCAGAGAAACTACCCAAAAGGACGATATGGACATCACCGTGAGGATAACAAAAAAGAACAGCAGAGAACAGTGCAGGGCATTTGCCGTGGTGACAGATGAAGTGGCACATGCTATCCTACGGACACAACGCTTAAAAGTAGGATGGCTATACTGCAGGGTTAGGCGGGCGGAAGATGTCAGGCGATGTTACAAATGCTTCGACGTGGGACATGTGCAAGCTCACTGTAAGGGACCCGACAGAAGCGGTCAGGGTTTATGCATCAGATGTGGACTCGCTGGTCACAAGATGAGGGAATGCACCAACACCCCTAAATGCTGCATCTGTGTAGAAGAGGGCGGCAGCATCACCGACCATATATCTGGCTCGAACCGCTGCATGGCCTACAAAAGACTCAACGCCCGGAAATGATACGGATATTACAGGCGAATCTCCACAGAAGCGCAACCGCTGATGGTCTCCTGCCGCAGGTTGTCATCGAGCAGAGAGCAGATATTGTAATAATAAGCGAACAATACAGGAAAGGAAATAATGGGCTATGGTTTGACGACGACACGGCGACTGCGGCCATATGGATACCGGGCAGCAGAACGATGCATGCGAGGGACTCCGGTAGGGGTGATGGTTTTGTGTGGGTGCAGCTGGATGAAATTACGGTCGTGAGCTGTTACCTTACCCCAAGCGATAACATGGAGACCTTTCAGACGAAACTTGAAGCGCTGGAGGATACCATAAGGGACTTTAGAGGAGCCCTTCTACTTGCAGGAGATTTTAATTCCAGAGCTGTGGACTGGGGGATGCGCACGACGAATTCAAGAGGCAGAAGAATTGTCCAGATGGCAGCCAGAACTGGCTTAGTTGTCGCCAACGCCGGCTGCGTTCCAACTTTTAGGCGGCCAGGCTGCGAGGGTACAATTCCCGATGTCACGCTGATAACTGAGAGAACAGCTGAAAGGATCGTGGATTGGAAGGTGCTCGAAATATACACGGCCAGTGATCACCAGTATATTTCCTACTCTCTCCGGACAAGCGATCCCCCTCCACTGGAGAACGTAAGTGCTAGTACTCGCAAGTGGAATGCAGACAGACTGGATACATCTGCACTGATTGCGGAGATCGACAGCCGAGGAGAATACGGAGAAGCTGAATACGATGCCAGGGCTGTAGTTGACCGGGTGATGGACAGTATCCGAGCGGGCTGCAACAGGGCCATGCCGAGAACAGGAACCGGCAATAAAAGGAGGAAAGCTGTGTACTGGTGGAATAGCACCATAGCAGAGATGCGGAGTAACTGCTTGCGCAAACGACGCAGATACACAAGGGCTAGACGCAGAGGTACAGCTGATTTGGAGCACAGCGACTACAAGGAGGCAAGAAAACTCCTTGGAAAAGCCATCCAGAGGGAAAAGAGAAGAAAATTTGAGGAGCTAAGGGAGGATATTAATAATGATCCATGGGGACTCGGCTACAAAGTGGTAATGAAGAAGCTAGGAAGGAGAAACCCAGTGCAGGAAATGGATGAGGGTAAAATGCTGAATATCGTAACGACCCTTTTTCCGAGGCATGACAACCCAGACACTGCTGATGATATGGAGGACCTGGGGGAGTATGTTCCGTTCACGATGGAGGAACTCAAGATGGCTGCCCATAAACTCAGGAACAAGAAGGCCCCCGGCCCTGACGGTATACCGGCGGAAGCCTTGAAGGAGCTGGCAAACGCACGACCACAGTTGCTTCTGCGGATGTATAACAGCTGTTTAAGGGATGGCCTTTTCCCAGAGCGATGGAAGGAGCAGAAATTAATACTTATAGATAAGGGAAATGGACCCTCGGATTCACCGTCCTCATACAGGCCACTATGTATGCTGGACACAGCGGGGAAGCTATTCGAGCGACTGCTAAAAGCACGACTAGAGGAGAATATTCAAAGGGCTGGAGGCTTATCTAGGCGGCAATATGGCTTCCGACCTGGCAGGTCCACGACGGACGCAGTGGCTGAAATAGCTACTGTCTTTCAGCTAGCTCAACAGAGGAACAACTTTAATAGACCCATAGTTCTCCTGGCGACACTTGATGTAAAGAACGCGTTTAATAGCTTAAGATGGACGGATGTAGTGGAAACTCTTAGGGATAAATTCTCCGTGCCAAGGTACCTGATGCGGATGATAAGGAGTTACCTAAGTGATAGGATCTTAGTCTATAACACTACTATGGGTCCAAGGATATACCGCATCACCTCGGGAGCAGCGCAGGGATCTATACTGGGTCCAGACCTGTGGAATGCAACTTACGACGGTATCCTAGGAGTGGAAATGCCGGAGGATACTTTCTTGATCGCTTACGCAGATGATATAGCTGCAGTCATCATGGCCAGGAATACTGAACATGCCCAGAGGAAACTCCAACAGGTGATGATAAGGACTAGAGCATGGTTGGATTCACATGGACTAGAATTGGCAATGCACAAAACGGAATTACTGCTGCTAACGAGACGACGTATCCCCAATGAGGTCGAAATGCGGCTCACAGATGCCGTACTAACAACAAGAACAAGTGTGAAATACCTGGGAATGAGGCTGGATACCAAGCTAACATACTCGCAACAGATAAAATACGCCGCGGAGAAATCAACGAGGATAACCCTACAGCTCAGCAGACTAATGGCAAACATCGGTGGACCTTTAGCAAGCAGACGGAAGCTGTTGATGGAGGCTTGCAACAGCATCCTTCTATATGGATGCGAGATATGGGCGGACGCGCTAAGAATTAGGAAACGGGCCAGCGCACTGCTTGCGGTGCAGAGGACTGCAGCGCTACGTGTAACATCGGCCTACCGCACGGTATCGGCAGCCGCCGTTTACGTGATAGCCGGAATGATACCGATAGACCTACAGGCGGAAGAGCGCGCAAGGGCCTACACTACTAGGCGCGCAGGATCTGCGGATGGACAACCTTTTTCAACTTTCAGGTTGGACACGATTGCAAAGTGGCAGGCCAGATGGGACGAGAGCGAACAGGGCAGATGGACAGCCAAACTCATCCCGAACATCCGGAAGTGGATACAGAGGAAACAAGGAGATGTTAACTTCTACCTTACACAGATGCTCTCTGGTCATGGCTACTTCAGGAGCTACCTACACAGGATGCGGAAATGCACAACGCCATATTGTCTGTATGAGGAGATGGAAACAGTGGATGACGCGGAGCACACGTTTTTTACGTGCCAACGATGGTCAGACAGCCGCGACCAGTTGACAATGCAAATTGGTGCAGTAACGGCTGATACCATAGTGGACAAGATGATTAGTAGCGCGGAAACCTGGAACACTGTGGCAAGATTTTGCGAGAGCGTGCTCCGAACAAAAAAGGTAGACCTGGATGAGGCCCAAGGCTCTGAGCAAATGGAGCGTGGACCAGCCGCCACAGCGGAATAACATCGTAGAGATACGACGCGCAGCACGGATGACCAAGTCCTGGGCAGATAGCCGGGACAACGGAAGGACGAAAGCTGCAGAAAGCAGGATGAAGGGGGGCCTGGACGCAGGCATCTGGATGCTGGTGCACTAAGGCACTGTGAACGGGATCCACCTTGAAGTAATGCGAAGGCGGTGCCGAGGTGGACGACATATCCCGAAAAAGTAAGGGGGTTTTTTAGTCGGTATTCCAACTGTGGGAGCCCGACATATCACAGCTGGTGACGACCTTCTGTGAATGCATAGATGCATTTTTACCTCCTTTCTCCCCAAAAAAAAAAAAAAAAAAAAAAAAAAAAAAAAAAAAAAAAAAAAAAAAAAAAAATTATTATTATTATTATTATTATTATTATTATTATTATTATTATTATTATTATTATTATTATTATTATTATTATTATTATTATTATTATTATTATTATTATTATTATTATTATTATTATTATTATTATTATTATTATTATTATTATTATTATTATTATTATTATTATTATTATTATTATTATTATTATTATTATTATTATTATTATTATTATTATTATTATTATTATTATTATTATTATTATTATTATTATTATTATTATTATTATTATTATTATTATTATTATTATTATTATTATTATTATTATTATTATTATTATTATTATTATTATTATTATTATTATTATTATTATTATTATTATTATTATTATTATTATTATTATTATTATTATTATTATTATTATTATTATTATTATTATTATTATTATTATTATTATTATTATTATTATTATTATTATTATTATTATTATTATTATTATTATTATTATTATTATTATTATTATTATTATTATTATTATTATTATTATTATTATTATTATTATTATTATTATTATTATTATTATTATTATTATTATTATTATTATTATTATTATTATTATTATTATTATTATTATTATTATTATTATTATTATTATTATTATTATTATTATTATTATTATTATTATTATTATTATTATTATTATTATTATTATTATTATTATTATTATTATTATTATTATTATTATTATTATTATTATTATTATTATTATTATTATTATTATTATTATTATTATTATTATTATTATTATTATTATTATTATTATTATTATTATTATTATTATTATTATTATTATTATTATTATTATTATTATTATTATTATTATTATTATTATTATTATTATTATTATTATTATTATTATTATTATTATTATTATTATTATTATTATTATTATTATTATTATTATTATTATTATTATTATTATTATTATTATTATTATTATTATTATTATTATTATTATTATTATTATTATTATTATTATTATTATTATTATTATTATTATTATTATTATTATTATTATTATTATTATTATTATTATTATTATTATTATTATTATTATTATTATTATTATTATTATTATTATTATTATTATTATTATTATTATTATTATTATTATTATTATTATTATTATTATTATTATTATTATTATTATTATTATTATTATTATTATTATTATTATTATTATTATTATTATTATTATTATTATTATTATTATTATTATTATTATTATTATTATTATTATTATTATTATTATTATTATTATTATTATTATTATTATTATTATTATTATTATTATTATTATTATTATTATTATTATTATTATTATTATTATTATTATTATTATTATTATTATTATTATTATTATTATTATTATTATTATTATTATTATTATTATTATTATTATTATTATTATTATTATTATTATTATTATTATTATTATTATTATTATTATTATTATTATTATTATTATTATTATTATTATTATTATTATTATTATTATTATTATTATTATTATTATTATTATTATTATTATTATTATTATTATTATTATTATTATTATTATTATTATTATTATTATTATTATTATTATTATTATTATTATTATTATTATTATTATTATTATTATTATTATTATTATTATTATTATTATTATTATTATTATTATTATTATTATTATTATTATTATTATTATTATTATTATTATTATTATTATTATTATTATTATTATTATTATTATTATTATTATTATTATTATTATTATTATTATTATTATTATTATTATTATTATTATTATTATTATTATTATTATTATTATTATTATTATTATTATTATTATTATTATTATTATTATTATTATTATTATTATTATTATTATTATTATTATTATTATTATTATTATTATTATTATTATTATTATTATTATTATTATTATTATTATTATTATTATTATTATTATTATTATTATTATTATTATTATTATTATTATTATTATTATTATTATTATTATTATTATTATTATTATTATTATTATTATTATTATTATTATTATTATTATTATTATTATTATTATTATTATTATTATTATTATTATTATTATTATTATTATTATTATTATTATTATTATTATTATTATTATTATTATTATTATTATTATTATTATTATTATTATTATTATTATTATTATTATTATTATTATTATTATTATTATTATTATTATTATTATTATTATTATTATTATTATTATTATTATTATTATTATTATTATTATTATTATTATTATTATTATTATTATTATTATTATTATTATTATTATTATTATTATTATTATTATTATTATTATTATTATTATTATTATTATTATTATTATTATTATTATTATTATTATTATTATTATTATTATTATTATTATTATTATTATTATTATTATTATTATTATTATTATTATTATTATTATTATTATTATTATTATTATTATTATTATTATTATTATTATTATTATTATTATTATTATTATTATTATTATTATTATTATTATTATTATTATTATTATTATTATTATTATTATTATTATTATTATTATTATTATTATTATTATTATTATTATTATTATTATTATTATTATTATTATTATTATTATTATTATTATTATTATTATTATTATTATTATTATTATTATTATTATTATTATTATTATTATTATTATTATTATTATTATTATTATTATTATTATTATTATTATTATTATTATTATTATTATTATTATTATTATTATTATTATTATTATTATTATTATTATTATTATTATTATTATTATTATTATTATTATTATTATTATTATTATTATTATTATTATTATTATTATTATTATTATTATTATTATTATTATTATTATTATTATTATTATTATTATTATTATTATTATTATTATTATTATTATTATTATTATTATTATTATTATTATTATTATTATTATTATTATTATTATTATTATTATTATTATTATTATTATTATTATTATTATTATTATTATTATTATTATTATTATTATTATTATTATTATTATTATTATTATTATTATTATTATTATTATTATTATTATTATTATTATTATTATTATTATTATTATTATTATTATTATTATTATTATTATTATTATTATTATTATTATTATTATTATTATTATTATTATTATTATTATTATTATTATTATTATTATTATTATTATTATTATTATTATTATTATTATTATTATTATTATTATTATTATTATTATTATTATTATTATTATTATTATTATTATTATTATTATTATTATTATTATTATTATTATTATTATTATTATTATTATTATTATTATTATTATTATTATTATTATTATTATTATTATTATTATTATTATTATTATTATTATTATTATTATTATTATTATTATTATTATTATTATTATTATTATTATTATTATTATTATTATTATTATTATTATTATTATTATTATTATTATTATTATTATTATTATTATTATTATTATTATTATTATTATTATTATTATTATTATTATTATTATTATTATTATTATTATTATTATTATTATTATTATTATTATTATTATTATTATTATTATTATTATTATTATTATTATTATTATTATTATTATTATTATTATTATTATTATTATTATTATTATTATTATTATTATTATTATTATTATTATTATTATTATTATTATTATTATTATTATTATTATTATTATTATTGGGGGGGATTTTAATTCCCACGCATACGAATGGGGATCGCGGACAACGAACTCCCGGGGCAGGCTGGTTATGGACATGTCGGCCAGAATGGGACTGGTCATCGTGAACAGAGGAAACGTGGCGACCTTCAGGAGACCGGGATGCGAGGGAACTATCCCGGACATCACAATGGCGTCGGAGAGTATCGCAGGCAAGGTGTTAAACTGGAAGGTCCTTGAGGATTATACAGGAAGCGACCACCAGTACATTATGTATGGCGTTAGAAATGGGGGAACGCCGGACCAAACCAATGTGATAAAACCCATGCGAAAGTGGAATGTGGCAAAACTCAACGTAAATGTTCTATTGAACAGGATCGCAGAAGGGGACAATATAGGTGAAAACGTCCCAGATGCTCAGACTACTGTGCGGGAGACCATGACACTCATCAAGGAGGCATGCAGCCGCGCGATGCCTATCATTGGCAGAAAACACCGAAGAAAAGCGGTTTACTGGTGGACTGACGAGATTGCCAGTCTGCGAGCGACGTGCCTTAGATGCAGGAGGAAATACACTAGGGCTAGGCGATCAAACGCCGCAACGATGGAAGCAGAAGAATACAGAAGCGCTAGGAAGGATCTAAAGGATGCAGTACTAAGAACCAAGAGGAGAAAATGGGAGGAACTACGATCGGACCTCAACAACGATCCATGGGGCATGGGATATAAATTGGTCATGCGGAAACTTGGGGCGCGCAATACTATACCGAATTTAGAGGAGGACATAATGGAGAACATCGTGGACACCCTTTTCCCAACAGGAGATACAGTACAAGATGGAAATCCGATACCGGACACGGACACGCCGCCACCTTTTACTACAGAGGAACTAAAAACTGCAGCAAGGGCACTAAAGAATGGAAGGGCGCCCGGCCCGGATGGTATCCCTGCGGAGATTCTCAAGATAATCGCAAGGGAGAGACCATGGGTGCTTCTCGGAATGTACAATCGCTGTCTACGAGAAGGCATTTTCCCAGAAGTATGGAAACGGCAACGACTTGTGCTAATAGGCAAGGGAAAAGGAGACCCGCGCTCTCCATCGGCGTATCGACCCCTATGCATGCTGGACACCGCAGGGAAACTTCTCGAGACGCTGCTTAGACCCAGAATACAAGCAGCAGTGGAAAACGCTGGAGGACTATCCAACAGACAATATGGATTTAGACCCGGAAGGTCGACAATAGGCGCTATTGAAGATGTTATAGCGGGGGCCAGAAGGGCACACCAGGGAAACCACTTTACAAGACGTATTGTACTATTGGCGACCCTGGACGTCAGAAATGCCTTCAACAGTGCAGAGTGGACAGATATGTTAGGTGCTCTGGAAATGCGGTTTAAAGCACCTACATACATCATGAACATGGTCAGGAGCTATCTGAAGGATCGTACGCTTATTTACGAGAACGCCGGCAGAATACATCAGAAGCAGATTACGGCAGGAGCAGCGCAAGGATCAATATTGGGCCCGGAGTTGTGGAATATTAGCTATGATGACATTTTCCACACGGAAATGCCAGACGATACTTACCTGGTTGGTTACGCGGACGATATTGCAGCCGTAATCGCGGCCCGCAATATGGAGGAAGCACAGAGTAAGCTGAATCAGGTCATGCTCAGGACGAAGTGTTGGCTTGACTCTCACAACCTTAACCTGGCCACGGAGAAAACCGAGCTCCTCATAGTCTCACGGAAACATATCCCGCTGGAGGTGGACATGCGGGTCCTGTCTGAGACGATAAGGACGAAAAGGTGGCTCAAATATCTGGGAATGAGGCTAGATTCTAGGTTGAATTTCGGCGTTCAGCTCGAACATGCTGCGGCAAGGGCAGCTCGGACCACGGCTTTTCTTAGCAGACTGATGGCAAACATCGGTGGGCCACACTATAGTAAGAGAAAATTGATGATGGCAAC
>JASKUP010000163.1:32500-42500 GCA_030448955.1 Trichopoda pennipes
TATTATTATTATTATTATTATTATTATTATTATTATTATTATTATTATTATTATTATTATTATTATTATTATTATTATTATTATTATTATTATTATTATTATTATTATTATTATTATTATTATTATTATTATTATTATTATTATTATTATTATTATTATTATTATTATTATTATTATTATTATTATTATTATTATTATTATTATTATTATTATTATTATTATTATTATTATTATTATTATTATTATTATTATTATTATTATTATTATTATTATTATTATTATTATTATTATTATTATTATTATTATTATTATTATTATTATTATTATTATTATTATTATTATTATTATTATTATTATTATTATTATTATTATTATTATTATTATTATTATTATTATTATTATTATTATTATTATTATTATTATTATTATTATTATTATTATTATTATTATTATTATTATTATTATTATTATTATTATTATTATTATTATTATTATTATTATTATTATTATTATTATTATTATTATTATTATTATTATTATTATTATTATTATTATTATTATTATTATTATTATTATTATTATTATTATTATTATTATTATTATTATTATTATTATTATTATTATTATTATTATTATTATTATTATTATTATTATTATTATTATTATTATTATTATTATTATTATTATTATTATTATTATTATTATTATTATTATTATTATTATTATTATTATTATTATTATTATTATTATTATTATTATTATTATTATTATTATTATTATTATTATTATTATTATTATTATTATTATTATTATTATTATTATTATTATTATTATTATTATTATTATTATTATTATTATTATTATTATTATTATTATTATTATTATTATTATTATTATTATTATTATTATTATTATTATTATTATTATTATTATTATTATTATTATTATTATTATTATTATTATTATTATTATTATTATTATTATTATTATTATTATTATTATTATTATTATTATTATTATTATTATTATTATTATTATTATTATTATTATTATTATTATTATTATTATTATTATTATTATTATTATTATTATTATTATTATTATTATTATTATTATTATTATTATTATTATTATTATTATTATTATTATTATTATTATTATTATTATTATTATTATTATTATTATTATTATTATTATTATTATTATTATTATTATTATTATTATTATTATTATTATTATTATTATTATTATTATTATTATTATTATTATTATTATTATTATTATTATTATTATTATTATTATTATTATTATTATTATTATTATTATTATTATTATTATTATTATTATTATTATTATTATTATTATTATTATTATTATTATTATTATTATTATTATTATTATTATTATTATTATTATTATTATTATTATTATTATTATTATTATTATTATTATTATTATTATTATTATTATTATTATTATTATTATTATTATTATTATTATTATTATTATTATTATTATTATTATTATTATTATTATTATTATTATTATTATTATTATTATTATTATTATTATTATTATTATTATTATTATTATTATTATTATTATTATTATTATTATTATTATTATTATTATTATTATTATTATTATTATTATTATTATTATTATTATTATTATTATTATTATTATTATTATTATTATTATTATTATTATTATTATTATTATTATTATTATTATTATTATTATTATTATTATTATTATTATTATTATTATTATTATTATTATTATTATTATTATTATTATTATTATTATTATTATTATTATTATTATTATTATTATTATTATTATTATTATTATTATTATTATTATTATTATTATTATTATTATTATTATTATTATTATTATTATTATTATTATTGGTGGCTCGGGTGTGAATATACAGGGCAAAGCGATGACTGTTATCCACCAGGGGATAACCATCTGGCGATCCTTGTCACTGCTCACACCAAGCTGTCACACGGCCTCCACGAGGCGCCACTGGATAGCTACTCAACACCCGTTGGGTAGTGAACTGACTGTGTGCACGGCGACATCAAAGACGGAGACCAGTAAAGTTTTTGATTATGGCATACTGGAACGCGATATGGATATGACGAACTCGAGCTGACATCTGTAGTATTCCGTTACCTGAGTACACAGAAGTGAAATTCTGTGGAAATGGCTTTCGGGCTAATGCTGCAGGTGCCGCCGTCCCGTTAAAACCTGGCAAGCCTTTGAGTACGTTCGCTGTTTCGTCGCCATTGAGTTGGTGGTACAGGCGCAGTTGAGAGTTACTCCTGCCTAACACCCGACCCTGGCACTGAACACAGGCTCCCATAAGGACCTGTGTCAACCCTCGCGTGGCCTCCCTGCTTGCATAGATAACCACGGGGGTCTTAAAGGGAACTGTACATTCGAACAGCGATAGCGGCTTAAAGTTGGGACCAATTCACGCAAAAATGTCTAAAACTATTTCAACGAACCAGGATGAACTAGCTGGGAAGAGCGGACGCGTAGAAATGGAAGACGAGGCTAGCGTCTTTCGAAGGCAGAGCAGGATCTTGCGCTCACCGATCAGCAAGACATCGCAAACTGCCGAGAAACCAGTTTTGGCTGCCCAGGTGGCGACAGCTAATAAAACGGTGGCGCAACGGCCACTGCGGGAGGATAATGGTGGACGACGGGAAACGGTCAACGCGAAGAGCAGGGAAAAGCCCCAAAGTGCTGTACAGACGAGACAGGTCACACTGAGAGAGCAGGATACGGAATCTACTCCTACCACATCTATAACACCAAATTCGGAGATCCAGACTGGGGGCATGCGCGACTCCCCAAACCGGGAATTCATCGCTAGGATGAGAGCAGAGGAGGCAAATGCTGTCTCAAACATTAAAAAATCCGTGCTGAAAATTAAGGCGGCGCTTCAGAGACAGCGCAATATCAGCATGGATGTTCGCGTGGAAATCCAACAGATCGACGAGCTGGTCTGTATAGCAGAGACATGCAGAGCAAACTGGCTTAGGATAGAGAACAGAGAGAAACCTGTGCGGGAACGGAATAGCACAGCAAATACAAAGGAGACAACAGCGACACCCAACATGGGCAATACAAAAAGGACGGCCAGCAGTCCAGCAGAAACCCTGAGCAGGACCAAGAGACCACGCGAAAGGGAAAATGGATGGCAAACCGTTGAGTACGGGAGGAAAAATCTACGCAAGGATAATCAACTGGAGAAGGGGACAAGCAGGACCCACCGCATGGGACAGTACCCGGAGAGGAGCGATGAGAACACGATTAGGAAAAGGAGCAGACCTCTGAGAAAGAAGGCGGAGGCCATCATAGCTAAGCCACGAGAAGGATACACTTACGCGGACGTGCTAAGGACATTAAGGAGCCAAAGAGGAGATGAGGGAAAGGGAAAGGTGAAAGCGATCCGGAAGACAAGAACAGGTTCGCTCTTGGTAGAGATGGAAAAAGGGGAGCAAGTAAACCCCGAACTACTTCTCAAAGTCAAGGAAATTCTCGGGGAGTCTGCGGAGATTAGGGACGTCACCCCGAAGATTACTATTGAGATTCGGGATCTGGATGCCCTCACCACACCCGCGGAAGTCGAGGAATCCATTCGGAGTACGGCGCGGACTCATAACGAACCTATGGAGATAAGGATTACGAAGCCAAACAGTAGGGAGCTTGTCAGAGCCTTCGTAACCGTAACCCAGGGACTGGCTGAGGAACTCCTTAAGACCGGCTACATCAAGATAGGCTGGTGTCGTGTGAGACTAAAAATATACGAAGGAGTAAGAAGATGTTACAGATGCTTTGGCACAGGACATGAGCAGTGGAACTGCACAGGACCTGACAGGAAGAGTCAAGGGATATGCATCCGGTGCGGAGAAGTAGGACATCAGCTGAAGGTATGCACAAATAAACCAAAGTGCTGCCTGTGCACTGAAGCGGGACACGCTGAGACAGATCACCAAGCGGGTTCCATAAGATGTCATACGACGACCAGGCGCTTGGGACCAAAATGAAGATACTCCAGGCAAACATGCATAGGAGCAAAACTGCTGATGCACTCCTAAATCAGCTAGTCGTGGAGAAAGCTGCAGATCTGATAGCTATCAGCGAACAATATGGAGGACCGAAGAATGGCACATGGATTGAAGATAGTAGCGGAACAGCGGCGATTTGGGTGCCGGCGAGTAGCACCCTGAGCATTGAGGATAAAGGTGTCGGAAATGGATTCGTTTGGCTTAGGGCGAGGGGACTCACGCTCTTCAGCTGCTATTTAACACCAAACGAGGAGCAGGAGGCTTTCCGGACGAGAATATATGGCGTAGAGGATAAGGCAATGGAATTGGGAGGCCCTCTCTTGATTGCGGGAGATTTCAACTCGCATGCATGTGAATGGGGATCGCGGTCGACGAACTCCCGAGGCAGACTTGTTCTGGATATGGTGGCAAGAATGGGACTGGTCATCATGAACAGCGGAAATGTCGCTACGTTCAGAAGACCGGGATGCGAAGGAACTATCCCGGATATTACATTAGCATCGGAAAGGATCGCGGCGAAGGTGACAAACTGGAAGGTACTCGAGGACTATACGGGAAGCGATCATCAGTACATCATGTTTAATGTCGGGGGTGACGGAGCACCTGGGCGACCTAGCGTCAGGAAACCGAAGCGAAAGTGGAATGTGGCGAGACTCGACGCAGAGGCCCTTCTTAGTAGAATCGCGCAAGGCCACAACACGGAGGGGAACATTCCGGATGCTGCAAATGTGGTGCGAAGGACTATGGCACTCATTAAGGAGGCATGTAATGTGGCGATGCCCATCACGAGTGGAAGGCGACGAAGAGAAGCAGTATATTGGTGGACTGACGAAATCGCCAGCTTGAGAACGGCATGCCTTAGACATAGAAGAAGACTCACTAGGGCCAGGCGTGCACAACCCGCAGAGTCAGAAGCCGAGGAGTACAGAAGAGCCAGGAAGGAACTAAGGGATGCTATACAAAGAACCAAGAAGAGAAAATGGGAAGAACTTCGAACGGATCTCAACAATGACCCGTGGGGTCTGGGATATAGATTAGTCATGCGGAAACTTGGAGCGCGCATCTCAGCCCCGAACCTAGAGGAGGGTACGATGGAAAGGATCGTAAACACTCTTTTTCCTGAAGGCGATATGGTGCGGAATGAGGAGCCGCCCTCGGATTTTGATCTCCCACAACCTTTTACCACGGAGGAACTAGGGACTGCCGCGAATGCGCTAAAGAGCGGAAAGGCGCCCGGTCCGGACGGAGTCCCTGCGGAGATTCTTAAGATTATCGCAAGGGAGAAACCACAGGTTCTTCTTGATATGTATAATCGTTGCCTGCAAGAAGGAGTCTTCCCAGAGGTCTGGAAACGTCAGCGACTTGTGCTGATAAGCAAAGGAAAGGGAGATCTGTACTCCCCATCGGCGTACCGGCCCCTGTGCATGCTGGACACAGCGGGAAAACTTCTTGAACTGCTGCTTAAACCCCGGATACACGCAGCCGTGGAAGATGCTGGAGGACTTTCTGAAAGACAATACGGATTCAGACCGGGGAAGTCAACTATGGACGCGATTGAGGACGTAATAGAGGGTGCCAGGAGGGCACAAACAGGAAACCACTTCTCGAGACGCATTGCCTTACTAGCAACTTTGGACGTTAGAAACGCCTTTAATAGTGCAACGTGGGCCGATATGCTAGAGGCTCTGAGGACACGATTCGGAGCACCAGCATACATCATGAGGATGATGAGGAGTTATTTCAGAGATCGTACACTGATATACGAGAGCGCTGGTAGAACGCGGCGGAAGAGGATTACGGCAGGAGCAGCACAGGGCTCAATCCTGGGACCTGTACTATGGAATATCAGCTATGACGACATTCTCCACATGGACATGCCGGATGATACCTACCTGGTCGGTTATGCCGATGATATTGCGGCTGTTATTGTGGCGCGTAACTTGGAAGAGGCTCAAGGTAAACTAAACCAGGTGATGCTTAGGACGAAGCTTTGGTTGGATTCCCACAACCTTAACCTAGCCACGGAGAAAACTGAACTGCTGATAATAACGAGAAAGCACATCCCTTTGGAGGTGGACATGCGGGTCTTGTCCGAGACGATAAGGACAAAGAGGTGGATCAAATACCTGGGCCTGAGGATAGATCCGAGACTTACCTTCGCTGCCCAATTCGAATACGCTAGATCAAAGGCAGCCCGGACAACGGCTCTTCTCAGCAGACTAATGGCGAACATAGGAGGGCCATGCTACAGCAAGAGACGACTTTTAATGGCGACGACACAGTCGATTTTGCTATACGGATGCGAAATCTGGGCCGATGCCTTAGGGGCAAAGTATCGGAGGAAGATGCTGGCTGCTGTACAACGCACTGCTGCATTAAGAGTGGCTTCGGCATACCGCACGGTGTCGGAGGCGGCGATTCTGGCTATAAGCGGGACTATTCCCATCGAACTATTGGCCGAGGAACGTAGGATACTCTGGATCGCAAGGAGGCAAACGAGACGGTCAAACATGGAAACGACAACAAGGGAGACGCGAGCGCACACCATGCAAAGATGGCAGGATAAGTGGAACGGCGAACCACGTGGAAGATGGACAGCAAGGTTGATAACTGATCTGCACGCGTGGGTGAATAGGAAGCATGGCGAGATTAATTACTTCGTAACACAGATGCTCTCTGGCCATGGCTATTTTTTGCAATACCTCCATAGGATGGGAAAGGCGGATCGGTGCGTATGTCTTTATGGAGACAACTATGTGGACGACGCAGAGCACACTTTCTTCAAGTGCGAAAGATGGGGAATGGAACGACGGTCACTGGAGGAAACCGTCGGGGAGATAAACCCGGGGAATATTATTAGCCTCATGCTGGAGAGTGAGCACAAATGGAAACACGTAGCGGCGTACGTGGAGAAAGTGCTGCGTACGAAAAAGCGGGACCTAGACGTAGGATCGATGATGGCTGCTCGATAGAAGCAGAGAAAGAGCCCCACCCCGAAGCAATACGAAAGTGGTCCCGGGGTGGGAAAAAATGGCTCAAAGAGAAGAGGGAGGTTTTTAGTGGATGCAAGCTCCACATACCAGAGCTGTGACGACAGCTTCTGAAATGCGCCAGGCATTTTCCTTCCCTACCCGCAAAAAAAAAAAAAAATTATTATTATTATTATTATTATTATTATTATTATTATTATTATTATTATTATTATTATTATTATTATTATTATTATTATTATTATTATTATTATTATTATTATTATTATTATTATTATTATTATTATTATTATTATTATTATTATTATTATTATTATTATTATTATTATTATTATTATTATTATTATTATTATTATTATTATTATTATTATTATTATTATTATTATTATTATTATTATTATTATTATTATTATTATTATTATTATTATTATTATTATTATTATTATTATTATTATTATTATTATTATTATTATTATTATTATTATTATTATTATTATTATTATTATTATTATTATTATTATTATTATTATTATTATTATTATTATTATTATTATTATTATTATTATTATTATTATTATTATTATTATTATTATTATTATTATTATTATTATTATTATTATTATTATTATTATTATTATTATTATTATTATTATTATTATTATTATTATTATTATTATTATTATTATTATTATTATTATTATTATTATTATTATTATTATTATTATTATTATTATTATTATTATTATTATTATTATTATTATTATTATTATTATTATTATTATTATTATTATTATTATTATTATTATTATTATTATTATTATTATTATTATTATTATTATTATTATTATTATTATTATTATTATTATTATTATTATTATTATTATTATTATTATTATTATTATTATTATTATTATTATTATTATTATTATTATTATTATTATTATTATTATTATTATTATTATTATTATTATTATTATTATTATTATTATTATTATTATTATTATTATTATTATTATTATTATTATTATTATTATTATTATTATTATTATTATTATTATTATTATTATTATTATTATTATTATTATTATTATTATTATTATTATTATTATTATTATTATTATTATTATTATTATTATTATTATTATTATTATTATTATTATTATTATTATTATTATTATTATTATTATTATTATTATTATTATTATTATTATTATTATTATTATTATTATTATTATTATTATTATTATTATTATTATTATTATTATTATTATTATTATTATTATTATTATTATTATTATTATTATTATTATTATTATTATTATTATTATTATTATTATTATTATTATTATTATTATTATTATTATTATTATTATTATTATTATTATTATTATTATTATTATTATTATTATTATTATTATTATTATTATTATTATTATTATTATTATTATTATTATTATTATTATTATTATTATTATTATTATTATTATTATTATTATTATTATTATTATTATTATTATTATTATTATTATTATTATTATTATTATTATTATTATTATTATTATTATTATTATTATTATTATTATTATTATTATTATTATTATTATTATTATTATTATTATTATTATTATTATTATTATTATTATTATTATTATTATTATTATTATTATTATTATTATTATTATTATTATTATTATTATTATTATTATTATTATTATTATTATTATTATTATTATTATTATTATTATTATTATTATTATTATTATTATTATTATTATTATTATTATTATTATTATTATTATTATTATTATTATTATTATTATTATTATTATTATTATTATTATTATTATTATTATTATTATTATTATTATTATTATTATTATTATTATTATTATTATTATTATTATTATTATTATTATTATTATTATTATTATTATTATTATTATTATTATTATTATTATTATTATTATTATTATTATTATTATTATTATTATTATTATTATTATTATTATTATTATTATTATTATTATTATTATTATTATTATTATTATTATTATTATTATTATTATTATTATTATTATTATTATTATTATTATTATTATTATTATTATTATTATTATTATTATTATTATTATTATTATTATTATTATTATTATTATTATTATTATTATTATTATTATTATTATTATTATTATTATTATTATTATTATTATTATTATTATTATTATTATTATTATTATTATTATTATTATTATTATTATTATTATTATTATTATTATTATTATTATTATTATTATTATTATTATTATTATTATTATTATTATTATTATTATTATTATTATTATTATTATTATTATTATTATTATTATTATTATTATTATTATTATTATTATTATTATTATTATTATTATTATTATTATTATTATTATTATTATTATTATTATTATTATTATTATTATTATTATTATTATTATTATTATTATTATTATTATTATTATTATTATTATTATTATTATTATTATTATTATTATTATTATTATTATTATTATTATTATTATTATTATTATTATTATTATTATTATTATTATTATTATTATTATTATTATTATTATTATTATTATTATTATTATTATTATTATTATTATTATTATTATTATTATTATTATTATTATTATTATTATTATTATTATTATTATTATTATTATTATTATTATTATTATTATTATTATTATTATTATTATTATTATTATTATTATTATTATTATTATTATTATTATTATTATTATTATTATTATTATTATTATTATTATTATTATTATTATTATTATTATTATTATTATTATTATTATTATTATTATTATTATTATTATTATTATTATTATTATTATTATTATTATTATTATTATTATTATTATTATTATTATT
>JASKUP010000163.1:47500-50000 GCA_030448955.1 Trichopoda pennipes
GGGACAGCGGCCATATGGATACCGGACAGAGGAAGGCTACGAGTAGGAAAATCGGGCAGTGGAGATGGTTTTGCTTGGGCTCAGCTGAATGAGATCACCGTCTTCAGCTGCTACCTCACCCCAAGCGATGATATAGCGGCCTTTCGGGCGAAACTCGACGCGATAGAGGACACCATAAGGGGCTCTAGAGGAGCCTTGATAGTAGCGGGTGACTTTAATTCCAGGGCTGTGGACTGGGGAATGCGGACGACGGACCCAAGGGGCAGAAGGATAGTCCAAATGGCGGCTAGGGCCGGCTTGGTTGTTGCGAATGTGGGCAACGTGCCCACTTTTAGGCGGCCAGGATGTGAGTGCACGATTCCCGATGTGTCCCTGGTGAGCGAGGGAATAGCCGGGCGGATAGTGGGCTGGAGAGTGCTCGAAATGTACACCGCCAGTGACCATCAGTACATTTCGTACTCCCTACGGATGGGCGGTACTGCTCCGCCGAGGACCATGGGCAGGAGCACTCGTAGGTGGAACCTCAACAGGCTGGACAAGGCCGCACTAAGGGCGGAGATCAGCGACCGGGCGGATTCCACGGCGATTGAGGGCAGCGCTGGTGCTGTGACTCGTCTGGTCCTGGACATCCTTCGGGCTGGCTGTAATAGGGCCATGCCCAAGGTGAGGGCCGGCGATATGAGGAGGAGAGCGGTATACTGGTGGAATGACACCATAGCGGAAATGCGGGGTGATTGTCTGCGGAAAAGGCGCAGATACACCAGAGCTAGACGCAGTGGCACGGCTGAATCGGAGCACGATGGGTATAGAGAGGCCAGAAAACTCCTCGGAAGGGCCATACGAAAGGAGAAGAGGAGGAAATTCGAGGAGCTAAGAGAGGACATAAATAAAGACCCATGGGGACTGGGCTACAAGATAGTGATGAAGAAGCTCGGAACGAGGAGCCCAGTGGCGCTGATGGATGAGGGGACCATGCGGAATATTGTAACGACCCTATTCCCGAGACATGACCTCTCGAGCTTGGCCAATGACACGGAGGAGCCCGGGGAATATGCCCCCTTTACGGCGGAAGAACTTGAAAGGGCCGCTCGCGGCCTTAGGAACCGAAGAGCTCCTGGCCCGGACGGAATACCGGCGGAGGTTTTGAAGGAGGCGGTAGACGTGCGACCGGAATTACTCCTGCAGATGTACAACGGCTGCCTAAGGGAAGGTGTCTTTCCAAAGCCCTGGAAGGAGCAGAGACTGGTGCTAATAAGCAAAGGAAATGGCCCTTCGGACTCCCCGTCCTCCTACAGGCCACTTTGCATGTTGGACACGGCGGGAAAACTACTGGAGCGATTGATAAAGACGCGACTGAAGGAGGCTGTTCAGAGGGGAGGGGGTCTGTCTAGTCGGCAGTATGGCTTCCGATCTGGAAAGTCCGCTATGGATGCGGTGAGGGAAATAGCCAGCGTCGCAGAGCGCGCTCAACGAGGGAATAATCATACTAGACCCATAGTCCTCCTGGCGACGCTTGATGTGAAGAATGCTTTTAACAGCCTGAGGTGGGTGGATGCCCTAGGAGCGCTGAGGGAAAAATTTTCTGTGCCTAGGTACCTGATGCGGATAATAGGAGATTACCTTAGGGATAGGGTACTGATCTGCCACACCGCCAGAGGCCCGAGGAGGTACCCGATTACCTCGGGAGCAGCACAGGGCTCAATACTGGGCCCAGACCTGTGGAATGTGACGTATGATGACATCTTGAGGATCGAGATGCCCGAGGGCAGCTTTCTGGTCGGTTACGCGGACGATATCGCCGCGGTCATTACGGCCAGGGACACGGAAGGTGCTAGGAGAAAGCTACAACAGGTGATGATTAGGGCGAAGTCCTGGCTGGACTCACACGGCCTGGAACTGGCCATGCACAAAACTGAACTGCTACTGCTGACCAGACGGCGGGTCCCCACAATAGTCGAGATGCGACTCATGGACGCCACACTCACCACGGCGAATTGTGTGAAGTACCTTGGAATAAGGCTAGATCCCAAACTAACCTATTCTCAGCAGTTAAGGTACGCCGCGGAGAAGTCCACGAGGATAACCCTACAGCTCAGCAGACTGATGTCGAACATCGGGGGCCCCCTGGCGAGCAGACGAAGGCTGCTGATGGAGGCCTGCAATAGTATCATTCTGTACGGATGCGAGGTATGGGCGGACGCCCTTAAGGTCAAGAGGCGGGCGAAGGCGTTGCTTGCAGTGCAAAGGACAGCGGCGCTACGAGTGACATCGGCCTACCGAACAGTATCTGCATCTGCTGTCTATGTGATCGCTGGGATGATACCGGCGGATTTACAGGCGGAGGAGCGTGCAAGGGCCTTTACCATAAGAAGGGAGGGGGAACGGACTCTCCCGGATCTTAGGAGTGAAACGGTCAGAAAATGGCAGAGCAGGTGGCACGAGAGTGGACAAGGTAGGTGGACGGCCAGACTCATCCCCGACGTGCGGATATGGATACGGC
>JASKUP010000163.1:52500-62500 GCA_030448955.1 Trichopoda pennipes
CCTCTATGTCAGAGATGAGCTTCGCCGTCCATCTTCCAGTGGTCTCTGCCAACCACCTGTCCTGCCATCGCCGAATGGTCCGGGACCTCCGTTCTCCAGTGCTCATACCAGGACGATCCCACCTCGAGTCCCATGCCTCCTTTCGCTCTCGCGCCAAAAGATCGATTGGCACCTCCCCACTTATCACGAGAACTGCTGCGGACGAAACCGTGCGGTAGGCCGAAGCAACTCTGAGTGCCGCTGTACGCTGCACAGCCTCAAGCACTCTTCGCTTGGTCCTAGCCCCTGCCGCATCTCCCCATATCTCACTGCCATACAACAGTATCGATCTTGTGGTTGCCATTATCATCCTCCTCTTACTCTGCGTCGGACCGCCTATATTCGCCATCAACCTGGCAAGTACGCCCGTCACCTTCGCCGCCTTGGTCGCCGCATGCTGAACCTGAGCCCAGAAGCTCAGTCTGCAATCAAGTCTTACGCCCAAGTATTTCAACGTCCTCCGCGTCATCAGGGATGTATCTCCCATCTGTATGCCAACTTCGAGTGGCATGTGGCTCCGCGTCATTAGGATCACCTCAGTCTTGTGTCCGGCAAGTTCAAGGCCGTGGTCCTCGAGCCAGGTCTGGGTCCTGATCATAACCTGGTTCAGCTTCCTCCTGACGTCATCCATGTCTCGCGCCGAGATAACCGCCGCTATATCATCCGCATAGCCCACAAGGTGTGTTTCCTCTGGCATCTCCACACTAAAGATCTCATCGTAAGCCAGGTTCCATAGATCAGGGCCCAAGATGGATCCCTGGGCAGCCCCGGATGTGATCGACTTAGCTCTTTGGCCATCTGGTATGTCATAGAGCAATTCGCGCTCCTTCAAATAATTCCGGAGAATTCTCACCAGGTATGCTGGGATGTGAAATCTCTCCCGCAGAGCCTTCATGATGTCGATCCACCGTAGGCTATTAAAAGCATTACGCACATCGAGCGTGGCTAAAACAATTATCCTCTTCGGATAGTAGCGCCTATGTTGGGCGCATTTAAAACGCCTCACCACATCCTCAATTGCACCAAGAGTCGTCCTTCCGGGGCGAAAACCATGCTGCCTCTCCGACAATCCTCCCGCCGATTCAACGGATTCCGCCAATCTCCGTTGCAATAACTTCTCCAATAGCTTGCCCGCGCAGTCCAACAGACAAAGCGGACGGTATGCCGACGACTGCGTCGGGTCACCCCCGCTCTTGGCGATAAGCATGAGCCTCTGTATCTTCCACCGCCTAGGAAAAATACCCTGAGCGATACAGGCGTTGTACACCTCAAGCATCATGCCCGGCCGATTCTCAGCAAGAAGTCTGATGACCTCGGCCGGTACACCGTCCGGCCCGGGGGCTTTGCCCCCCTTAAGGCCCCGCGCCGCGATCCTCAACTCCTCCGTGGTAAATGGGGTGAACGTCCCATCATCGTCCAGTTCCCCCTCCTGTCGCAGGGGCGGGTGTGTGGGGAACAAGCTATCCACGATGCCAGTAATCTCGTCCTCGCCTAATTGCGGGACGGTTGCGCCTGCCCTTAACCTCCGCATCACTATCCTATAGCCGGATCCCCACGGGTTCCTATTCAGCTCATTCCGGAGCTCCTCCCATTTCGCCCTCTTAGCCGCGATTATCGCCACTTTCAGCGCCCTTCGAGATCGCCTATACTCCTCGGCCTCAGGTACAGCCGCCCCGCGTCGCCTTGTCCTAGTAAGTATCCTCCTATTACGGAGGCAGGCACGTCTGAGCTCAGCGATTTCCGGAGTCCACCAGTATACTGGTCGCCTCCTTGATCCGCGCCCTACACGGGGCATCGATGCATTACAACTCCGAACAATACGCTGCATCATAGCGCCCGCCAGGGTGTTCGCATCGCTCATGGTAGGTACCAACGAAATTTCATCGAAGTTCAACAGAAACGCTTCGGGGTTCAGATTGGCCACGCTCCATTTGCGTGTGCCTCTCACTCCTGTCGTGGGGGTGCGATTCGCGCCATCAACCATCTGGAAAGTGATATACTGGTGGTCGCTCCCAGTATAGTCCTCCAACACTCTCCATCCGTCCACTGCCCCAGCCAGACTCTCAGATGCGAGAGTAATGTCTGGCGTGGTATATTCGCACCCCGGTCTCCTAAAGGTAGTGGCCCTGCCAGTGTTTAGCACTAGCAGACCAAGTCTGGCAGCCATGTCCAGAATATACCTTCCCCGTGTGTTCGTTGTCGCGTCGCCCCATTCGGCGGCTTTGGCATTGAAATCTCCAGCCACTATTATGGGCCCGTTTATTTCGCTCACCCTATCCTCAATAAGATCCAGTTTCGTCCTAAACTGCTCTATGCTATCGCTGGGAGTGAGATAGCAGCTCATCATCGCATAGCATCCAGTCTCAACGTACGCGTAGCAACGACCGTTTCCGTATCGCGTAACCCGGATATTACTGGCGCTAGGCAGCCAGAGTGCGGCCGTCCCCGCCTCATCCGCGAACCATGTACCCCGGGCGATTCGCCCATATTGTTCGCTGATTATGACTGCATCCACCCGTTTCTCGCCAACCATCTGCTCGAGCAGGGCATCTGCAGTACGGCTCCTGTGCAAGTTTGCCTGGAGTATCCTCACCTTCCCCTCGCCAGTGGGCATCTCCCTGACCCCGGCAGGTGATCAGTCCGATCACGCCCTGCATCCACACAGTGAACACATTTTGAGATTGCCTTGCAATCTCTCATCTTGTGTCCGGGTTTCCCGCACCTAATGCACGAGTCCCCTCTGTCCGGGCCAGTGCAATTCGCACGAATATGCCCCATTCCGAAGCATCGATAGCACCTCGTGAGGTTCTCGCACGCCCGTATCCTGGTACGAATCCATCCGATCCGTATATACCCGGTCTCGACCAATTTCGCCGCACCCTCCGCGGATAGGGTGACGAATGCCCGTACCTGCTCCCGCGTGTTCGGTGCCGTTATCCTCGTCCTCATCTCCCCCTCTGGGCTAGTGAGCAACTTCCGGATTGCCCCCTCTACTTCCTCCTTGTCCGTTAAGGAGTCGAGGTCCCTGATCTCGACCGTACCACGAGGTTTAAGTCCCTCTATGGACGCCGCTCCCCTTATGGTACCCTTCAATCGCTGGACAAACTCCGGCCTAACCCTTTCCCCTTTTCCAAGTTCCAAAAGGATGGCTCCAGCCTTCGTTTTCCTGACGGTCTTCACTCCAACCGAGTCGTCAGCTGGCATACCGCTGCGCAGTTCCCTCAGCACCTCTGCGTAGCTTTGCCACTCTGCGGGCCTAATTATGACCGCCTCTGGCCTGATCCGTCGCTGCCGCAACCTGCTCCCTCCGCCAGGCGCATCAGGTTTCTTCCCCGATCTTCCCGCCCCACTCCTTTTCGCGACAGTTCGCCAGCCCTCCGTTTCCTCCTCAGGGAGTCCTACTTTGCCCGTGCCGGGTTCCCTCGCTCTGGCCCTCTTGGAGTTCCCAGGGGCAGCAGGGCTAGTGGCCACGCGCTTTGTGTTCCCTGCCATAGGTATGGAAGGACCTTTCTCGTGCCGGACCTCAGGTTTTTCGTGCGACGTCCTACTCCTTTCTGCCGCCTTCCATGCACGTCTGTAGTTAAGCATGACGTCCAATAATTCCGATATCTTGGACACGCCAGCCTTAACCTCTCCACTAATGTTCTTCTGTCGGCCGAAAGCCCGCTGCATGCCGCCGATCACGGATCTGCATTGCAGAATTGCGTCCTCTTCCATTTTCTTCATTTTGCAGATCAGCTCCAGTCGGGGAGAACTCTCCTCTCTTAACTCATCCGTAATCTCCCCCCGAACAGTGTCGTCAACAGCCCGGGTGGGGGTATCGACCCGCTGCTGGTTCGACAGGGCGCTATCCGGTGCTGTCCTCACTGGCCCCGTGGCCCCAGTATGAACCTTGGGCGCCTCAACTCTCCGTGCGCTGGTAACGGGTTCTCTGGCACTGTCCCTGGAAGCATTGGGTGTAGTTTCCGCACCTCTGACAGTAGTCCGGGTCAAGCCGGGATTTATCGCCACTGTGCCCCTCATCGGGGGTGATCTAAGGAGTCTGCTGCTCCTCTTAAAGGCCGCTCCCGCAGCCATTTCGTCTCCGGCCCTTTTATCCTGGTCCTCTCCTTCAACATTCCTCTCCACCATCTGCGTCTTCTCCACGTTCTGTTTATTCGTATTCATTTCCTGTCTAATTGAGTCCCGACTTCAGGCCGCTATCCGCATACGAATGTGCAGTTTCCCTGAACGTCCCCATGGTTATCTATGAAACAGGGAGGCCATGCGAGGGTTGACTCTGTGCTTCATGGGCAACAGAGTTCAGAGCCAGGACGGGAACTAAACAGGATTCCTCAACTGTACCTGCACCACCAACTCAATGACGACATATACGGAACGTACCTGAAGGCTTGCCAAAGTTTTAACAGGACGGAGGCAGCTGCAGCATTAGCCCATCAGCCGTTTCAGGGAGATGTCACTCTCGCTTACTAAGATGATGGAATACTGCAGACCGTCAGCCCGTATCATCAAAATCCATACCGTCAACCCATCTCGTGAACCATGCACTATCCAATCCGTCATCGTCAGCACCACCATTTATGGTGATGCCGTCCATAGTTTTGGTCCGCGGGCGGTATTTTATTTCCCGCCTTCCCTGCAGTTCTGATGAACAGACCTGCCGAGATTTCCCCTATCCGCCACCTGGGGACACGTCCGATGGGAGACTAGGAAAAACTCCGCACGGAATTATTATTATTATTATTATTATTATTATTATTATTATTATTATTATTGGTGGTTCGGGTGTGAGCATACAGGGCAAAGC
Source organism: Trichopoda pennipes (assembly GCA_030448955.1). Taxonomy (NCBI): domain Eukaryota; kingdom Metazoa; phylum Arthropoda; class Insecta; order Diptera; family Tachinidae; genus Trichopoda; species Trichopoda pennipes. Next base: position 57,347 of record JASKUP010000163.1, read on the forward strand.
GATGACTGTTATCCACCAGGGGATAACCATCTGGCGATCCTTGTCACTGCTCACACCAAGCTGTCACACGGCCTCCACGAGGCGCCACTGGATAGCTACTCAACACCCGTTGGGTAGTGAACTGACTGTGTGCATGGCGACATCAAAGACGGAGACCAGTAAAGTTTTTGATTATGGCATACTGGAACGCGATATGGATATGACGAACTCGAGCTGACATCTGTAGTATTCCGTTACCTGAGTACACAGGAGTGAAATTCTGTGGAAATGGCTTTCGGGCTAATGCTACAGGTGCCGCCGTCCCGTTAAAACCTGGCAAGCCTTTGAGTACGTTCGCTGTCTCGTCGCCATTGAGTTGGTGGTACAGGCGCAGTTGAGAGTTACTCCTGCCTAACACCCGACCCTGGCACTGAACACAGGCTCCCATAAGGACCTGTGTCAACCCTCGCGTGGCCTCCCTGCGTGCATAGATAACCACGGGGTTCTAATGGGAACTGTACATTCGAACAGCGATAGCGGCTTAAAGTTGGGACCAATTCACACGAAAAATGTCTAAAACTATTTCAACGAAACAGGATGAACTAGCTGGGAGGGGCGGACGCGCAGAAATGGAAGACGAGGCTAGCGTCTTTCGAAGGCAGAGCAAGATCTTGCGCTCACCGATCAGCAAGATATCGCAAACTGCCGAGAAGCCGGTTTTGGCTGCCCAGGTGGCAACGACTGATGAAACAGTCGTGCAACGGCCACGGAACGAGAAAAATATAGAGCGACAGGAAGCAGCTAATGCAAAGAGCAGGGAAAAGCCCCAAAGTGCTGTGCAAATGAGACAAGCCACATTGAGAAAGGAGCAGATGGAATCTACCCCTACCACATCCCTAACACCAAATTCGGAGATCCAGACCGGAGGCGTGCAGGACTCCCCGAACCGGGAATTCATCGCGAAAATGAGAGCAGAGGAGGCAAATGCTGTCTCAAATATTAAAAAATCTTTGCTGAAGATTAAGGCGGCTCTTCAGAGACAGCGCAATATCAGCATGGATGTTCGCGTAGGAATCCAGCAGATAGACGAGCTGGTCTGTATAGCGGAGACGTGCAGAGTAAACTGGCTTAGGATGGAGAACAGGGAGAAACGTGTGCAGGAACAAAATACCGCAATAAATGCAAAGGAGACAACGGCGACACCCAACACGGGCAAGACGAAGAGGACGGCCAGCAGTCCAGCAGAAACCCTGGGCAAGACTAAGAGACCACGGGAAAGGGAAAATGGATGGCAAACCGTTGAGCATGGAAGGAGACATTTACGCAAGGAGAATCAATTGGAGAAGGGGACAGATAAGACCCAACACACGGGACAAACCCCGGGAAGGAGCGTTGGGAAAACAGCTACGAAAGAGAGCAGACCACTGAGGAAGAAGGCGGAAGCTATCATAGCTAAGCCACGAGAAGGATATACTTACGCGGACGTGCTAAGAACATTAAGGAGCCAAAGGGGTGATGAAGGAAATGGCAAGGTGAAAGCGATCCGGAAGACGAGGACAGGTTCGCTTTTGGTCGAGATGGAAAAAGGGGAGCAAATAAACCCCGAACTACTTCGGAAAGTTAAGGAAATTCTCGGGGAGACTGCGGAGATTAGGGACGTCGCGCCGAAGATCACTATGGAGATTCGTGATTTGGATGTCCTCACCACACCCACGGAAGTCGAGGAATCCATTCGGAGTACGGCGCAGACTCATAATGAATCTATGGCGGTGAGGCTTACGAAGCCGAACAGTAGGGAACTGGTCAGAGCCTTCGTAACGGTGTCTCAGGGACTGGCTGAGGAACTCCTTAAAATCGGGTTCATCAAAATAGGATGGTGTCGTGTGAGGATAAGGATGAACGAAGGGCTAAAGAGATGTTATAGATGCTTTGGCACAGGACATGAGCAGTGGAACTGCACAGGACCCGACAGGAAGAGTCTAGGGATATGCATCCGATGTGGAGAAGTAGGACACCAGCTGAAGGTATGCACAAATGTACCAAAGTGTTGCCTGTGTACTGAAGCGGGACACGCTGAGACAAATCACCAAGCGGGATCCATGAGGTGTCATATGACGACCAGGCGCTTGGGACCAAAATGAGGATACTGCAGGCAAACATGCATAGGAGCAGAATGGCTGATGCACTGTTAAATCAGCTAGTTGTGGAGAAAACCGCTGATTTGATAATTATCAGTGAGCAATACGGAGGACCAAAGAACGGCACATGGATTGAGGATACTAGCGGAACAACGGCAATATGGGTGCCGACGAGCAGTACCCTGAGCATTGAGGATACGGGTTTTGGAAATGGATTCGTTTGGCTTAGGGCGAAAGGACTCACGATCTTTAGCTGCTACTTAACACCAAACGAGGAACAGGAGGCTTTTCGTATGAAACTATATGGCATAGAGGATAAGGCGATGGAAATAGGAGGCCCTCTCTTGATTGCAGGAGATTTCAACTCACATGCGTGTGAATGGGGATCGCGGTCGACGAACTCCCGGGGCAGACTTGTTCTGGACATGGTGGCAAGGATGGGACTGGTCATAATAAACAGCGGAAATGTGGCTACGTTCAGAAGACCGGGATGCCAGGGGACTATCCCGGACATCACATTGGCATCGGAAAGGATTGCGGCAAAGGTGACAAATTGGATGGTACTCGAGGATTATACTGGAAGCGATCACCAGTACATTGTGTATAGTTTCGACGGTGACAGAACACCTAGACAACCTAGCGTTAATAAATCGACGCGGAAGTGGAATGTGGCGAGGCTCGACGCAGAGGCCCTTCTGGACAAGATTGCACAGGGCCACAACGCCAACGAGAATATTCCGGAAGCTGCATATGTGGTGCGAAGGACTATGGCACTCATTAAGGAGGCATGTAACGTGGCGATGCCCATCACGAGTGGAAAGCGGCGGAGAAGGGCAGTATATTGGTGGACTGACGAAATTGCCAGCTTAAGAACGGCATGCCTCAGACACAGGAGAAGACTCACCAGGGCCAGACGTGCACAACCCGCAGCGTCAGAAGCCGAGGAATACAGAAGAGCTAGGAAGGAATTAAGGGATGCTATACAGAGGACCAAGAGGAGAAAATGGGAGGAACTTCGATCGGATCTCAACAATGACCCGTGGGGCCTGGGATACAAATTAGTCATGCGGAAACTTGGAGCGCGCATCTCAGCCCCGAACCTAGAGGAGGATACGATGGAGAGGATCGTGAACACTCTTTTTCCCGAAGGCGATATGGTGCGGGATGAGGACCCGCCCTCGAACTTTGATCTCCCACAACTTTTTACCATGGAGGAACTAGGGACTGCCGCGAATGCGCTAAAGAATGGAAAGGCGCCTGGTCCAGACGGAGTCCCTGCGGAGGTACTTAAGATTATCGCAAGGGAGAGGCCACAGGTTCTTCTTGATATGTATAATCGTTGCCTGCGAGAAGGAGTCTTCCCAGAGGTCTGGAAACGTCAGCGACTTGTGCTGATAAGCAAAGGAAAAGGAGATCCGTGTTCCCCATCGGCGTACCGGCCCCTGTGCATGCTGGACACGGCTGGGAAACTTCTTGAACTACTGCTCAAACCCCGAATACACGCAGCCGTGGAAAATGCTGGAGGACTGTCTAAAAGACAATACGGCTTCAGACCTGGAAAGTCGACAGTGGACGCGATTGAGGATGTAATAGAGGGTGCCAGGAGGGCACAAACGGGAAATCACTTCTCAAGACGCATTACCTTATTGGCAACTTTGGACGTTAGGAACGCTTTCAATAGTGCAACGTGGGCCGATATGCTAGAGGCTCTGGGAACACGATTTGGAGCACCAGTATACATCATGAGGATGATCAGGAGCTATCTCAGCAACCGTACACTGATATACGGAACTGCTGGTAGAACGCGGCGGAAAAGGATTACGGCAGGAGCAGCACAGGGCTCAATCCTAGGGCCTGTACTATGGAACATCAGCTATGACGACATTCTCCACATGGACATGCCGGATGACACCTACCTGGTCGGTTATGCCGATGATATCGCGGCTGTTATTGTGGCGCGTAACTTGGAGGAGGCTCAAGGTAAACTAAACCAGGTTATGCTTAGGACGAAGCTGTGGTTGGATTCCCACAACCTTAACCTGGCCACGGAGAAAACTGAACTGCTGATAATAACGGGAAAGCATATTCCTTTGGAGGTGGACATGCAGGTCTTGTCTGAGACGATAAGGACAAAGAGGTGGATCAAATACCTGGGCCTGAGGCTAGATCCCAGACTAACTTTTGGTGCTCAATTCGAATATGCTAAAACAAAGGCAGCTCGGACAACGACATTTCTCAGCAGGCTGATGGCGAACATAGGAGGGCCATGCTACAGCAAGAGACGACTGTTAATGGCAACGACCCAGTCGATTTTACTATACGGATGCGAAATCTGGGCCGATACCTTAGGAGCAAAGTATCGGAGGAAGATGCTAGCTGCTGTACAGCGCACTGCTGCATTAAGGGTAGCCTCGGCATACCGCACAGTATCGGAGCCAGCAATTCTGGCTATAAGCGGAACTATTCCCATTGAATTATTGGCCGAGGAACGTAGGACACTTTGGATCGCACGAAAGCGAATGAGAGGCTCAAACATGGAGACAACCACAAGGGAGACGCGAGCGCAGACCATGCAAAGATGGCTGGATAAATGGAACGCTGAATCACGCGGAAGATGGACAGCAAGTTTGATAACAGACCTGCACGCGTGGGTGAATAGAAGGCATGGCGAAATTAATTATTACATAACACAGATGCTTTCTGGCCATGGCTACTTTCTACAATACCTACATAGAATGGGAAAGACGAATCGAAACACATGTATTTATGGAGACGGCTATGTGGACGATGCAGAGCACACTTTCTTCAGGTGCGAAAGATGGGGAATGGAACGTCAGTCACTGGAGGAGATCGTCGGAGGAATATCTCCAGAGAATATTGTTACCCTCATGCTGGACAGTGAGGACAAATGGAAACACAGCGTTCGTGGAGAAAGTGCTGCGCGTGAAAAAGCGGGACCTAGACGTAGGAACAACGATGGCTGCTCGATAGGAGCAGAAAAAGAGCCCCACCCCGAAGCAATACGAGAGTGGTCCCG
>JASKUP010000163.1:65000-87500 GCA_030448955.1 Trichopoda pennipes
TTATTATTATTATTATTATTATTATTATTATTATTATTATTATTATTATTATTATTATTATTATTATTATTATTATTATTATTATTATTATTATTATTATTATTATTATTATTATTATTATTATTATTATTATTATTATTATTATTATTATTATTATTATTATTATTATTATTATTATTATTATTATTATTATTATTATTATTATTATCATTATTATTATTATTATTATTATTATTATTATTATTATTATTATTATTATTATTATTATTATTATTATTATTATCATTATTATTATTATTATTATTATTATTATTATTATTATTATTATTATTATTATTATTATTATTATTATTATCATTATTATTATTATTATTATTATTATTATTATTATTATTATTATTATCATTATTATTATTATTATTATTATTATTATTATTATTATTATTATTATTATTATTATTATTATTATTATTATTATTATTATTATTATTATTATTATTATTATTATTATTATTATTATTATTATTATTATTATTATTATTATTATTATTATTATTATTATTATTATTATTATTATTATTATTATTATTATTATTATTATTATTATTATTATTATTGTTATTATTATTATTATTTGAACATTCGTTGCGAACGGACGTGTGTTTTAAACCGCTTAACTCAAACATACAAAAAAGTGAATAAATTGTGAAAAACTAATCTAAAATAATTCATAAGTGTAAATAAATAAACTTTAAAAAGTTACAATATTATAAACCACTATATTACATATAAAGATTAAAAACTTAGTGAATAAAGGATAGATCAATAAAAATTTTTTAATATTATAAATTTATTGCAAAGAAAAATTTGGTGAAATAAATACAAAATTAAGAGTATAAAAAATGAGTGTGCAGAATTATCTCTCAGTAAAAAGTGCTCTCTGTAACACTTGTAACAAAGCATTGCCAATTACAGGGGACTATGTTGATTTTCGTCAGTGTGGTCGTAAATACCATTTCTCTCCGTGCGCTACAGTTTCCGAGTCGACATATTCCAGCATGACAGCCGAAAGGAAAGCGGCATGGAAATGTTCGATATGTAGAGGTCGCGGCAAGTCGCCAAATAACCTATATCAAATTGTGAATTATGATAGCAAGCAACAGGAACAGCAACAAGATCAGCAACAGTCAGATAGACAACAAATAGATAAGCAACTAAATAAAAATCAAATGGATGATGAGATTGGGAAACTTGAATGTGAAAAACGGATCAAAGACCCCGACTTCTTGGATACTGTAGTTAACAATATGCAAGAATTAAAGTCTGATTTTAGTTCTTTTAAAACCATAGTGGCTAATGACATGAACGACATAAAACTGAGTATCCAACAACTAACGAGTAGCGTGAACAATAAACATAATGACTTGTGTAAAGAAATTGCAAGTTCGGTTTCTAAGCTCTCCGAAGCAATGACCGGATTAGCTAGTCAGGTCAATGAACTGAAGGAACTGAACAAAGAGAAAGACAAACGCATTGAAACTATGGAGCATAAAATGCAGATGTTAGAACAAAAGCTATTAAGTAAAAATATTGAAATTAAAAACATACCTAACAAGGAGCTTAACGCAATGCAAGTAATAAGAAAAATTGCCGAATCTCTTAATGTTGAGTTACAAGAACATGACATTGATAATGCATATACAGTAAAAAGGTCAGAGAAAGTTATTGTAGAATTTTGCTCTTTAATAAAAAAAAGAGCTGATGTCTAAAATACGAAGGCACAAAGTTAATGCTGGAATATTAAGTAACATAGACTCTACTCAGTTGAATAGAAACAATACTAATGAAGTATTGTTTATAAATGACCAACTTTCACCCTATAATTTAAAACTATTATGGAATACAAAAAATAAAACCCGAGAAATTGGCTGGAAATTTGTATGGGCAAGGAATGGTCATATATATGCGAAAAAAGACGAAATATCAGAACCCATTTTAATTTCTAATAATAGTGATATCAATAAAATTGCCTAAATCAATACTGTAACAAATAAACTAATAAATAATATTACAGCTAACTCATTTTCCTTTTTTTCTAATATAGACAATAAGTATCTAACAAACATATAATAATGAATAATATAGAAAATTTAAACCAAATAAATAACACATACTTAAGATATCCCTTTTCCTTAATAATGCTGAATATTCGGTCAATGCGCTCAAATTTCAACTCGCTACTATTAGCTACAAATAATATATTAAAAGACATAAAAATAATGGTGCTTGTAGAAACAAATATAACAAATGAAGAAAGTCAATTTTATAATATAAATGGTTTTAACAAAACATATATTAACAGAGGAAGTAGAGGAGGAGGCATACATATATATGTCAAAGAGAATATTACATTTACAATAACTGAAACAAATACTGTCTCTTTTGAATCTTTGCAAATAAATATTCAATCTAAAGAAAACATTATGATATTAGCAATTTATAGACCTCCACATCTTAACGTTAACGCTTTCATTAAAGAGATTGATAGTTTGCTGATGAAAAGAGATAAACAAAATATTGTAATTACTGGAGATGTAAACATTGATATACTAATAGCCTGTTTCCACGACAGTTTGAATCTTGTGCTTCGCTCTCTGAAGCAAGTTTGTGAATCATGCTGTTTACACGACTCATTTATCTGCTTCGATTTGGCTGTTGTTATTAAACAGAAAAACATAAGTTGAAAAACAACAACAACAGTTGAAAAACAACAGCAGATATCATTCTTGCCGCGATAGCATTAAGTATAATTTTTTTTTCTATCCATTTTTTTTTAATTTTATAAAATTAAAATTAATTAATTAAGTTTTAACTTTATTTTGTTTGTAAATTTTCTTTGTTTACAAAAACGTTTAGTTTTGATAACTAGTGCAGATAAACTTACGATAAAAATTAGGGAAGAGAGGATTTTTACTTGCTTCGCAACTAGCTTCAATATGAATCTACCAGCTTCGCTCTCAAAATTTTGTATGGCGAAGCAGGTTGATTCGCTTATGATTGGGGTGTGAAGCAAGAATAGAGAGCGAAGCAGGTGCCGTGGAAACACCATATAAGGGTTAACTACACAGAGACAAGATACCTTGATATGCTAGCATCACATGGCTTTAAATGCTTAATAAATGAGTGCACCAGAGAAGATGTAAACAGAGTCACCAAAACATGCATCGATCATCTCTTTGTGAGGAACAAACTGTTAAATAAGCTAGAATATGCCACAATAATAAAAACTAATATCTCAGACCATTACTCAATTGTCTACTGTCTCTCTGAAGAAAATATTGAAATAGAAACAAGATGGAATACCCAGCAAACACAAATTAGTAAAACACAAATTAGTAAATATAAAGTTAACCAACAGATAAGCACAGCCGAGTGGACTACTATTGAAAGCCTAACAAATCCAAACAAAATGCTACATATGATTAATGAAAAGTTTAAACAAATATATGATAATTCAAAAATTAAAATCAAAAAACACAAAAACAGAGTGCCGAACCCATGGATAAATGTCGATTTAATAAAGTGTTGTGAGAATAGGGATAAACTTTATAAAAGATGGTTATCAAATAAAAATAATAAAACTTTTGAGACTGAATACAAAAAATACAGAAATATTTTAAATAAAAAAATAAACTATGCCAAAAATATGTATTACAAAAATAAATTTTTCGAGAACAGAAATAACATACGAGTAACATGGCAATTAATAAATGAAATTTTAGGGAAAAAGTCAAATAGAATTGATGACATAATTTGTAAGAACTTTAAAAATAAAAACAAAACAGAAATATGTAACTCCTTTGCTATTAATTTTAAAGAAAACGTGGAAAATTTAACACACAAATGCAATATTGGTACCTTAATGGAAACTCCACATGTACTTACAAACTCCATATATATGGATATAACGTGCGAAGAAGAGGTCAACGGAATAATTAGGACATTGAAGAATAAAAAAAGTGCAGGAGCAGATGGAATTAGACCTATTGATCTGAAAAACAACGCCAATGTGATGACTCCAATTATAACTAAATTGATCAACTTGATTTTGAATACTGCAACAGTCCCGGATTTGTTCAAAGTGTCTTGTGTAAGACCAATATACAAAAATGGCTGCAGAACGGATTTTAGTAATTATCGACCCATTTCAATCTTACCGGTGATGGAAAAGATTATGGAGGAGATAATAGTCAAACGCCTAAATGCTTTTATAGGAAAATATAAAGTCATCAACCAGAACCAGTTTGGTTTCCAAAAGGGTAAAAACATAAATAAACTGCTGGGAAACTTTGCAAATTATATCAATCAACAGTTAAGTAAGAATAACCACTGCCTAGCCTTGTTCATTGATTTCAGCAAAGCTTTTGATACACTACCACATGTCAAACTTTTGTCAACATTGGAAAGGATGGGAATACGTGGAAGCTGTCTGAAACTTTTTGAAAACTACTTACAATGTAGAAAATTTTTCGTAAAAATATCCGAACACGTTAGTAAGGAAATGGCGATGGATTATGGTGTCCCGCAAGGATCTAAATTAGGTCCAATTCTATTTATTATATATTCAAATGATCTCATTAATACTCTCAAAAACAGCAAAATATATGCTTATGCAGATGATACTACTATAGTTGTGGCACACAAAAAAGCTAAATGTGCATTAGAAATTATGCAAATCGAACTGGAAAATGGTCAAAGATGGTGTCATGACCAAGGAATAATAATGAATTCGACAAAAACAAAACTAATGCATATCAAGCCACCACACATACGATACGAGGACTTAAAACTGAGATTGCATTGTACAGAATGTCTACACGAAACGAAAAGGTCAACCATTCACTGCAATTTTAAAGAATGCAATAAAATTGTGGAATTGGTAAATTCGTACAAATACCTTGGTGTAATTGTGGACAATAAATTCAACTGGCATGAACACATAGAATACCTAAGAAAAAAATTAAGGAAAGCCTCTTATATGCTAAATCATCTTAGATTCCGTTCGAATATAGTGGTACTAAGGCAAGCTTACTTCGCGCTAGTAGAATCAATTATTCGACATGGTATTACAGCCTGGGGAAGTTCCAACTATTGCAGAAAACTCCAATCATCGCAAAATGAATTATTGAAAATACTGGATACAACCGTACGATATAGAAACTATAGGCAAAACTATGATGATATAGGAAACAATAGGGAAACAGAAAATATTACAAATACCGATACTGTTTCTAGCTCAACAATAATCGATCCATCAACCGCTACAAATGTGACAGAAAATATAACAGTGAATAACTACGGTAACACATATAACGATGAAACAAATAGAACCCTGAGGGACATACAAATGTTAAATATAAAAAGTATATACTATATTACATTAGCAATTGAATTTAACAAGGACACCCGTTTCTTTACGGAAATAGATCACAGTTATCAAACACGCCGTAAAACAGGAGGTAGATTCAAAGTCCCGCAATATAAAAACAATTACGGAAGGAACTCACTAGCTGTGGTACTACCTACAATATTTAATATGATGCCACCGAACATCTTTAATACTGCAACAAATCAACACAAAACTAAGAGAGTTATTAAACAATTTTTCATGGACACGCAGTAATGTGTATTGATTTTTAAAATTGAATAATATTAATAGTATATTTAGCGTGCAACGAATGAACTTATGTTGTTTCAAACTTTTATTATAACATTGTGTACCTGCAGACAAGCCCAAGCGGCTTCGCAAGGTCCTTTATGTGTAATAATGTTTTAAATTAATGTAATGTAAATATGAAATGTTACTAATGTTGAGAATTGAATAAAATTGAATTGAATTGAAAAAAAAAAAAAAAAAAAAATTATTATTATTATTATTATTATTATTATTATTATTATTATTATTATTATTATTATTATTATTATTATTATTATTATTATTATTATTATTATTATTATTATTATTATTATTATTATTAACATATCAACAAGACATATATATTAATGATGAGTTAACTGCGTATAATCGAAAATTGTTATGGCTGACAAAAACAACGGCAAAGGAATGTAAATGGAAATATGTCTGGGTTAGAAATGGCATTATTTATGCCCGTAAAATGGAGAATATGCCCTTCATAGTAATAAGAAATAACGAAAATATAGAGTTAATAAGTGCTAAGAATTAATTGTTAAAATTTCAAAATTGAATTGAATACACTAACAATAAAATTAAAAAACAGTAAAGTAAAAAGACATAAAATGAATAATATAAAATTTGAATATTTAAAAAACTTTAATCAACTAAAAAATAAAAGATTTCTAAGTTATCCGCTATCACTTATCTTTATGAATATTAGATCCCTAAGAAAAAATTTCAATAATTTTTTGGTTGAAGTGCAAGAAATATTGAATGAAATAAAAATTATAATACTAGTTGAAACGAATATAACTGATGATGAAATAGACTTATATAAAATAAATGGTTTCGAAGCAATTTTTTTGAATAGAAAAGATAATCTTGGTAACTCTAAATCAGGAGGTGGCATTGCACTATACATAAAAGAGAACCTATCTTATAATGAAATCTCTTTAAATAATAATAATTACGAAGCATCTCAAATAGACATTAACGTAGACTATAGGAATATAACAATACTCTCTATTTACCGCCCTCCTTCCCAGAATGTAAACAATTTTATACAAGAAATAGAGCAAACGATAAACAAAATAAAAAACAAACAGGAGATGCTAATTATTGGTGATATCAATATTGATATAAAAAAGCAAAATATAACAACAACAAAATATCTGGAAACTCTCTCAGCAAATGGATTTGAATGCCTAATAAAGGAAACAACAAGAGAAGACATAAACAAAAAATCCAGTACATGCATCGATCACCTTTTTTTAAGAGTAAATCAACAACAGAAAACACAGGTCAACACATCGATAATAACAACAACAACGTCAGATCACTACTCTATATTCTGTTCATTACAAAAAGAAATAACACAGAGAAGAGAAACCAACATAAATCAGCGTGCCAAAAAAATCTCAAATTATAAAGTAAATGAAGAAATAAGAAATACAAATTGGAATGAATTAATAAACTATAACCAAAACACCAGTGACCTTTATGATAAAATTAATGAAAAATTCAAAGAAATATATGAAAAATCATCAAAGATAATAAATAATAGAAAATGCAGATCAAACAGTCCATGGATTAGTGCTGAAATAATCGAAAATTGTGAAGTGAGAGATAAACTTTATAAAAAATGGAAAAGCTACCCTACCAATAAAAACTACGAAAATAATTATAAAAAATATAGAAACTTTTTAAATAAGAAAATAAATAATACTAAAAATAATTATTATAAAAATAGATTTATAGAAAATAGACATAATATTCGTGCCACATGGCAATTAATTAGTGAAATAATTGGAAGAAAAAATACGACGATAGACAGTTCCATAATGCAAAATTTTAAAAATATACCCTTGGAGAATATTGTTAAAAGCTTCGCTAAAAGCTTCAAACACAATATTCAGGACATAATACATAACTGTAGTGTAAGAACGATAGATGCAATTGAACCAACGTTACAAAGCTCTATATACATAAGCCCAACAACTGATGAGGAGATACAGAATATACTGAGAAGTCTTAACGAAAACAAAGGCCCTGGATGTGATCAAATCAGACCAAAAGATCTTAAAAATAACGCATGCATATTGACACCTGTAGTAAAAACGCTAATAAACTTAAGCATAGAGAGAGGTGAAATACCACAGCAACTAAAAACATCAATTGTTCGACCAATTTATAAGCAAGGAAAAAAATCAGAGTACTTTAACTACAGACCAATATCGATTTTACCGGCTATAGAGAAAATTATGGAGGAAATAGTGGTCAGAAGACTCTCGGAATTTCTAACAAAACACAGAATCATAAGCAATAGACAATTCGGTTTTCAGAAAGGAAAGAATATCAACAAAATACTTGGCAACTTTGCTGACCACATAAACGACAGTTTAAGTAGGAAAAATCACTGCTTAATAACTTTTCTGGATTTCGCCAAAGCATTTGATACACTATCACACGAGAAACTTATAAAGGCCCTACAGAGAAATGGCATTAGAGGAAAATGTATCGAATGGTTTGAAAATTATTTGAAAGAGAGAACTTTCCGGGTAAGAGTACAGGACTGTTTAAGTGAAAAAACCGAATTGGACTATGGTGTACCTCAAGGCTCTAAACTTGGGCCAATACTGTATATAATATATGCAAATGATATGCTGAGAAACTTGGCGAACTGCACAACGTTTGCATATGCAGATGACACCGCAATCGTTGTATCGCATAGGGACTTGAAAACGGCGATCAAGATTATGCAGGATCAATTGGACAACGTTGCAAAATGGTGCCATGATAATGGAATTATCATAAACGCGAATAAAACAAAACTAATGCACGTTAAACCGCCACATATATTATATACAAATATAAAAATAAAATTTCATGATACAGGGTGTTTACACACAAATAGGATTAATAATTTGGATCATGATGATAACTGTGATAAATACATAGAAATGGTTAACACATATAAATATTTGGGTGTGTACGTGGACCATAATTTCAGGTGGAAAACACAAATAAATGAATTACAGAAGAAACTGCGTAAAACATCCTATATATTGCACCATCTAAGCTACTGCGCTACCCCAGGAGTGTTAAGACAGGCGTATTACTCACTCGCAGAATCCTACATTCGACACGGTATAACAGCTTGGGGTGGATCAACATACTGCCGAGAACTACAAAACAGTCAAAACAGAATACTGAAGATACTGCTGAAAAGTCAAAATAATTTCAATACCGTAGGAAACAACGACACAGCGCAGGAGAATCTAGCGAAATATCTGAACGTGCTTAACATTAAAGGCCTACATAGGACGACGTTAATTAATGAATTTGGTGACGACAACCGCTTTCAAAATCTTATCAATCATGGATATAACACAAGATCGCTGACAGCTGGAAAGTACAAGGAATTTTATTACGCCAATAAATATGCCATGAATACACTGTCTGTTTCGATTCCCTTAACGCTGAATAAATTGCCAGTAAATATAACAAGTATGCCCAACACGAGGAGAAAGAGAATACTTGTAAAAGAACATTTTATATTTTCGGAATAGGATAATACTTTTTTTTAATTAAATTGTTTTTTATTTATATTTTTGAACTAGAAAGAGAATACTTGTAAAAGAACATTTTATATTTTCGCAATAGGATAATACTTTTTTTTTAATTAAATTGTTTTTTATTTTTATTTTTGAACTATGGAAGCCACTATTTGAAATGACAATATTATGTTTATATGTTAAATACTGCTGCAGACAAGCCAAATGGCTTTGCGGAAATTCTTAGTATTTAAGGTAAAATGTAATTTGTTGATGGAATAAATAAATGACAATGAAAGAAAAAAAAAAAATTATTATTATTATTATTATTATTATTATTATTATTATTATTATTATTGTTATTATTATTATTATTATTATTATTATTATTATTATTATTATTGTTATTATTATTATTATTATTATTATTATTATTATTATTATTATTATTATTATTATTATTATTATTATTATTATTATTATCATTATTATTATTATTATTATTATTATTATTATTATTATTATTATTATTATCATTATTATTATTATTATTATTATTATTATTATTATTATTATTATTATTATTATTATTATTATTATTATTATTATTATTGTTATTATTATTATTATTATTATTATTATTATTATTATTATTATTATTATTATTATTATTATTATTATTACTATTATTACTATTATTATTATTATTATTATTATTATTATTATTATTTTTTTTTTTTTTTTTTTTTTTCGGCAAGGTAGGGTTTAAAATGCCTTCGCACTTACAGCGACCGTCGTCAGCTGCGTCGAGTGGTGAATCCACTAAAACAATCCCTCCTCCTTTCCTGGGGTATATTCCCCTCCCGGGACGGCTCTCGGCATTACTTCGGGAGGGGCCCAGCTTAATGTCAACAGACCAATATCACTGTGCACCCACGTCTGGGTACGCCATATTGCCAGCCGTCCTCGCTGGTTCTTCCACTAAGTGCCTACTGGTGTGGTCTGAGCCTCTCGCATTGCATCGAGGTCCTTCTTCTTTCTCCGCAAGACGTATTCCACGTAGTCCTTCACTGTTCTCCAATTTTCGTCACACTCCAGCATCCTAGATATAACTCCTGTAGGATTGAATCCGCCAATCCGATCTACGACGGCACTTCTCTCGGTGTGCCATCGGGTGCAGCTGAAAAACGTATGTTCAGCATCGTCATCCGCAGCCCCGCAGTAAACGCAGCCGGGGTCATCTACTTTGCCCATACGGTATAGATACTTCCGGAAGTATCCGTGACCCGATAGGAATTGTGTCAGGAAGTAATTCACCTCCCCGAAACGTCTCCGAACCCATCCCTCTATGTCAGAGATGAGCTTCGCCGTCCATCTTCCAGTGGTCTCTGCGAACCACCTGTCCTGCCATCGCCGAATGGTCCGGGACCTCCGTTCTCCAGTGCTCATACCAGGACGATCCCCCCTCGAGTCCCATGCCTCCTTTCGCTCTCGCGCCAAAAGATCGATTGGCACCTCCCCACTTATCACGAGAACTGCTGCGGACGAAACCGTGCGGTAGGCCGAAGCAACTCTGAGTGCCGCTGTACGCTGCACAGCCTCAAGCACTCTGCGCTTGGTCCTAGCCCCTGCCGCATCTCCCCATATCTCACTGCCATACAACAGTATCGATCTTGTGGTTGCCATAATCATCCTCCTCTTACTCTGCGTCGGACCGCCTATATTCGCCATCAACCTGGCAAGTACGCCCGTCACCTTCGCCGCCTTGGTCGCCGCATGCTGAACCTGAGCCCAGAAACTCAGTCTGCAATCAAGTCTTACGCCCAAGTATCTTAACGTCCTCCGCGTTATCAGGGATATGTCGCCCATCTGTATGCTAACCTCGAGTGGTATGTGGCTCCGCGTCATCAGGATCACCTCAGTCTTGTGCCCGGCAAGTTCAAGGCCGTGGTCCTCGAGCCAAGTCTGGGTCCTGATCATAACCTTGTTCAGCTTCCTCCTGACGTCATCCATGTCCCGCGCCGAGATAACTGCCGCTATGTCATCTGCGTAGCCAACCAGGTGCGTATCCCCTAGCATCTCAACACTGAAAATCCCATCATAAGCCAGGGTCCATAGATCAGGGCCCAAGATGGATCCCTGGGCAGCTCCGGATGTAATCGACTTAGCTCTTTGGCCATCTGGTATATCATAGAGCAATTCGCGCTCCCTTAGATAATCCCGGAGAATTCTCACCAGGTATGCTGGGATGTGAAATCTCTCCCGCAGAGCCTTCATGATGTCGATCCACCGTAGGCTATTAAAAGCATTACGCACATCGAGCGTGGCTAAAACAATTATCCTCTTCGGATAGTAGCGCCGGTGTTGGGCGCATTTGAAGTGTTCCACCACATCCTCAATTGCACCAAGAGTCGTTTTTCCGGGGCGAAAACCATGTTGCCTCTCCGACAAACCTCCTGCCGATTCAACGGATTCCGCCAGCCTCCTCTGCAGTAGCTTCTCCAAAAGCTTGCCCGCGCAGTCCAGCAAGCAAAGCGGACGGTATGCCGACGGCCGCGTCGGGTCACCCCCGCTCTTGGCGATAAGCATGAGCCTCTGTACCTTCCATCGCTTAGGAAAAATACCCTGAGCGATGCAAGCGTTGTACATCTCAAGCATTATGCCCGGCCGATTCTCAGCAAGAAGTCTGATGACTTCGGCCGGTACACCGTCCGGCCCAGGGGCTTTACCCCCTTTAAGGCCCCGTGCCGCGATCCTCAACTCCTCCGTGGTAAATGGGGTAAACGTCCCACCATCGTCCAGTTCCCCTTCCTGGCACAGGGGCGGGTGTGTGGGGAACAAACTATCCACAATACCAGTAATCTCGTCCCCGCCCAATTGCGGGACGGTCGCGCCTGCTCTTAGCTTCCGCATCACTATCCTATAGCCGGATCCCCACGGGTTTCTATTCAGCTCATTCCGGAGCTCCTCCCATTTCGCCTTCTTAGCCGTGATTATCGCCAATTTCAGCGCCCTTCGAGATCGCCTATACTCCTCGAACTCAAGTGAAGCCTCACCGCGTCGTCTTGCCCTAGTGCATATCCTCCTATTACGGAAGCAGGCTCGTCTGAGCTCAGCGATTTCCGGAGTCCACCAGTATACTGGTCGCCTCCTTGATCCGCGTCCTACGCGGGGCATCGATGCATCACAACTCCGAACAATACGCTGCATCATAGCGCCCGCCAGGGTGTTCGCATCGCTCATGGTAGGTACCAACGAAATTTCATCGAAGTTCAGCAGAAACGCTTCGGGGTTCAGATTGGCCACGCTCCATTTGCGTGTGCCTCTCACTCCTGTCGTGGGGGTGCGATTCGCGCCATCAACCATCCGGAAAGTGATATACTGGTGGTCGCTCCCAGTATAGTCCTCCAACACTCTCCATCCGTCCACTGCCCCAGCCAGACTCTCAGATACGAGAGTAATGTCTCGCGTGGTATATTCGCACCCCGGTTTCCTAAAGGTAGTGGCCCTACCAGTGTTCAGCACTAGCAGACCGAGTCTGGCAGCCATGTCCAGAATATACCTTCCCCGTGTGTTCGTTGTCGCGTCGCCCCATTCGGCGGCTTTGGCATTGAAATCTCCATCCACTATTATGGGCCCGTTTATTTCGCTCACCCTATCCTCAATAAGATCCAGTTTCGTCCTAAACTGCTCTATGCTATCGCTGGGAGTGAGATAGCAGCTCATCATCGCATAGCATCCAGTCCCAACGTACGCGTAACAACGACCGTTCCCGTATCGCGTAACCCGGATACCACTGGCGCTAGGCAGCCAGAGTGCGGCCGTCCCCGCCTCATCCGCGAACCATGTACCCCGGGCGATTCGCCCATATTGTTCGCTGATTATGACTGCATCTACCTGTTTCTCGTCAACCATCCGCTCGAGCAGGGCATCTGCAGTACGGCTCCTGTGCAAGTTTGCCTGGAGTATCCTCACCTTCCCCTCGCCAGTGGGCATCTCCCTGACCCCGGCAGGTGATCAGTCCGATCACGTCCTGCATCCACACAGTAAACACATTTCGAGGTTGCCTTGCAATCTCTCATCTTGTGTCCGGGTTTCCCGCACCTAATGCACGAGTCCCCTCTGTCCGGGCCAGTGCAATTCGCACGAATATGCCCCATTCCAAAGCAGCGATAGCATCTCGTGAGGCTCTCGCACGCCCGTACCCTGGTCCGAATCCATCCGATCCGTATATACCCGGTCTCCACCAGTTTCGCTGCACCCTCCGCGGATAGGGTGACAAAGGCCCGTACCTGCTCCCGCGTGTTCGGTGCCGTTATCCTCGTCACTATCCCCTCCTCCGGGTTAGTGAGCAACTTCCGAACTGCCCCTTCTACCTCCTCCTTGTCCGTTAGGGAATCTAAGTCCCTTATCTCGACCGTACCACACGTGGCCTAAGTCCCTCGATGGACGCCGCTCCCCGTATGGTACCTTTCAATCGCTGGACAAACTCCGGCCTAACCCTTTCCCCTTTTCCAAGTTCCAAAAGGATGGCTCCAGCTTTCGTTTTCCTCACGGTCTTCACCTCAACCGAGTCGTCGGTTGGCATACCGCTGCGCAGTTCCCTCAGTACCCCTGCGTAGCTCTGTCCCTCTGCGGGCCTAATTATGACCGCCTCTGGTCTCAGTCGCCGCTGCCGCAGCCTGCTCCCCCCGCTGGGCGCATCAGGTTTCCTCCCTGATCTTCCTGCCCCACTCCTCTTCGTGACAGTTCGCCAGCCCTCCGTTTCCTTCTCAGGGAGTCCTACTTTGCTCGTGCCGGGTCCCTTTGCCCTGGCCTTCTTGGAGTTCTTAGGGGCAGCAGGGCTAGTGGCCGTCCGCTTTGTGTTCCCCGCCACAGGTGTGGAAGGAACCTTTCCCCGCTGGGCCTCGGGTTCTCTGTGCGACGTTCTCCTCCTCTCCGCCGCTTTTTATGAACGTCTGTAGTTAAGCATGACGTCCAATAGCTCCGATATCTTGGACACTCCAGCTTTGACCTCTCCACTAATGTTCTTCTGTCGGCCAAAGGCTCGCTGCATGCCGCTGATCACCGATCGGCATTGCAGAATGGTGTCCTCTTCCATTTTTCTCATCTTGTGGATCAGCTCTAATTGGGGAGAACTCTCCATCCCTATGCTATCCACTCCTTCCGTCTGGGCGGTAATCTCCGTCCGAACAGTGTCGCTAACCACCCGGGTGGGGGTATCGACCCGCTGCTGGTTCGGCAGGGCGGTAGCCGGTGCCGTCGCCACTGGCCCCGTGGGCCCAGTGTGAGCCTTGAGCGCCCCTTCTCTCCGTGCGCCGGTGCCGGGTTCTCCGGCACTACTTCTGGAAGCATTGGGTGGAGTTTCCACACCCCTGACAGAAGTCCGAGTCAAGCCGGGATTTACCGCCACTGTGCCCCTCATCGGGGGTGATCTAAGGAGCAGGCTGCTTCTCTTGAAGGCCACACCTGCAGCCATTTCATCTCTGACCCTTCTATCCTGGTCCTCTCCTACAATATTCCTCTCCGCCGTCTGCGTCTTCTCCACGTTCTGTTTTTGTTTTTCTGTGTTCATTTTCGATCAATTGAGTCCCGACTTCGGGCCGCTATCCGCATACGAATGTGCAGTTTCCCTAATTGTCCCCATGGTTATCTATGAAACAGGGAGGCCATGCGAGGGTTGACTCTGTGCTTCATGGGCAACAGAGTTCAGAGCCAGGACGGGAACTAAACAGGACTCCTCAACTGTACCTGCACCACCAACTCAATGACGACGTATGTGGAACGTACCTGAAGGCTTGCCAAAGTTTTAACAGGACGGAGGCAGCTGCAGCATTAGCCCATCAGCCGTTTCAGGGAGATGTCACTCTCGCTTACTAAGATGATGGAATACCACAGACCGTCAGCCCGTAACATCAAACCATATCATCAATCCATTCCGTTTACCATGCACTCTCCAATCCGTCATCATCAGCACCACCATTTATGGTGATACCGTCCATAGTTTTGGTCCGCGGGCGGTATTTTATTTCCCGCCTTCCCTGCAGTTCTGATGAACAGACCTGCCGAGAACTCCCCTATCCGCCACCTGGGGACACGTCCGATGGGAGACTAGGAAAAACTCCGCACGGATTATTATTATTATTATTATTATTATTATTATTATTATTATAGTTAACAACGGTGGCAAACCTGCCAACGAACTCGATGTGGCAGCGTAAGCACTTTTGTCATTTCTTATTATTACACGCGCTCCAGTTCGATGACCGGTAAAATACGTTCGGTCAGCACTACCAACGTTTTGGCTTCATTGGCGATTATAACATATTGGCTGCATCAGCAACTCACGTGTTAGTGCAACGTGATAGGGGAAGTCATCGATCTAGGCTAATAAAACTTACACAGGCAGTCTTGGCTACGCGCTCGTTCAACAAAGTCACATTTTTTATTAATCTAAATTTTAATTGTTTAAATAAAATAATTTAAATTCAAATAAGTGTTTTTTATTGCCGCAGTGGTTAGCGGCTTAAGATTTTTTTTATATAAAATAAATTAAGGATCTTTAACTGGCGCCCGAGCAGGGACCCACTTGCAAAAAACAGTGGTGTCCTTATAAATTAATAATAAAGTACTGCGATTCCTACGGGACCCTCCAGTGCTATAAATAAAATCCTAAAAAGGGACAAGAGAAAGAAAACCTTAATTTACTCGCGTGGCATAGCCAAGGCTCAGCGAAAATAAATTTTTTTGGAACTGTGAAAACTAAATCTGTGACAAAACAAAATTTTTCTATTAAAACATTGAAACAAAATCGAAAATTAAATTTGTGCAAAAATAAAATATTTACGCTAAAATTTTGAAAGAAATCTGAAAATTAAATAAAATTTCCCTTATAAAGTTTGGGAGTAACATAGAAAAGTAAATCAAAAGAGGAAAAAAGTGAAAAAAAAAAAACATTCAAAACCAAAAGTGAAATAAAACTGCCTACCATTGTCAACTATAAATAAATCCAGGTGAGTCTTTTTACCCTTATTTGACTTAAACTCTAATTTGACTTAAAGTATTATGGAAGATATGAGGAATAGTTTAACAACCCTTACAGGAGCCGTCAACCAACTCCTGCAACAGGTGAAATCGATGGAGACTAGGGTATGTAAGATAGAACAGGGAAATAATTTAGCTGAATTGAGTAGGAGGTTAGAGCAGATTGAGAGACAAGAACATAGGGATTTAGACAGTATTGAAGTAGTCGCTCCCACTCTACAAGTGCCCAGGACGGAGGAGGACCTAAAATCAATTTGTCGACTCCCCGATAGTGTTAAAGAACTGCGTACATTCGATGGTAATCCTTTGCAGTATGTTTCTTGGGTGCATTCGGTGGAGATGGTATTGAAAGATTTCGAGATCGTAAAGGATAAGCCTATATACCGCTCTATCATACAGAGCATAAGACAGAAGGTGGTCGGAGAGGCTGACGCGGCGTTGGTCTCATACAATATTTTCGAAGCCGATTGGACTGAAATTAAGAGAATTTTATCCCTTCATTATGCTGACAAGAGGGATGTTCAAACTCTCGAACATCAGCTCAACCAACTCTCACAAGGATCGTCGAAGGTAGATGAATTCTACTCGACCGTCAACCATCAACTCTCTTTGATAATTAATAAATTAAAAACCGAATCCTATAGTGAGGAGACGATTAACGCGCTAATAGCAACACACAGGAATAGGGCTCTTGACATATTCATACGAGGACTTAC
Source organism: Trichopoda pennipes (assembly GCA_030448955.1). NCBI lineage: Eukaryota > Metazoa > Arthropoda > Insecta > Diptera > Tachinidae > Trichopoda > Trichopoda pennipes. Next base: position 82,010 of record JASKUP010000163.1, read on the forward strand.
TCCAGAGTTGTCTAGGATGGTCATCATCCAAAGGCCAAAAACCTTGCCCGAGGCATATTCGGCATGCCTTGAGCTTCAAAATCTTACAATGAGAAATAATATCCTGCACCCCAGGGTAAATGTTCGGCTTAACACACAGCAATCCATCCAAAATCGCGTAGCTATTCCTCCAAGACCTCCTAAACCTTATTTGAATAACAACAGAGCAAGTAATTTTGGGCATAACGTTTGGCGAGATAGGAATGGTGCTTACCAACATCATAACTTTAATCCAAATTATAGGCCATCACCTTTCCCAAGACAACAACAGATAAAACCGGAGCCAATGGAAGTGGACCGCTCGATTCAAACGCGGAAAGTAAATTATATTAACCGTCCCAAACCAGCTGAAAAGAGAAGTGCGTCCGAGATGTACAACAGAGATAAGCAAACCCGTCTATTTCATTTGGATGTAAATCAGAGCGATGTGGATAACACTCCTCAGGAAGGAGTAGTGGACACTGTTGATAATTCGGAGGGCGAGCAAAATTTTATGGAGGAAGGCCATCAAGTCTTCCTTACATAGAATATGTGACAACAAATAGAATTTTTGAATTTTTGATCGATACCGGCTCGAACAAAAATTTTTGCAGTCCTGGACTATCTGCCGGAAGTATACCTTTGCCAAAACCACTTGTGGTTAACACAGCAGGTGGAAAAATTAGAATAAATAAGAAAATAGTAGGAAAATTCTTTTTGAATTACGGAATATTAGATCCTCTGACATTTTATGTTTTACCAGGATTAGACAGTTTTGATGGAATTATAGGGGATGATAGTCTTAAGGAGTTAGAAGCAGTAGTCGATAGAAAGGAAAATGTTCTATCGATTAGGGATACAATTAGGATACCTCTTAAGGCGAAAATTTCCTGCAATTTAAATTACATACTGGGCGAATCAATGCCGTTGGAAACAAGGAAAAGGATTGATGAAATTATAAGTAGATATGAAAATTTGTTTGGGCCACTCGATGACAGGCAGGCCGCAATGACAAATGTGCAGGCGGAAATAAGGACGACTACAAATGAGCCTGTTTATTCGAAAAGTTACCCTTATCCTGCTGCAATGAGGGTTGAGGTTGAAAAACAAATTGGCGAGTTACTTTCTGAGGGAATAATTCGGCCCTCGAAAAGTCCTTATAATTCTCCAATTTGGGTGGTCCCGAAAAAGCCTAAGCCAAACGGGGAAAAACAGTATCGCCTAGTCGTCGACTATAAGAGGCTAAATGCAGTAACGGTACCTGACACATATCCCATACCGGACATTAACGCGACCTTAGCAAGTCTGGGTAACGCAAAATTTTTTACAACCATTGATTTAACTTCTGGATTTCACCAAATTCCAATGAAACCATCGGACATTCCTAAAACAGCATTTTCAACCATGAATGGGAAATTTGAATTTCTTCGATTACCTTTTGGCCTCAAAAATGCGCCAGCGATTTTTCAGAGAATGATCGATGATGTCCTTAAGGAATTTATAGGGAGGATTTGTTACGTCTATATAGACGACATAATAGTTTTTGGTCGTAGCGAAGAGGAAACCTTGAAGAATGTTGATACAATTTTTAAAAGGTTAGAGGAAGCAAATTTAAAAGTAAATATTGAAAAAACCCATTTTATGCAAGAGGAAGTGGAATTTTTGGGATACCTAGTGAGTTCCGAGGGCATAAAGCCTGATCCAAAGAAGGTTAAAGCCATTCAAAATCTTCTACCTCCGACAAATTTAAAGGAACTTAAAGGATTTTTGGGAATGACGTCCTATTACAGACGTTTTATTAAGGATTACGCAAAGGTTGCAAAACCATTGACGAACCTAACAAGAGGCGAAAACGCACAGGTAAAAGCTAACCAATCAAAAAAAGTTCGGATAACTCTAACGGATGAAGAAGTAACCGCTTTTCAGAGCCTTAAAACCCTTTTAACTACAGCGGAAATTCTCGCTTTCCCCGATTTTAATAAACCATTTAATTTGACGACTGACGCTTCTAATTATGCCATTGGTGCTGTCCTTTCTCAAGGGGAAGTCGGTAAAGACAATCCTATTGCTTATATATCACGATCACTTAGCAAGACAGAGGAGGCATACGCTACAAATGAAAAAGAGATGCTAGCTATCGTATGGGCCTTGGATAATTTGAGAAACTATTTATACGGTGCAAGGAACATAAAAATTTATACAGACCATCAACCTCTTACTCACGCGTTGGGTAACAGGAATTATAATGCTAAATTAAAGCGATGGAAAGCCCGAATCGAGGAGTATAATCACGAATTAATCTACAAACCTGGTAGATCAAATTACGTTGCGGATGCTCTCTCAAGGTTAAGAACAAGCGTTAACCACATTAGTGATGCATCAACCATAACGGCTAGTGAAGGTGACTCGCAAAAAACAAGAACAGCGCCAGAAACAAGAGAAAACGATGTATCGTCAACTGGTTCAACTGTTCACAGTGCGGATCAAGACGCTTCAGACCTTATACCTCACATGGAAGTCCCAATCAATGTTTTTAGGAACCAGATAATTATCAAAATTGGTATGGAACTTAATTCGAGTGAGCAACCACATGAAAACTTTCACCGGCATTATTTCTCATTACCTGAATGGAATGCCGCTAGTCTTTTGGACATACTTAAGAAAACATTGAATCCCAGTGTAGTCAATGGGATTAAAGCCCCAGAAAATTACTTGCCAGTTATACAGGAACTTTATGTAGAACACCTCTCAGGGTACAAAATTAGAATCGCCCAAAGTATAGTCACTGACATTAAGTCTGAAGAATTGCAGTTCGAAATAATCCAAAAGGAACATCGTAGGGCACATAGAAATGCAAGGGAAAATAGGAAGCAAATTATGGAAGAATATTATTTTCCTCGTATGTTCGCCCTCATTAGAAGATTTGTGACGAACTGCGAAGTGTGCAATTCGAATAAATATGATAGAAATCCCACGCGGCCAGAAATCCAAGAAACACCAGCACCTACGACGCCATGTGAAATTTTGCACATGGATATAATGGAAATACAGGAGCGAAGATTTATATCCGTGATCGACAAATTTTCCAAGTTTGCTAAACTCTTCCATATTAGCGATAGATCTGTTCTGAACATCAGAGAAAAATTAGTGAAAATTTTGCATTACTTTACAGTACCTAGAATTTTGGTGTCTGACAACGAACGTAGTTTCATTAGCCCTTTGATTAGAGATTTCCTCGAAAGACTAGGAATAAGAATATACCTAACGCCATCTCAGCGCAGTGAGGTGAATGGTCAGGTGGAGAGATTGCACTCAACCCTAATTGAGATTTATAGATGCCTAAGAGCAGAAAAGCCAGAACTCAGTGTGCAGGAGTTGATGTATGTTGCGGTTGACGGGTATAATAATACCATACATTCTGTTACTGGGAGGGGACCGAGTGATATATTCTTTAATAGAATTCGCACTTCAGACCTGAGTAAATTGCTTGAAGCTCGCTCTAGAATTAATAAAGACCTTAGGAGACTCATTAGGAAAAATGTAAAAGCACGAAATGACCGCATGAATAGGAAGCGCGCATCGCCAAAGAAATATAAAAGAGGTGACGCTATATACGTTAGGGAAAGGAAAAGAAGGGCAAAGAATAAAGCAGTATATAGAAAAGAAATCGTAGAAAAAGACAATAGGGTTACAATACGTACGATGAGTGGTAAAAAGATTCACAAGGCTAACATTAAAAATTTAAGACAGAATTGATACTAACACCCTCCATTAATGTTGAGATTTTTTTTTGTATCTCTCTTTTCCTCCTCTATTTGAATATATAGATATATATGTACAAGAAAAAATATGAAAATATATGAGAGAATAAAAATGAATAGAAAAAAATGATGAAGATTAATATCTAGACAAATGAAGAAGAAAAAGAAAAGGATAAAAATATATGAAAGAATAAAAATAAATGAGAAATAAATGAAGATTAATATCTAGATAAATGAAGATGAAAAAGAAAAAGTATAAAAATATATGAAAGGATAAAATGAATAAAAGAAAGGAAGAATAAAAAATTTTTTTTTTTTCTTCTTTCTTCCTTTTTGCTGGCGTGAATGACAAGAGCATGCCTGTAAGTGGGTTCAATCGTACCTTAGTAGGTTAGGGGAGGCATGCCTGCTGCGATCCCCCATGGCAAGTTCGAGAGGAACGCTAGGCAAAACCTAGAATTATCCAATTTTTCACAAATCAAAGATAAATAATTATTGGAATGAAATTTATATTGAATAAAAAAGAGAATTATACTGTCAAAACTTGACTTGGTCAATTAACAAGAGCCGGCCTGTTAGTGGGGTAAATTGCACCCCAGTAGGTCGTGGGAGGCATGCCTGCTCACGACTAAAAAGGAATCATGCAATCCCTCCATGGTAAGTTCGAGAGAAGAGCCAAGATCAAAAATCAAGAATGAAACTGAAATGGGAGCACACATAAAATAGATCTAAAGTTAAAAAAGAAATACATAAAGAAGAATTTTTTATAAAGAAACGGAATGTAAAAATGAAAATCTCTATACTCCATAAGAAAATGATAAAAATATACGAAAATAGAAAATCTAAGATTATAATTATAAGAAAAATTTTTCACTAATTCTAATTAAGACTAAGATATCAATAAAAAACAAAAGAACAGGAAAAAAGAAAAAGATAAAAGGGCTTTGCCCAAATGTTACTAATCACAAAATTGATATTTGCAGGAAAAAGATGAATGTCTTGACAATCATTCTCCTTTCATACGCGGGCATGTTAACATCACGAGCGGCCAAAATTTTTCATTATGACACCCCAATTGTGACATTGAGAGCCGGAAACGCGTGGACCGTAAATGGGAATTTCAAACTAATCCATGTTGTAAATTTGGAAGCTTATACCACAGTTGCCGACGACGTAGCGGCACAAATCCGAAAACACCTACCACCCGGTCAGAACAGGGTTCTTCTTGCATACTACCTTACGCAGATCCAGGAAAGACTAGCAGAACTAAAGGGCACAAGCAGAGGGAAAAGATCAATTGACTGGATTGGTTCCGCTTGGAAGTGGGTAGCTGGAAGCCCAGATGCCACGGACTGGAATAGTGTTTTAAAAACTGAAAATGCTATAATTACTAACAACAATGAGCAATATAAAATAAACACACAGCTTTTGAATGCGACTACCGAGGTTATCCAGAGGACCAATGCACTCGTTTCCAGAATGAACGAAATAGGCAAAGGAAATGAGGCCGAGCGACTTGGACAGGGAATGCTAAACCAAATACTTACCCTGAAGGATGGTGTAAATGAAATAATGAGAGCATGTCAGATGGCCAAGGGCGAAATCGTTAATACAAACTTGTTGGATCGAGCAGAAGTTGAAAGGATTATTACAGAAATGGAAACTTTGCCGTACTCCAACGCTGTCGAAGCAGTCGAATATGGGAAGCCATC
>JASKUP010000163.1:92500-102500 GCA_030448955.1 Trichopoda pennipes
TAGACCACCCCATCTTAACGTTAACGCTTTCATAAAAGAGATTGATAGTTTGCTGTTGAAAAGAGATAAACAAAATATTGTAATTACTGGAGATGTAAACATTGATATACTAAGAGTTAACTACACAGAGACAAGATACCTTGATATGCTAGCATCACATGGCTTTAAATGCTTAATAAAAGAGTGCACCAGAGAAGATGTAAACAGAGTCACCAAAACATGCATCGATCATCTCTTTGTGAGGAACAAACTGTTAAATAAGCTAGAATATGCCACAATAATAAAAACTAATATCTCAGACCATTACTCAATCGTCTACTGTCTCTCTGAAGAAAATATTGAAAAAGAAACAAGATGGCATACCCAGCAAACACAAATTAGTAAAACTCAATTTAGTAAATATAAAATTAACCAACAGATAAGCACAGCCAAGTGGACTACTGTTGAAAGCCTAACAAACCCAAACAAAATGGTACAAATGATTAATGAAAAGTTTAAACAAATATATGATAATTCAAAAATTAAAATCAAAAAACACAAAAATAGAGTGCCGAACCCATGGATAAATGTCGATTTAATAAAGTGTTGTGAGAATAGGGATAAACTTTATAAAAAATGGTTATCAAATAAAAATAATAAAACTTTTGAGACTGAATACAAAAAATACAGAAATATGTTAAATAAAAAAATAAACTATGCCAAAAATATGTATTACAAAAATAAATTTTTCGAGAACAGATATAATATACGAGTAACTTGGCAATTAATAAATGAAATTTTAGGGAAAAAGACAAATAGAATTGATGACATAATTTGTAAGAACTTTGGAAATAAAAACAAAACAGAAATATGTAACTCTTTTGCTATTAATTTTAAAGAAAACGTGGAAAATATAATACATAAATGCAATATTAGTACATTAATGGAAACTCCTCATATACTTGCAAATTCCATTTATATGGATATAACGTGCGAAGAAGAGGTCAACGGAATAATTAGGACATTGAATAATAAAAAAAGTGCAGGAGCAGATGGAATTAGACCTATTGATCTGAAAAATAACGCCAATGTGATGACTCCAATTATAACTAAATTGATCAACTTGATTTTGAATACTGCAACAGTCCCGGATTTGTTCAAAGTGTCTTGTGTAAGACCAATATACAAAAATGGCTGCAGAACTGATTTTAGTAATTATCGACCGATTTCAATCTTACCGGTGATGGAAAAGATTATGGAGGAGATAATAGTCAAACGCCTAAGTGCTTTTATAGAAAAATATAAAGTCATCAATCAAAATCAGTTCGGGTTCCAAAAGGGTAAAAACATAAATAAACTGCTGGGAAACTTTGCAAATTATATCAATCAACAGTTAAGTAAGAATAACCACTGCCTAGCCTTGTTCATTGATTTCAGCAAAGCTTTTGACACACTACCACACGTCAAACTTTTGTCAACATTGGAAAGGATGGGAATACGTGGAAGCTGTCTGAAACTTTTTGAAAACTACTTACAATGTAGAAAATTTTTCGTAAAAATATCCGAACACGTTAGTAAGGAAATGGAGATGGATTATGGTGTCCCGCAAGGATCCAAATTAGGTCCAATTCTATTTATTATATATTCAAATGATCTCATTAATACTCTCAAAAACAGCAAAATATATGCTTATGCAGATGATACTACTATAGTTGTGGCACACAAAAAAGCTAAATGTGCATTATCAATTATGCAAATCGAACTGGAAAATGCTCAAAGATGGTGTCATGACCAAGGAATAATAATGAATTCGACAAAAACAAAACTAATGCATATCAAGCCACCACACATAAGATACGAGGACTTAAAACTGAGATTGCATTGTACAGAATGTCTACACGAAACGAAAAGGTCAACCATTCACTGCAATTTTAAAGAATGCAATAAAATTGTGGAATTGGTAAATTCGTACAAATACCTTGGTGTAATTGTGGACAATAAATTCAACTGGCATGAACACATAGAATACCTAAGAAGAAAATTAAGGAAAGCCTCTTATATGCTAAATCATCTAAGATTCCGTTCGAATATAGTGGTATTAAGGCAAGCTTACTTCGCGCTAGTAGAATCAATTATTCGACATGGTATTACAGCCTGGGGAAGTTCCAACTATTGTAGAAAACTCCAATCATCGCAAAATGCATTATTAAAAATACTGGATACAACCGTACGTTATAGAAACTATAGACAAAACTATGATGATTTAGGAAACAACAGGGAAACAGAAAATATTACAAATACCGATACTGTTTCTAATTCAACACTAATCGATGCGTCAACTGCTACAAATATGATAGCAAATATAACAGTGAATAACTACGGTAACACATACAACGATGAAGCAAATAGAACCCTGAGGGACATACAAATGTTAAATATAAAAAGTATCTACTTCATTACATTGGCAATTGAATTTAACAAGGACACCCGTTTCTTTACGGAAATTGATCATAATTATCAAACACGCCGAAAAACAGGAGGTAGATTCAAAGTACCGCAATATAAAAACAACTACGGAAGGAACTCACTAGCTGTTGTACTACCCACAATATTTAATATGATGCCACCGGACATCTTTAATACTGCAACAAATCAACACAAAACTAAGAGAGTTATTAAACAATTTTTCATGGACACGCAGTAATATGTATTGATTTTTAAAGTTGAATAATATTATATTTAGAATGCAACGAATGTTTCAAACTTTTATTATAACATTGTGTACCTGCAGACAAGCCCACGCGGCTTCGCAAGGTCCTTTATGTGTAATAATGTTTAATTTAATTAATTATTATTATTATTATTATTATTATTATTATTATTATTATTATTACTATTATTATTATTATTATTATTATTATTATTATTATTATTATTATTATTATTATTATTATTATTATTATTATTATTATTATTATTATTATTATTATTATTATTATTATTATTATTATTATTATTATTATTATTATTATTATTATTATTATTATTATTATTATTATTATTATTATTATTATTATTATTATTATTATTATTATTATTATTATTATTATTATTATTATTATTATTATTATTATTATTATTATTATTATTATTATTATTATTATTATTATTATTATTATTATTATTATTATTATTATTATTATTATTATTATTATTATTATTATTATTATTATTATTATTATTATTATTATTATTATTATTATTATTATTATTATTATTATTATATTATTATTATTATTATTATTATTATTATTATTATTATTATTATTATTATTATTATTATTATTATTATTATTATTATTATTATTATTATTATTATTATTATTATTATTATTATTATTATTATTATTATTATTATTATTATTATTATTATTATTATTATTATTATTATTATTATTATTATTATTATTATTATTATTATTATTATTATTATTATTATTATTATTATTATTATTATTATTATTATTATTATTATTATTATTATTATTATTATTATTATTATTATTATTATTATTATTATTATTATTATTATTATTATTATTATTATTATTATTATTATTATTATTATTATTAATATTATTATTATTATTATTATTATTATTATATTATTATTATTATTATTATTATTATTATTATTATTATTATTATTATTATTATTATTATTATTATTATTATTATTATTATATTATTATTATTATTATTATTATTATTATTATTATTATTATTATTATTATTATTATTATTATTATTATTATTATTATTATTATTATTATTATTATTATTATTATTATTATTATTATTATTATTATTATTATTATTATTATTATTATTATTATTATTATTATTATTATTATTATTATTATTATTATTATTATTATTATTATTATTATTATTATTATTATTATTATTATTATTATTATTATTATTATTATTATTATTATTATTATTATTATTATTATTATTATTATTATTATTATTATTATTATTATTATTATTATTATTATTATTATTATTATTATTATTATTATTATTATTATTATTATTATTATTATTATTATTATTATTATTATTATTATTATTATTATTATTATTATTATTATTATTATTATTATTATTATTATTATTATTATTATTATTATTATTATTATTATTATTATTATTATTATTATTATTATTATTATTATTATTATTATTATTATTATTATTATTATTATTATTATTATTATTATTATTATTATTATTATTATTATTATTATTATTATTATTATTATTATTATTATTATTATTATTATTATTATTATTATTATTATTATTATTATTATTATTATTATTATTATTATTATTATTATTATTATTATTATTATTATTATTATTATTATTATTATTATTATTATTATTATTATTATTATTATTATTATTATTATTATTATTATTATTATTATTATTATTATTATTATTATTATTATTATTATTATTATTATTATTATTATTATTATTATTATTATTATTATTATTATTATTATTATTATTATTATTATTATTATTATTATTATTATTATTATTATTATTATTATTATTATTATTATTATTATTATTATTATTATTATTATTATTATTATTATTATTATTATTATTATTATTATTATTATTATTATTATTATTATTATTATTATTATTATTATTATTATTATTATTATTATTATTATTATTATTATTATTATTATTATTATTATTATTATTATTATTATTATATTATTATTATTATTATTATTATTATTATTATTATTATTATTATTATTATTATTATTATTATTATTATTATTATTATTATTATTATTATTATTACTATTATTATTATTATTATTATTATTATTACTATTATTATTATTATTATTATTATTATTATTATTATTATTATTATTATTATTATTATTATTATTATTATTATTATTATTATTATTATTATTATTATTATTATTATTATTATTATTATTATTATTATTATTATTATTATTATTATTATTATTATTATTATTATTATTATTATTATTATTATTATTATTATTATTATTATTATTATTATTATTATTATTATTATTATTATTATTATTATTATTATTATTATTATTATTATTATTATTATTATTATTATTATTATTATTATTATTATTATTATTATTATTATTATTATTATTATTATTATTATTATTATTATTATTATTATTATTATTATTATTATTATTATTATTATTATTATTATTATTATTATTATTATTATTATTATTATTATTATTATTATTATTATTATTATTATTATTATTATTATTATTATTATTATTATTATTATTATTATTATTATTATTATTATTATTATTATTATTATTATTATTATTATTATTATTATTATTATTATTATTATTATTATTATTATTATTATTATTATTATTATTATTATTATTATTATTATTATTATTATTATTATTATTATTATTATTATTATTATTATTATTATTATTATTATTATTATTATTATTATTATTATTATTATTATTATTATTATTATTATTATTATTATTATTATTATTATTATTATTATTATTATTATTATTATTATTATTATTATTATTATTATTATTATTATTATTATTATTATTATTATTATTATTATTATTATTATTATTATTATTATTATTATTATTATTATTATTATTATTATTATTATTATTATTATTATTATTATTATTATTATTATTATTATTATTATTATTATTATTATTATTATTATTATTATTATTATTATTATTATTATTATTATTATTATTATTATTATTATTATTATTATTATTATTATTATTATTATTATTATTATTATTATTATTATTATTATTATTATTATATTATTATTATTATTATTATTATTATTATTATTATTATTATTATTATTATTATTATTATTATTATTATTATTATTATTATTATTATTATTATTATTATTATTATTATTATTATTATTATTATTATTATATTATTATTATTATTATTATTATTATTATTATTATTATTATTATTATTATTATTATTATTATTATTATTATTATTATTATTATTATTATTATTATTATTATTATTATTATTATTATTATTATTATTATTATTATTATTATTATTATTATTATTATTATTATTATTATTATTATTATTATTATTATTATTATTATTATTATTATTATTATTATTATTATTATTATTATTATTATTATTATTATTATTATTATTATTATTATTATTATTATTATTATTATTATTATTATTATTATTATTATTATTATTATTATTATTATTATTATTATTATTATTATTATTATTATTATTATTATTATTATTATTATTATTATTATTATTATTATTATTATTATTATTATTATTATTATTATTATTATTATTATTATTATTATTATTATTATTATTATTATTATTATTATTATTATTATTATTATTATTATTATTATTATTATTATTATTATTATTATTATTATTATTATTATTATTATTATTATTATTATTATTATTATTATTATTATTATTATTATTATTATTATTATTATTATTATTATTATTATTATTATTATTATTATTATTATTATTATTATTATTATTATTATTATTATTATTATTATTATTATTATTATTATTATTATTATTATTATTATTATTGGTGGTTCGGGTGTGCGCATACAGGGCAAAGCGATGACTGTTATCCACCAGGGGATAACCATCTGGCGATCCTTGTCACTGCTCACACCAAGCTGTCACACGGCCTCCACGAGGCGCCACTGGATAGCTACTCAACACCCGTTGGGTAGTGAACTGACTGTGTGCACGGCGACATCAAAGACGGAGACCAGTAAAGTTTTTGATTCATGGCATACTGGAACGCGATATGGATATGACGAACTCGAGCTGACATCTGTAGTATTCCGTTACCTGAGTACACAGAAGTGAAATTCTGTGGAAATGGCTTTCGGGCTAATGCTGCAGGTGCCGCCGTCCCGTTAAAACCTGGCAAGCCTTTGAGTACGTTCGCTGTTTCGTCGCCATTGAGTTGGTGGTACAGGCGCAGTTGAGAGTTACTCCTGCCTAACACCCGACCCTGGCACTGAACACAGGCTCCCATAAGGACCTGTGTCAACCCTCGCGTGGCCTCCCTGCGTGCATAGATAACCACGGGGGTCTAATGGGAACTGTACTTTCGAACAGCGATAGCGGCTTAAAGTTGGGACCAATTTACACAGAAAATGTCAAGCATTAAAACAACGAAAACAACGAAAACAATTTCAACGAAACAGGATGAACTAGCTGAGAAGAATGGACGTGTAGAAGTGGAAGACGAGGCTAGCGTCTTTCGAAGGCAGAGCAGGATCTTGCGTTCACCGATCAGCAAGATATCGCAAACTGCCGAGAAACCAGTTTTGGCTGCCCAGACGGCTACAGCAAATAAAACGGTGGCGCAACGGCCACGGCACGAGGACAATGGAGAGCGACAGGAAGCGGCTAACGGAAAGAGCATGGAAAAGCCCCAAAGTGCTGTTCAAATGGGACAAGCCACATTGAGAAAGGAGCAGATGGAATCTACCCCCACCACAACCCTAACACCAAATTCGGAGATCCAGACCGGAGGCATGCACGATTCCCCAAACCGGGAATTCATCGCTAAAATGAGAACAGAGGAGGCAAATGCTGTCTCAAACATAAAAAAATCCGTGCTGAGGATTAAGGCGGCGCTTCAGAGACAGCGCAATATCAGCATGGATGTTCGCGTAGGAATTCAGGAGATCGATGAGCTAGTCTGTATAGCGGAGACATGCAGAGCGAGCTGGCTTAGGATGGAGAATAAGGAAAAACGTGTGCAGGAGCGGGATAGCGCAGTCAATGCAAAGGAGACAACGGCGACACCCAACACGAGCAAGACAAAGAGGACGGCCAGCAGCCCAGCGGAAACCCTGAGCAAGACTAAGAGACCACGCGAAAGGGAAAATGGATGGCAAACCGTTGAGTATGGAAGGAAACATCTGCGCAAGGAAAATCAACTGGAGAAAGGGACAAATAGGACTCCACAAACGGGACAAGTCCCGGGAAGGAGTGATGGGAAAAAGATTACGAAGAGAAGCAGACCACTAAAGGAGAAGGCGGAGGCTATCATAGCTAAGCCACGGGAAGGATACACTTACGCGGACGTGCTAAGAACATTAAGGAGCCAAAGGGGCGATGAAGGAAATGGTAAGGTGAAAGCGATCCGGAAGACAAGAACAGGCTCGCTTTTGGTGGAGATGGAAAAAGGGGAGAAAATAAACCCCGAACTACTGCTTAAAGTTAAGGAAATTCTCAGGGAGTCTGCGGAGATTAGGGATGTCGCGCCGAAAATCACTATGGAGATTCGGGATTTGGACGTCCTCACCACACCCGCGGAAGTTGAGGAATCCATTCGGAGTACGGTGCAGACTCATAACGAGCCGATGGTGGTGAGGATTACGAAGCCGAACAGTAGGGAACTTGTCAGAGCCTTCGTAACCGTATCTCGGGAAATGGCTGGGGAACTCCTTAAAACCGGATACATCAAGATAGGATGGTGTCGTGTGAGAATAAGAAGACACGAAGGAGTGAAAAGATGTTTCAGATGCTTTGGCACAGGACATGAGCAGTGGGACTGCACAGGACCTGACAGGAAGAGTCAAGGGATATGCATCCGATGCGGAGAGGTAGGACACCAGCTGAAGACATGCACAAATGAACCAAAGTGCTGCCTGTGTACTGAAGCGGGACACGCTGAGACAAATCACCAAGCGGGCTCCATGAGATGTCATATGACGACCAGGCGCCTGGGACCAAAATGAGGATACTCCAGGCAAACATGCATAGGAGCAGAACAGCTGATGCACTCTTAAATCAGCTAGTTGTGGAGAAGACCGCTGATTTGATAATTATCAGTGAGCAATACGGAGGACCAAAGCACGGCACATGGATTGAGGATACTAGCGGGACAGCAGCAATATGGATGCCGACGAGCAGTACCCTGAGCATTGAGGATAAGGGTTCTGGAAACGGATTCGTTTGGCTTAGGGCGAAAGGACTCACGCTCTTCAGCTGCTACTTAACACCAAACGAGGAACAAGAGGCCTTTCGGACGAAATTACATGGCATAGAGGATAAGGCGATGGAAATGGGAGGCCCTCTCTTGATTGCAGGAGATTTCAACTCACATGCATGTGAATGGGGATCGCGGTCGACAAATTCCCGGGGCAGACTTGTCCTAGATATGGTGGCAAGAATGGGACTGGTCATCATGAACAGTGGAAATGTGGCTACGTTCAGAAGACCGGGATGCGAGGGAACCATCCCGGATATTACATTAGCATCGGAAAGGATCGCGGCGAAGGTGACAAACTGGATGGTACTCGAGGATTACACGGCGAGCGATCACCAGTACATTATGTATAACGTCGAGGGCGACAGAACACCTGGACGACCTAACGTCAGGAAACCGGCGCGAAAGTGGAATGTGGCGAAGCTCGACACAGAGGCCCTTCTGGATAGAATTGCACAGGGCCACGGCACGGACGGTAGTGATTCAAATGCTGCAAATGTAGTGCGGAGGACTATGGCACTCATTAAGGAGGCATGTAATGTGGCGATGCCTATCACGAGTGGAAAGCGGCGGAGAGAAGCAGTATATTGGTGGACTGACGAAATTGCCGGCTTAAGAGCGGCATGCCTTAGACATCGGAGAAGGCTTACTAGGGCCAGACGTGCACAACCCGCAGCGTCAGAGGCCGAGGAGTACAGAAGGGCTAGGAAGGAATTAAGAGACGCTATACAGAGAACCAAGAGGAGAAAATGGGAGGAACTTCGATCGGATCTCAACAATAACCCTTGGGGTCTGGGATACAAATTAGTCTTGCGGAAA
>JASKUP010000163.1:107500-122500 GCA_030448955.1 Trichopoda pennipes
CACAGAGTAAGCGCAGAGATATTAAGTACTGATGCCTCAGCGAAAATGGGAGAAGGCAAGTCCAACGAGATAGTATTCATAAACGATCAGCTAACACCCTACAATCTAAAGCTCTTATGGCTTACAAAAAATAAGGCGCGAGAACTTGGCTGGAAATACGTATGGGCCAGAAGTGGTCATATTTATGCTAAAAAAGAAGATACATCGAAACCTATTTACATCTCAAAAAATTGTGACATTAATAAAATTGCCTAAAAAGTGTCTTCTAGTTAACTTTTTATTTTTATGTACTTTATTTATTATACTTACTTTTGTAGATAAACAAAACACAATTTTAATTAAATAAGAATAAATCATTATGGAAAATTTCAATCAAATTAAAAATATATATTTAAGTTATCCCACTTCATTGATAATGTTGAATATTCGATCAATGCGCACTAATTTTAACTCGTTTCTAGTAGCAATAAATGACATAATGGAAAATATAAAAATTATTGTGCTCGTGGAGACAAATCTAACTAAAGAGGAAAATGAATTTTACAATATAAATGACTTTAACTCAGCATTCATAAACAGGGGAAGTAGAGGTGGAGGCATACATTTGTTTATTAAAGAGAATATTGCATTTACAATAATTGAAAGAAAAACGATTGCGTTCGAATCTCTTGAAATCAATATAAAATCAAATGAAAACATTACGCTATTGGCAATTTATAGACCTCCGTCTCTTAATGTTAACTCTTTTATCACAGAGCTTGACAGTTTGATACAGACAAGAAAAACTCAAAATATTGTAATTACTGGCGATATGAATATTGATCTGCTGAGAAGTAATTATACAGTAACAAAATACCTGGATATGTTGGCATCACATGGTCTTAAATGTCTGATAAACGATTGCACAAGAGATGATGTAAGTAGAAATACAAGAACATGCATTGATCATCTCTTTGTAAGAAACAAACATATAGATAGGATAGAATACGCCACAATAATAAAAACAAATATATCGGACCATTATACTATTGTATACTGTCTCTCAGAGGAAATTATTGCAAGAGAAACAATAAAGCATACCCAACAAACAAAAATTTGTAAATACAAAGTAAATCAACAGATTCGTGCGGATGATTGGAATAGTGTTAAAAATCAAACAGATCCAAATAGTATGTTAAATATGATAAATGAAAGATTTAAAAATATTTACGTTAAATCTACAATTGATATCAAAAAACACAAAATCAGAAAACCTAATCCGTGGATTAATGATAATTTGATAAAGTGCTGCGAATATAGGGATAAACTTTATAAAAAATGGATATTGAATAAAAACAATATAACATATGAAACCCAATACAAAAAATACAGAAATATGTTGAATAAAAAAATAAATTATGCCAAAAACAATTATTATAAAAATAAGTTTTTTGAAAATAGGAAAAACATTCGAGTGACTTGGCAATTAATAAATGAAGTGTTAGGTAAAAAAACGTATAAAATTGATGAATTAATATGTAAGAATTTTAAAAATGAAAACAAAACGGAAATAAGCAACTCTTTCGCTGTTAATTTTAAGAAAAATGTGGAAAAGTTAATACATAAATGTAATATTAAAACTTTGAATAGATCTTCTATTGTACTTGCAAACTCCTTTTACATGGATATAACGTGTGAAGAAGAGGTCAATAGAATAATCAAGACATTAAATATCAACAAAAGTGCAGGAGTAGATGGCATTAGACCTACTGATTTGAAGGATAACGCTCATGTGATGGTTCCAATAATAACAAAATTGATAAACTTAATTCTAAATACTGCAACAGTTCCTGATATGTTCAAAGTGTCTTGTGTAAGACCAATATATAAAAATGGTTGTAAAACTGACTTTAATAATTACCGACCCATATCAATCTTACCTGTGATGGAAAAGATTATGGAGGAAATAATAGTAAACCGCCTAAGCGCTTTCATGGAAAAATACAAGGTAATCAGCCATAATCAGTTTGGTTTCCAGAGGGGAAGGAACATAAATAAACTAATGGGAAACTTTGCCAATTACATAAACCAACAGTTGAGTATTAATAACCACTGTCTAGCTTTGTTTATTGACTTTAGCAAAGCTTTTGACACACTCCCACATCAAAAACTATTGGCAACTTTGGAAAAAACGGGAATACGTGGATGCTGTTTAAAATTCTTTGAAAATTACTTAAAATTTAGAAAATTTTTTGTTAGAATATCAGATCATGATAGTCATGAAATGTCAATGAATTATGGGGTCCCACAGGGATCTAAATTGGGTCCAATTTTGTTTATTTTATATACTAACGAACTTATTAGCGTTCTCAATAACAGTAAAACATTTGCTTATGCAGACGATACGACAATAGTTGTTGCACATAAAAAAGCAGAAAGTGCTTTAGGCATTATGCAAATTGAATTGGAAAAGGCACAAAGATGGTGTCACGATCATGGTTTGATAATAAATGCTACAAAGACAAAACTAATGCATATTAAACCACCACACTTTAGATATGAGGAATTGAACCTAAAGTTGCATTGCATAGAATGTCTACACGATACAAAAAGAAAAAGTATACATTGCAGGGTCAAAGAGTGCAATCAAACAGTTGAAACTGTCAATTCTTATAAGTACCTCGGAGTAATTGTGGACCATAACTTCAATTGGCACGACCACATTGAACACCTCAGGAATAAGCTAAGGAAAGCGACCTACATGCTACATCATCTTAGATTCTGTACAAATACAATGGTACTAAGGCTAGCATATTTCGCTCTAGTAGAGTCGCAGATTCGACATGGTATAGCAGCTTGGGGTAGCTCCAGATATTGCAGGAAGCTTCAAGTGTCTCAGAATAATTTAATCAAAATACTGGGAACACCAATACGACATCGAGGCCATCAGGAGAATTATGTAGAAACAGGTGACAATGATATCAACAGTAATATAACAAATGTCGATATAGTTTCTCATTCAACGACAATAAGTTCAACAACCGATCGGGATATATTAAACAACAACAGCAACTCATACAGAAATGCAACATTAAAGGACATACAATTATTAAATATAGAGGGTATATATAACACAACACTAGCCATTGAATTTAATAAGGATAGACGTTTCTTTATAAGAATCGATCACGGATATCAAACACGTCGTAACTTAGAAGGTAGATACAAAGTCCCGAAATTCAAAAACAACTACGGAAAGAACAGACTGGATGTTGTACTGCCAAAGATATTCAATAGGATGCCACCGGACATCTGTACTACTACAACAGATCATCACAAAGCTAAGAAAGTTTTCAAGCGATTTTTTATGAACCTGCAAATATAGTGTAACATAGTATTTCATAATATATATATATATACAATTTATCATGCAACATATTATATTTCATGAATTGTTAAAAGAAAAAAAAAAAAAAAAAAAAAAAAAAAAAAGAAAAAAAAAAATATAATTGACACAATTAACTTTGTAATTGAGTAATTTCTACCATAATAATATTAGTAACGAATGCTACATAGACTTTAATTGATAAACTTTTAATTATAATATCGTGTGCCTGCAGACAAGCCCAAGCGGCTTCGCAAGGTTCCTTTATATATGTTAATGTTTTTTCTTTTATCTCCTATTGTACATATACTTGTATCTTTAATGAAATGAAATGTAAAAGAAAAAGAATGAATAAACAAATAAATAAATGAATGAATGAAAAAAAAAAAAAAAAAAAAAAAAAAAAAAAATTATTATTATTATTATTATTATTATTATTATTATTATTATTATTATTATTATTATTATTATTATTATTATTATTATTATTATTATTATTATTATTATTATTATTATTATTATTATTATTATTATTATTATTATTATTATTATTATTATTATTATTATTATTATTATTATTATTATTATTATTATTATTATTATTATTATTATTATTATTATTATTATTATTATTATTATTATTATTATTATTATTATTATTATTATTATCATTATTATTATTATCATTATTATTATTATTATTATTATTATTATTATTATTATTATTATTATTATTATTATTATTATTATTATTATTATTATTATTATTATTATTATTATTATTATTATTATTATTATTATTATTATTATTATTATTATTATTATTATTATTATTATTATTATTATTATTATATTATTATTATTATTATTATTATTATTATTATTATTATTATTATTATTATTATTATTATTATTATTATTATTATTATTATTATTATTATTATTTTTTTTTTTTTTTTTTTTTTTTTTGGCGAGTGAGGTAGGGTTAAAAATGCCTTCGCACTTACAGTGACCGTCGTCAACTGTTTCGAGTGGTGTCTCCACTAAAACAATCCCTCCTCTTTTCTGGGGAGAATTCCCTTCCCGGGACGGCCCTCAGCATTACTTCGGGAAGGGACCCAGATCAACGTCAAAAGACCATTCCACAATAACACCCACGTCTGGGTCCGCCATATCCGTATCCTACATATCCATATCCTTCAGTGGCCCGTTGGCCCGTCTGTTCGCATTCCATCTCCAGCGGCCTGCTCCCGCTGATACACGTCAAGGTCCTTTCTCTTCCTCCTCAGTACATATTCGGTGTAGTTCCTCACCGCGTTCCAATTCTCCTCGCATCTAAGCATTTTGCGACTCATGCTGGCAGGGTCAAGTCCCCCAATCCGATCAGCCACCACCTGCCTCTCAGCGTGCCACCTGTCGCAGCTGAAGAACGTATGTTCAGCATCGTCGTCATCTGCGCCGCAATAAATGCAGTCAGGCCCATCCACCTTGCCCATACGATACAGATACTTTCGAAAGTATCCGTGGCCCGACAGGAGCTGAGTCAGAAAGTAGCTCACCTCTCCAAAACTCCTCTGAATCCACTCCCCTATATCGGGGATAAGCCTCGCCGTCCATCTTCCGGTGGTTTCCGTATTCCACCTGCTCTGCCATCTCCGAATGGTTTCGGATCTCCTCTCACTAACGGTAAAACCGTTACGATCCCCCCCCATAACCCACAGCTCCTTCCGTTCACGCGCCAGAAGGTCAATGGGTATCTCCCCACTTATCACAAGTACCGCAGCTGCAGATACCGTGCGGTAGGCCGAAGCAACCCTAAGTGCCGCCGTCCGCTGCACAGCTTCCATCATCCTGCGCTTGGCCTTGGCCCGCAACGCATCCCCCCAGATTTCACTACCATACAGCAATATCGAGGTCGTGGTCGCCATAATCAACCTCCTCCTGCTCTGAGTCGGGCCACCGACATTCGCCATCAGCCTGCTCAACACACCCGTCACCCTCGCCGCCTTCGCAACCGCGTGCTGTATCTGAGACCAGAAACTCAGTCTACAGTCAAGTCTCACGCCCAGATACCTCAGCGCCCTCCGCGTAGTCAGAGACACACCGTCCAGCTGCATACCAACCTCAAGCGGTATCTGGGCCCGTGTCATCAGGATCACCTCAGTCTTATCCCCGGCAAGCTCGAGTCCGTGATCCTCGAGCCATATCCGAGTCCTTATCATCACCTGATTCAGTTTCCTCCTGGCGTCGTCCATGTCCCTTGCAGAGATGACCGCCGCTATATCATCTGCATACCCAATGAGGCGTGCATCCTCCGGCATTTCCACACCGAAAATTCCGTCATATGCAAGGTTCCACAGTTCAGGTCCTAGGACAGAACCCTGAGCCGCACCTGACGTAACCGTCCTCGACCTCCGGCCCGATGGCGTATCGTACACGAGCACACGGCCCGCCAGATAGTCACGCATAACCGCCAACAAGTATGCGGGAATATGAAATCTCCCCTGCAGTGCCCCCATGATATCAGTCCATCTCAGACTGTTGAAGGCATTTCGCACATCGAGTGTGGCCAAGACGATTATCCGCTTGGGATAATATCGACGGTTTTGGGCGCGTTCGAAGTGGCCCACCACATCCTCAATGGCTCCAATAGTCGTCCTGCCGGGTCGGAAGCCGTATTGACTTCGCGACAATCCCCCTGCCGACTCGACGGCCGCCGCAAGTCTCCGTCGTAGGAGCCTCTCTAATAGCTTACCAGCACTATCCAGCATGCAAAGCGGGCGAAACGACGATGGTTGCCCCGGATCCCCACCGCCCTTACTGATAAGCCTGAGCTCCTGTACCTTCCACCTTCCGGGGAAGATGCCCTGGACAATACAGGCATTGTAAACCCCGAGCATCTCCTCGGGTCGATTCCGAGCAAGTACTCCAATCGCCTCGGCCGGCACGCCGTCCGGTCCAGGAGCTTTACCCCCCTTCTGGCCCCTCGCCGCCATCTCCAGTTCCTCTGCCGTGAAGGGGGAGAGAATTCCACCATCAAGCGCCCCCCATTCTCCTTCCAACGGCGCGTGTGTGGGAAACAGACCATCCACGATCCTCTCAATCTCCTCCCCACTCAGTCGCGGGACGTCCGTAACCGCCTTTAACCTCCGCATCACGATCCTATAGCCGGTCCCCCAAGGGTTCCCGTTCAACTCGTTCCGCAGTTCCTCCCATTTCGCCTTCTTACTCGCGACAATCGCCCGTTTCAACTCCCTCCGACATCGCCTGAACTCGTCGGCCTCAGGCAGACCCGCGCCGCGTCGTCTCGCCCTAGTATATCTCCTCCTGCTGCGAAAGCAGGCCCGTCGGAGCTCCGCGATTTCCTGGGTCCACCAGTATACTGGTCTCCTCCCAGTATTCCGCCGCACCCGTGACATCGACGCATCACACGCCCGAGTAATGCGCCGCATCATATCGTCCGCCAAGGAGTTTGCGTCACTCCCGGTGCTCACCCCCGAGGCCCCGTCGAAGCTCACCAGGAGCGCCTCGGGGTTTAGATTCGCGACATTCCATCTGCGCGTGCCACGTCCGCCCGTCAGCGGAATGGGATTCGTCCCATCCGCGATCCGAAAGGTGATATACTGGTGATCACTCCCAGTGTAGTCCTCGAGTACCCTCCATCCTACCATCACCCTAGCCAAGCCCTCGGATACGAGAGTAATATCCGGCGTGGTGTGCTCACACCCTGGCCTTCTGAAGGTAGTAGCACCGCCGGTGTTAGCCACTACCAAGCCAAGCCTGGCCGCCATGTCCAGGATGCTCCTCCCCCGCGCGTTCGTCGTCGCCCCGCCCCATTCGACAGCCCTGGCATTGAAATCGCCGGCCACTATCAGGGGACCACCGATCCTGCCCGCCTCATCCTCGATGAGGCCCAGTTTCGCCCGAAACTGTTCCATACCATCACTGGGAGTGAGATAGCAACTCATCAGTGTGAAACGTCCGGTCCCGACATACACATAGCAACAGCCCGCCCCATGTCGCGCAACCGTTACCCTGCCGGCGTCCGGTAGCCAAATCGCGGCCGTGCCCGCCTCATCATCAATCCACGTCCCCTGTACCTTCCGCCCATACTGTTCGCCGATCATCACCGCGTCCACGCGCCCCTCAACAACCATCTGCTCCAGCAGGGCGTCCGCAGTCCGGCTTCTGTGCATATTTGCCTGGAGTACCCTCATCTACTCCTCACCAGTGGGCACCTCCTTGAGCCCGGCAGGTGATCAGTGTGGGCTTTACCCGCATCCACACATTGGACACATTTCGGGGCTGACCTGCAGTCCTTCATCCTATGTCCCGGCCCGCCACACCTGATGCACATCTCCCCCCTGTCGGGGCCAGAGCAGTTCGCCCGAATGTGTCCCGTCCCAAGGCACCTATAGCACCTTATGACGTTCTCACACTCCCGCATCCTGGCCCGTATCCACCCAATCCTCACGAAACCGATCCTAACAAGTTCAGCCGCACCCTTAGCGGACAATGTCACGAAAGCGCGCACCTGCTCCCTAGTGTTCGGAGCAGTTATCCGCGTCCTAATCTCCTCCTCCGGGCTAGTGAGCAGCTTTCGAACCGCTGTCTCCACTTCATCCTTGTCAGTTAAGGAATCAAGATCCCGAATCTCGACCGTAGTGCGAGGCTTGAGCTCCGCGATAGTCGCCGTCTCCCGTATAGTGCTCTTCAGCCTCTGAACAAACTCTGGTCTGACCCTCTCTCCCCTTCCAAGCTCCAAGAGGATGGCCCCAGAGTTCGTCTTCCTGACAGTTCTCACCCCGACGGTGTCGTCAGTAGATATCCTGCTGCGCAGGTCCCGCAGCACATCCGCGTAACTGTGCCCGCTCGCAGGTCTTATTATGACCGCTTCCGGTTTAATGCGCCGGGGCCTTATGCCCCTCTCCTTGCTGGGGGCGTCAGGGCCCTCTTTTACCCCAGCCTTTCCTTTCTTCCGCGTCACGGTCTGCCAGCCCTCCTTTCCTTTCTCGGAGGACCCCGTTGTACCCACTCTTGTCTCCTTCGCCCTGGCCTTCTTCGAGCTTTCAGGTGCGGCAGGGCTCGTGGCCGCTCGTTTCACGCTCATCGCCATAGGGGCAGAAGCAACCCTTCCCCGTTGCCCAGTGGTCCTTTTGTGCGGTACTCTCTCTTCCTCCGCTGCCTTCCACGCGCGCCTGTAATTCAATACGACGTCCAGCAACTCCGAGATCTTAGACACACCAACCTTCACCTCGCCACTAATATTCCTCTGGCGGTTGAAGGCCCGTTGCATGCCACTCAGCACCGATCTACACTGTAGGATCGCTTCCTCTTCCATTTTCTTCATCCTGTGGATCAATTCAAATCGGGGGGAGCCCTCCGTACCCACCATCAGAGCCTCCTCCGGCTGCATAGTCCCTTCCGCACTTTCAGTGCCGCTCTGCGCCTGCGTGGGGGTGTCAGTCCGCTCCCGTGTCACAGCGACCACTGATGTTTTTTCCACTGCTTTCGCAGCCACAGTGTGGGTATTGAGTGCATCCGCTCTTTGAGTGTTAGTAGGGGTCCCTCCTTCGCCACTCGCAGGCGCGTCGGGTCCTGTCCCCAGGCCCCTAGCCAAGTTTCTGATCGATCCTCCACCCGCATTTAAGGGCGTTGTGGCAATAGCCGGGGGGGATCTGAGTAGCATATTGCTCCTTCTAAAGGCTACTCTCGCAGACACATCGTCCACGTTTCGTTCTTCCTGTTTCCTTGTCTCCGTATTCCTTTCCACCGTATCCTTCTCCACCAAATTTTGTTTCTTCATTCTGTTCGATCGGGTCCCGACTTCGGGCCGCTATCCGTATACGAATGTGCAGTTTCCCCTTTGTCCCCATGGTTATCTATGAAACAGGGAGGCCATGCGAGGGTTGACTCTGTGCTTCATGGGCAACAGAGTTCAGAGCCAGGACGGGAACTAAACAGGATTCCTCAACTGTACCTGCACCACCAACTGAACGGTGACGTACACAGAACGTACCCGAAGGCTTGCCAAAGTTTTAGCGGGACGGAGGCAGCTGCAGCATTAACCCATCAGCCATTTCAGAAAGATGTCACTCTCGCCTACTAAGGTGATGGAATACTGCAGACCGTCAGCCCATGTCATCCAGTACCAAATCATTAATCCAATCCGTCAGCCATGTATCATTATCCATCGTCATCAACGGCGTCACCGGTTGTGGTGATCAGCCGTCCAAGTTTTGGTCCACGGGCGGTATTTTATTTCCCGCCTTCCCTGCAGTCCTGAACGAGCAGTCCTGCCGAGATTTCCCCTATCCGCCACCTGGGGACGCGTCCGATGGGAGACTTGGAAAAACTCCCCACGGATTATTATTATTATTATTATTATTATTATTATTATTATTATTATTATTATTATTATTATTATTATTATTATTATTATTATTATTATTATTATTATTATTATTATTATTATTATTATTATTATTATTATTATTATTATTATTATTATTATTATTATTATTATTATTATTATTATTATTATTATTATTATTATTATTATTATTATTATTATTATTATTATTATTATTATTATTATTATTATTATTATTATTATTATTATTATTATTATTATTATTATTATTATTATTATTATTATTATTATTATTATTATTATTATTATTATTATTATTATTATTATTATTATTATTATTATTATTATTATTATTATTATTATTATTATTATTATTATTATTATTATTATTATTATTATTATTATTATTATTATTATTATTATTATTATTATTATTATTATTATTATTATTATTATTATTATTATTATTATTTTTTTTTTTTTTTGTTTTTTTTTTTTTTTGGCAAGGTAGGGTTTAAAATGCCTTCGCACTTACAGCGACCGTCGTCAGCTGCGTCGAGTGGTGAATCCACTAAAACAATCCCTCCTCCTTTCCTGGGGTATATTCCCCTCCCGGGACGGCTCTCGGCATTACTTCGGGAGGGGCCCAGCTTTATGTCAACAGACCAATATCACCGTGCACCCACGTCTGGGTACGCCATATTGCCAGCCGTCCTCGCTGGATCTTCCACTAAGTGCCTACTGGTGTGGTCTGAGCCTCTCGCATTGCATCGAGGTCCTTCTTCTTTCTCCGCAAGACGTATTCCACGTAGTCCTTCACTGTTCTCCAATTTTCCTCACACTCCAGCATCTTAGATATAACTCCTGTAGGATTGAATCCGCCAATCCGTTCTACGACGGCACTTCTCTCGGTGTGCCATCGGGTGCAGCTGAAAAACGTATGTTCAGCATCGTCATCCGCAGCCCCGCAGTAAAGGCAGCCGGGGTCATCTACTTTGCCCATACGGAATAGATACTTCCGGAAGTATCCGTGACCCGATAAGAATTGTGTCAGGAAGTAATTCACCTCCCCGAAACGTCTCCGAACCCATCCCTCTATATCAGAGATGAGCTTCGCCGTCCATCTTCCAGTGGTCTCTGCGAACCGCCTGTCCTGCCATCGCCGAATGGTCCGGGACCTCCGTTCTCCAGTGCTCATACCAGGACGATCCCCCCTCGAGTCCCATGCCTCCTTTCGCTCTCGCGCCAAAAGATCGATTGGCACCTCCCCACTTATCACGAGAATTGCTGCGGACGAAACCGTGCGGTAGGCCGAAGCAACTCTGAGTGCCGCTGTACGCTGCACAGCCTCAAGCACTCTGCGCTTGGTCCTAGCCCCTGCCGCATCTCCCCATATCTCACTGCCATACAACAGTATCGATCCTGTGGCTGCCATAATCATCCTCCTCTTACTCTGCGTCGGACCGCCTATATTCGCCATCAACCTGGCAAGTACGCCCGTCACCTTCGCCGCCTTGGTCGCCGCATGCTGAACCTGAGCCCAGAAACTCAGTCTGCAATCAAATCTTACGCCCAAGTATTTCAACGTCCTCCGCGTTATCAGGGATATATCGCCCATCTGTATGCTAACCTCGAGTGGTATGTGGCTCCGCGTCATCAGGATCACCTCAGTCTTGTGCCCAGCAAGTTCAAGGCCGTGGTCCTCGAGCCAAGTCTGGGTCCTGATCATAACCTGGTTCAGCTTCCTCCTGACGTCATCCATGTCCCGCGCCGAGATAACTGCCGCTATGTCATCTGCGTAGCCAACCAGGTGCGTATCCTCTGGCATCTCAACACTGAAAATCCCATCATAAGCCAGGTTCCATAGATCAGGGCCCAAGATGGATCCCTGGGCAGCTCCGGATGTAATCGACTTAGCTCTTTGGCCATCTGGTATATCATAGAGCAATTCGCGCTCCCTTAGATAATCCCGGAGAATTCTCACCAGGTATGCTGGGATGTGAAATCTCTCCCGCAGAGCCTTCATGATGTCGATCCACCGTAGGCTATTAAAAGCATTACGCACATCGAGCGTGGCTTAAACAATTATCCTCTTCGGATAGTAGCGCCGGTGTTGGGCGCATTTGAAGTGTTCCACCACATCCTCAATTGCACCAAGAGTCGTCCTTCCGGGGCGAAAACCATGTTGCCTCTCCGACAAACCTCCTGCCGATTCAACGGATTCCGCCAGCCTCCTCTGCAGTAGCTTCTCCAAAAGCTTGCCCGCGCAGTCCAGCAAGCAAAGCGGACGGTATGCCGATGGCCGCGTCGGGTCGCCCCCGCTCTTGGCGATAAGCATGAGCCTCTGTACTTTCCATCGCTTAGGAAAAATACCCTGAGCGATGCAAGCGTTGTACATCTCAAGCATTATGCCCGGCCGATTCTCAGCAAGAAGTCTGATGACTTCGGCCGGTACACCGTCCGGCCCAGGGGCTTTACCCAATTTAAGGCCCCGTGCCGCGATCCTCAACTCCTCCGTGGTAAATGGGGTAAACGTCCCACCATCGTCCAGTTCCCCTTCCTGGCACAGGGGCGGGTGTGTGGGGAACAAACTATCCACAATACCAGTAACCTCGTCCTCGCCCAATTGCGGGACGGTCGCGCCTGCTCTTAGCTTCCGCATCACTATCCTATAGCCGGATCCCCACGGGTTCCTATTCAGCTCATTCCGGAGCTCCTCCCATTTCGCCTTCTTAGTCGTGATTATCGCCAATTTCAGCGCCCTTCGAGATCGCCTATACTCCTCGAACTCAAGTGAAGCTTCACCG
This sequence comes from Trichopoda pennipes, assembly GCA_030448955.1. Lineage (NCBI taxonomy): Eukaryota > Metazoa > Arthropoda > Insecta > Diptera > Tachinidae > Trichopoda > Trichopoda pennipes. Next base: position 120,045 of record JASKUP010000163.1, read on the forward strand.
CGTCGTCTTGCCCTAGTGCATATCCTCCTATTACGGAAGCAGGCTCGTCTGAGCTCAGCGATTTCCGGAGTCCACCAGTATACTGGTCGCCTCCTTGATCCGCGTCCTACGCGGGGCATCGATGCATCACAACTCCGAACAATACGCTGCATCATAGCGCCCGCCAGGGTGTTCGCATCGCTCATGGTAGGTACCAACGAAATTTCATCGAAGTTCAGTAGAAACGCTTCGGGGTTCAGATTGGCCACGCTCCATTTGCGTGTGCCTCTCACTCCTGTCGTAGGGGTGCGATTTGCGCCATCAACCATCCGGAAAGTGATATACTGGTGGTCGCTCCCAGTATAGTCCTCCAACACTCTCCATCCGTCCACTGCCCCAGCCAGACTCTCAGATACGAGAGTAATGTCTGGCGTGGTATATTCGCACCCCGGTCTCCTAAAGGTAGTGGCCCTACCAGTGTTCAACACTAGCAGACCGAGTCTGGCAGCCATGTCCAGAATATACCTTCCCCGTGTGTTCGTCGTCGCGTCGCCCCATTCGGCGGCTTTGGCATTGAAATCCTCAGCCACTATTATGGGCCCGTTTATTTCGCTCACCCTATCCTCAATAAGATCCAGTTTCGTCCTAAACTGCTCTATGCTATCGCTGGGAGTGAGATAGCAGCTCATCATCGCATAGCATCCAGTCTCAACGTACGCGTAACAACGACCGTTCCCGTATCGCGTAACCCGGATATCACTGGCGCTAGGCAGCCAGAGTGCGGCCGTCCCCGCCTCATCCGCGAACCATGTACCCCGGGCGATTCGCCCATATTGTTCGCTGATTATGACTGCATCTACCCGTTTCTCGTCAACCATCTGCTCGAGCAGGGCATCTGCAGTACGGCTCCTGTGCAAGTTTGCCTGGAGTATCCTCACCTTCCCCTCGCCAGTGGGCATCTCCCTGATCCCGGCAGGTGATCAGTCCGATCACGCCCTGCATCCACACAGTGAACACATTTCGAGATTGCCTTGCAATCTCTCATCTTGTGTCCGGGTTTCCCGCACCTAATGCACGAGTCCCCTCTGTCCGGGCCAGTGCAATTCGCACGAATATGCCCCATCCCGAAGCAGCGATAGCATCTCGTGAGGCTCTCGCACGCCCGTACCCTGGTCCGAATCCATCCGATCCGTATATACCCGGTCTCCACCAGTTCCGCTGCACCCTCCGCGGATAGGGTGACAAAGGCCCGTACCTGCTCCCGCGTGTTCGGTGCCGTTATCCTCGTCACTATCCCCTCCTCCGGGTTAGTGAGCAACTTCCGAACTGCCCCTTCTACCTCCTCCTTGTCCGTTAAGGAATCTAAGTCCCTTATCTCGACCGTACCACGTGGCCTAAGTCCCTCGATGGACGCCGCTCCCCGTATGGTACCTTTCAATCGCTGGACAAACTCCGGCCTAACCCTTTCCCCTTTTCCGAGTTCCAAAAGGATGGCTCCAGCTTTCGTTTTCCTCACGGTCTTCACCTCAACCGAGTCGTCGGTTGGCATACCGCTGCGCAGTTCCCTCAGTACCCCTGCGTAGCTCTGTCCCTCTGCGGGCCTAATTATGACCGCCTCTGGTCTCAGTCGCCGCTGCCGCAGCCTGCTCCCCCCGCTGGGCGCATCAGGTTTCCTCCCCGATCTTCCTGCCCCACTCCTCTTCGTGACAGTTCGCCAGCCCTCCGTTTCCTCCTCAGGGAGTCCTACTTTGCTCGTGCCGGGTTCCTTTGCCCTGGCCTTCTTGGAGTTCTTAGGGGCAGCAGGGCTAGTGGCCGTCCGCTTTGTGTTCCCCGCCACAGGTGTGGAAGGAACCATTCCCCGCTGGGCCTCGGGTTCTCTGTGCGACGTTCTCCTCCTCTCCGCCGCTTTCCATGAACGTCTGTAGTTAAGCATGACGTCCAATAGCTCCGATATCTTAAACACTCCAGCTTTGACCTCTCCACTAATGTTCTTCTGTCGGCCAAAGGCTCGCTGCATGCCGCTGATCACCGATCGGCATTGCAGAATGGTGTCCTCTTCCATTTTTCTCATCTTGTGGATCAGCTCTATTTGGGGTGAACTTTCCATCCCTATGCTATCCACTCCTTCCGTCTGGGCGGTAATCTCCGTCCGAACAGTGTCGCTAACCACCCGGGTGGGGGTATCGACCCGCTGCTGGTTCGGCAGGGCGGTAGCCGGTACCGTCGCCACTGGCCCCATGGGCCCAGTGTGAGCTTTGAGCGCCCCTTCTCTCCGTGCGGCGGTGCCGGGTTCTCCGCTTTCCATGAACGTCTGTAGTTAAGCATGACGTCCAATAGCTCCGATATCTTGGACACTCCAGCTTTGACCTCTTCACTAATGTTCTTCTGTCGGCCAAAGGCTCGCTGCATGCCGCTGATCACCGATCGGCATTGCAGAATGGTGTCCTCTTCCATTTTTCTCATCTTGTGGATCAGCT
>JASKUP010000163.1:127500-150000 GCA_030448955.1 Trichopoda pennipes
TATGCGGGAATATGAAATCTCCCCTGCAGTGCCCCCATGATATCAGTCCATCTCAGACTGTTGAAGGCATTTCGCACATCGAGTGTGGCCAAGACGATTATCCGCTTGGGATAATATCGACGGTTTTGGGCGCGTTCGAAGTGGCCCACCACATCCTCAATGGCTCCAATAGTCGTCCTGCCGGGTCGGAAGCCGTATTGACTTCGCGACAATCCCCCTGCCGACTCGACGGCCGCCGCAAGTCTCCGTCGCAGGAGCCTCTCTAATAGCTTACCAGCACTATCCAGCATGCAAAGCGGGCGAAACGACGATGGTTGCCCCGGATCCCCACCGCCCTTACTGATAAGCTTGAGCTCCTGTACCTTCCACCTTCCGGGGAAGATGCCCTGGACAATACAGGCATTGTAAACCCCGAGCATCTCCTCGGGTCGATTCCGAGCAAGTACTCCAATCGCCTCGGCCGGCACGCCGTCCGGTCCAGGAGCTTTACCCCCCTTCTGGCCCCTCGCCGCCATCTCCAGTTCCTCTGCCGTGAAGGGGGAGAGAATTCCACCATCAAGCGCCCCCCATTCTCCTTCCAACGGCGCGTGTGTGGGAAACAGACCATCCACGATCCTCTCAATCTCCTCCCCACTCAGTCGCGGGACGTCCGTAACCGCCTTTAACCTCCGCATCACGATCCTATAGCCGGTCCCCCAAGGGTTCCCGTTCAACTCGTTCCGCAGTTCCTCCCATTTCGCCTTCTTACTCGCGACAATCGCCCGCTTCAACTCCCTCCGACATCGCCTGAACTCGTCGGCCTCAGGCAGACCCGCGCCGCGTCGTCTCGCCCTAGTATATCTCCTCCTGCTGCGAAAGCAGGCCCGTCGGAGCTCCGCGATTTCCTGGGTCCACCAGTATACTGGTCTCCTCCCAGTATTCCGCCGCACCCGTGACATCGACGCATCACACGCCCGAGTAATGCGCCGCATCATATCGTCCGCCAAGGAGTTTGCGTCACTCCCGGTGCTCACCCCCGAGGCCCCGTCGAAGCTCACCAGGAGCGCCTCGGGGTTTAGATTCGCGACATTCCATCTGCGCGTGCCACGTCCGCCCGTCAGCGGAATGGGATTCGTCCCATCCGCGATCCGAAAGGTGATATACTGGTGATCACTCCCAGTGTAGTCCTCGAGTACCCTCCATCCTACCATCCCCCTAGCCAAGCCCTCGGATACGAGAGTAATATCCGGCGTGGTGTGCTCACACCCTGGCCTTCTGAAGGTAGTAGCACCGCCGGTGTTAGCCACTACCAAGCCAAGCCTGGCCGCCATGTCCAGGATGCTCCTCCCCCGCGCGTTCGTCGTCGCCCCGCCCCATTCGACAGCCCTGGCATTGAAATCGCCGGCCACTATCAGGGGACCACCGATCCTGCCCGCCTCATCCTCGATGAGGCCCAGTTTCGCCCGAAACTGTTCCATACCATCACTGGGAGTGAGATAGCAACTCATCAGTGTGAAACGTCCGGTCCCGACATACACATAGCAACAGCCCGCCCCATGTCGCGTAACCGTTACCCTGCCGGCGTCCGGTAGCCAAATCGCGGCCGTGCCCGCCTCATCATCAATCCACGTCCCCTGTACCTTCCGCCCATACTGTTCGCCGATCATCACCGCGTCCACGCGCCCCTCAACAACCATCTGCTCCAGCAGGGCGTCCGCAGTCCGGCTTCTGTGCATATTTGCCTGGAGTACCCTCATCTACTCCTCACCAGTGGGCACCTCCTTGAGCCCGGCAGGTGATCAGTGTGGGCTTTACCCGCATCCACACATTGGACACATTTCGGGGCTGACCTGCAGTCCTTCATCCTATGTCCCGGCCCGCCACACCTGATGCACATCTCCCCCCTGTCGGGGCCAGAGCAGTTCGCCCGAATGTGTCCCGTCCCAAGGCACCTATAGCACCTTATGACGTTCTCACACTCCCGCATCCTGGCCCGTATCCACCCAATCCTCACGAAACCGATCCTAACAAGTTCAGCCGCACCCTTAGCGGACAATGTCACGAAAGCGCGCACCTGCTCCCTAGTGTTCGGAGCAGTTATCCGCGTCCTAATCTCCTCCTCCGGGCTAGTGAGCAGCTTTCGAACCGCTGTCTCCACTTCATCCTTGTCAGTTAAGGAATCAAGATCCCGAATCTCGACCGTAGTGCGAGGCTTGAGCTCCGCGATAGTCGCCGTCTCCCGTATAGTGCTCTTCAGCCTCTGCACAAACTCTGGTCTGACCCTCTCTCCCCTTCCAAGCTCCAAGAGGATGGCCCCAGAGTTCGTCTTCCTGACAGTTCTCACCCCGACGGTGTCGTCAGTAGATATCCTGCTGCGCAGGTCCCGCAGCACATCCGCGTAACTGTGCCCGCTCGCAGGTCTTATTATGACCGCTTCCGGTTTAATGCGCCGGGGCCTTATGCCCCTCTCCTTGCTGGGGGCGTCAGGGCCCTCTTTTACCCCAGCCTTTCCTTTCTTCCGCGTCACGGTTTGCCAGCCCTCCTTTCCTTTCTCGGAGGACCCCGTTGTACCCACTCTTGTCTCCTTCGCCCTGGCCTTCTTCGAGCTTTCAGGTGCGGCAGGGCTCGTGGCCGCTCGTTTCACGCTCATCGCCATAGGGGCAGAAGCAACCTTTCCCCGTTGCCCAGTGGTCCTTTTGTGCGGTACTCTCTCTTCCTCCGCTGCCTTCCACGCGCGCCTGTAATTCAATACGACGTCCAGCAACTCCGAGATCTTAGACACACCAACCTTCACCTCGCCACTAATATTCCTCTGGCGGTTGAAGGCCCGTTGCATGCCACTCAGCACCGATCTACACTGTAGGATCGCTTCCTCTTCCATTTTCTTCATCCTGTGGATCAATTCAAATCGGGGGGAGCCCTCCGTACCCACCATCAGAGCCTCCTCCGGCTGCATAGTCCCCTCCGCACGTTCAGTGCCGCTCTGCGCCTGCGTGGGGGTGTCAGTCCGCTCCCGTGTCACAGCGACCACTGATGTTTTTTCCACTGCTTTCGCAGCCACAGTGTGGGTATTGAGTGCATCCGCTCTTTGAGTGTTAGTAGGGGTCCCTCCTTCGCCACTCGCAGGCGCGTCGGGTCCTGTCCCCAGGCCCCTAGCCAAGTTTCTGATCGATCCTCCACCCGCATTTAAGGGCGTTGTGGCAATAGCCGGGGGGGATCTGAGTAGCATATTGCTCCTTCTAAAGGCTACTCTCGCAGACACAAATTTTGTTTCTTCATTCTGTTCGATCGGGTCCCGACTTCGGGCCGCTATCCGTATACGAATGTGCAGTTTCCCCTTTGTCCCCATGGTTATCTATGAAACAGGGAGGCCATGCGAGGGTTGACTCTGTGCTTCATGGGCAACAGAGTTCAGAGCCAGGACGGGAACTAAACAGGATTCCTCAACTGTACCTGCACCACCAACTGAACGGTGACGTACACAGAACGTACCCGAAGGCTTGCCAAAGTTTTAGCGGGACGGAGGCAGCTGCAGCATTAACCCATCAGCCATTTCAGAAAGATGTCACTCTCGCCTACTAAGGTGATGGAATACTGCAGACCGTCAGCCCATGTCATCCAGTACCAAATCATTAATCCAATCCGTCAGCCATGTATCATTATCCATCGTCATCAACGGCGTCACCGGTTGTGGTGATCAGCCGTCCAAGTTTTGGTCCACGGGCGGTATTTTATTTCCCGCCTTCCCTGCAGTCCTGAACGAGCAGTCCTGCCGAGATTTCCCCTATCCGCCACCTGGGGACGCGTCCGATGGGAGACTTGGAAAAACTCCCCACGGATTATTATTATTATTATTATTATTATTATTATTATTATTATTATTATTATTATTATTATTATTATTATTATTATTATTATTATTATTATTATTATTATTATTATTATTATTATTATTATTATTATTATTATTATTATTATTATTATTATTATTATTATTATTATTATTATTATTATTATTATTATTATTATTATTATTATTATTATTATTATTATTATTATTATTATTATTATTATTATTATTATTATTATTATTATTATTATTATTATTATTATTATTATTATTATTATTATTATTATTATTATTATTATTATTATTATTATTATTATTATTATTATTATTATTATTATTATTATTATTATTATTAATATTATTATTATTATTATTATTATTATTATTATTATTATTATTATTATTATTATTATTATTATTATTATTATTATTATTAATATTATTATTATTATTATTATTATTATTATTATTATTATTATTATTATTATTATTATTATTATTATTATTATTATTATTATTATTAATATTATTATTATTATTATTATTATTATTATTATTATTATTATTATTATTATTATTATTATTATTATTATTATTATTATTAATATTATTATTATTATTATTATTATTATTATTATTATTATTATTATTATTATTATTATTATTATTATTATTATTATTATTATTATTATTATTATTATTATTATTATTATTATTATTATTATTATTATTATTATTATTATTATTATTATTATTATTATTATTATTATTATTATTATTATTATTATTATTATTATTATTATTATTATTATTATTATTATTATTATTATTATTATTATTATTATTATTATTATTATTATTATTATTATTATTATTATTATTATTATTATTATTATTATTATTATTATTATTATTATTATTATTATTATTATTATTATTATTATTATTATTATTATTATTATTATTATTATTATTATTATTATTATTATTATTATTATTATTATTATTATTATTATTATTATTATTATTATTATTATTATTATTATTATTATTATTATTATTATTATTATTATTATTATTATTATTATTATTATTATTATTATTATTATTATTATTATTATTATTATTATTATTATTATTATTATTATTATTATTATTATTATTATTATTATTATTATTATTATTATTATTATTATTATTATTATTATTATTATTATTATTATTATTATTATTATTATTATTATTATTATTATTATTATTATTATTATTATTATTATTATTATTATTATTATTATTATTATTATTATTATTATTATTATTATTATTATTATTATTATTATTATTATTATTATTATTATTATTATTATTATTATTATTATTATTATTATTATTATTATTATTATTATTATTATTATTATTATTATTATTATTATTATTATTATTATTATTATTATTATTATTATTATTATTATTATTATTATTATTATTATTATTATTATTATTATTATTATTATTATTATTATTATTATTATTATTATTATTATTATTATTATTATTATTATTATTATTATTATTATTATTATTATTATTATTATTATTATTATTATTATTATTATTATTATTATTATTATTATTATTATTATTATTATTATTATTATTATTATTATTATTATTATTATTATTATTATTATTATTATTATTATTATTATTATTATTATTATTATTATTATTATTATTATTATTATTATTATTATTATTATTATTATTATTATTATTATTATTATTATTATTATTATTATTATTATTATTATTATTATTATTATTATTATTATTATTATTATTATTATTATTATTATTATTATTATTATTATTATTATTATTATTATTATTATTATTATTATTATTATTATTATTATTATTATTATTATTATTATTATTATTATTATTATTATTATTATTATTATTATTATTATTATTATTATTATTATTATTATTATTATTATTATTATTATTATTATTATTATTATTATTATTATTATTATTATTATTATTATTATTATTATTATTATTATTATTATTATTATTATTATTATTATTATTATATATTAAATTATATTAGTATATTGAAATTATTATTATTATTATTATTATTAATTATAATTATATTATTATTATTATATTATTATTATATTATTTTTATTATTATTATTATTATTATTATTATTATTATTATATTATTATTATTATTATTATTATTATTATTATTCATTATTATTATTATTATTATTATTATTATTATTATTATTATTATTATTATTATTATTATTATTATTATTATTATTATTATTATTATTATTATTATTATTATTATTATTATTATTATTATTATTATTATTATTATTATTATTATTATTATATTATTATTATTATTATTATTATAATTATTATTATTATATTATTATTATTATTATTATTATTATTATTATTATTATTATTATTATTATTATTATTATTATTATTATTATTATTATTATTATTATTATTATTATTATTATTATTATTATTATTATTATTATTATTATTATTATTATTATTATTATTATTATTATTATTATTATTATTATTATTATTATTATTATTATTATTATTATTATTATTATTATTATTATTATTATTATTATTATTATTATTATTATTATTATTATTATTATTATTATTATTATTATTATTATTATTATTATTATTATTATTATTATTATTATTATTATTATTATTATTATTATTATTATTATTATTATTATTATTATTATTAATATTATTATTATTATTATTATTATTATTATTTTATTATTATTATTATTATTATTATATTATTATTATTATTATTATTATTATTATTATTATTATTATTATTATTATTATTATTATTATTATTATTATTATTATTATTATTATTATTATTATTATTATTATTATTATTATTATTATTATTATTATTATTATTATTATTATTATTATTATTATTATTATTATTATTATTATTATTATTATTATTATTATTATTATTATTATTATTATTTTATTATTATTATTATTATTATTTATTATTATTATTATTATTATTATTATTATTATTATTATTATTATTATTATATTATTATTATTATTATTATTATTATTATTATTATTATTATTATTATTATTATTATTATTATTATTATTATTATTATTATTATTATTATTATTATTATTATTATTATTATTATTATTATTATTATTATTATTATTATTATTATTATTATTATTATTATTTTATTATTATTATTATTATTATGTATTATTATTATTATTATTATTATTATTATTATTATTATTATTATTATTATTATTATTATTATTATTATTATTATTATTATTATTGTTATTATTATTATTATTATTATTATTATTATTATTATTATTATTATTATTTATTATATTATTATTATTATTATTATTATTATTATTTTATTATTATATTATTTTATTATTATTATTATTATTATTATTATATATTATTATTATTATTATTATTATTATATTATTATTATTATTATTATTATTATTATTATTATTATTATTATTATTATTATTATTATTATTATTATTATTATTATTATTATTATTATTATTATTATTATTATTATTATTATTATTATTTTTATTTTTTTTTTTTTTTTTTTTGTTTTTTTTTTTTTTTTTGGCAAGGTAGGGTTTAAAATGCCTTCGCACTTACAGCGACCGTCGTCAGCTGCGTCGAGTGGTGAATCCACTAAAACAATCCCTCCTCCTTTCCTGGGGTATATTCCCCTCCCGGGACGGCTCTCGGCATTACTTCGGGAGGGGCACAGCTTTATGTCAACAGACCAATATCACCGTGCACCCACGTCTGGGTACGCCATATTGCCAGCCGTCCTCGCTGGATCTTCCACTAAGTGCCTACTGGTGTGGTCTGAGCCTCTCGCATTGCATCGAGGTCCTTCTTCTTTCTCCGCAAGACGTATTCCACGTAGTCCTTCACTGTTCTCCAATTTTCCTCACACTCCAGCATCTTAGATATAACTCCTGTAGGATTGAATCCGCCAATCCGTTCTACGACGGCACTTCTCTCGGTGTGCCATCGGGTGCAGCTGAAAAACGTATGTTCAGCATCGTCATCCGCAGCCCCGCAGTAAAGGCAGCCGGGGTCATCTACTTTGCCCATACGGAATAGATACTTCCGGAAGTATCCGTGACCCGATAAGAATTGTGTCAGGAAGTAATTCACCTCCCCGAAACGTCTCCGAACCCATCCCTCTATATCAGAGATGAGCTTCGCCGTCCATCTTCCAGTGGTCTCTGCGAACCGCCTGTCCTGCCATCGCCGAATGGTCCGGGACCTCCGTTCTCCAGTGCTCATACCAGGACGATCCCCCCTCGAGTCCCATGCCTCCTTTCGCTCTCGCGCCAAAAGATCGATTGGCACCTCCCCACTTATCACGAGAATTGCTGCGGACGAAACCGTGCGGTAGGCCGAAGCAACTCTGAGTGCCGCTGTACGCTGCACAGCCTCAAGCACTCTGCGCTTGGTCCTAGCCCCTGCCGCATCTCCCCATATCTCACTGCCATACAACAGTATCGATCCTGTGGCTGCCATAATCATCCTCCTCTTACTCTGCGTCGGACCGCCTATATTCGCCATCAACCTGGCAAGTACGCCCGTCACCTTCGCCGCCTTGGTCGCCGCATGCTGAACCTGAGCCCAGAAACTCAGTCTGCAATCAAATCTTACGCCCAAGTATTTCAACGTCCTCCGCGTTATCAGGGATATATCGCCCATCTGTATGCTAACCTCGAGTGGTATGTGGCTCCGCGTCATCAGGATCACCTCAGTCTTGTGCCCAGCAAGTTCAAGGCCGTGGTCCTCGAGCCAAGTCTGGGTCCTGATCATAACCTGGTTCAGCTTCCTCCTGACGTCATCCATGTCCCGCGCCGAGATAACTGCCGCTATGTCATCTGCGTAGCCAACCAGGTGCGTATCCTCTGGCATCTCAACACTGAAAATCCCATCATAAGCCAGGTTCCATAGATCAGGGCCCAAGATGGATCCCTGGGCAGCTCCGGATGTAATCGACTTAGCTCTTTGGCCATCTGGTATATCATAGAGCAATTCGCGCTCCCTTAGATAATCCCGGAGAATTCTCACCAGGTATGCTGGGATGTGAAATCTCTCCCGCAGAGCCTTCATGATGTCGATCCACCGTAGGCTATTAAAAGCATTACGCACATCGAGCGTGGCTTAAACAATTATCCTCTTCGGATAGTAGCGCCGGTGTTGGGCGCATTTGAAGTGTTCCACCACATCCTCAATTGCACCAAGAGTCGTCCTTCCGGGGCGAAAACCATGTTGCCTCTCCGACAAACCTCCTGCCGATTCAACGGATTCCGCCAGCCTCCTCTGCAGTAGCTTCTCCAAAAGCTTGCCCGCGCAGTCCAGCAAGCAAAGCGGACGGTATGCCGATGGCCGCGTCGGGTCGCCCCCGCTCTTGGCGATAAGCATGAGCCTCTGTACTTTCCATCGCTTAGGAAAAATACCCTGAGCGATGCAAGCGTTGTACATCTCAAGCATTATGCCCGGCCGATTCTCAGCAAGAAGTCTGATGACTTCGGCCGGTACACCGTCCGGCCCAGGGGCTTTACCCAATTTAAGGCCCCGTGCCGCGATCCTCAACTCCTCCGTGGTAAATGGGGTAAACGTCCCACCATCGTCCAGTTCCCCTTCCTGGCACAGGGGCGGGTGTGTGGGGAACAAACTATCCACAATACCAGTAACCTCGTCCTCGCCCAATTGCGGGACGGTCGCGCCTGCTCTTAGCTTCCGCATCACTATCCTATAGCCGGATCCCCACGGGTTCCTATTCAGCTCATTCCGGAGCTCCTCCCATTTCGCCTTCTTAGTCGTGATTATCGCCAATTTCAGCGCCCTTCGAGATCGCCTATACTCCTCGAACTCAAGTGAAGCTTCACCGCGTCGTCTTGCCCTAGTGCATATCCTCCTATTACGGAAGCAGGCTCGTCTGAGCTCAGCGATTTCCGGAGTCCACCAGTATACTGGTCGCCTCCTTGATCCGCGTCCTACGCGGGGCATCGATGCATCACAACTCCGAACAATACGCTGCATCATAGCGCCCGCCAGGGTGTTCGCATCGCTCATGGTAGGTACCAACGAAATTTCATCGAAGTTCAGTAGAAACGCTTCGGGGTTCAGATTGGCCACGCTCCATTTGCGTGTGCCTCTCACTCCTGTCGTAGGGGTGCGATTTGCGCCATCAACCATCCGGAAAGTGATATACTGGTGGTCGCTCCCAGTATAGTCCTCCAACACTCTCCATCCGTCCACTGCCCCAGCCAGACTCTCAGATACGAGAGTAATGTCTGGCGTGGTATATTCGCACCCCGGTCTCCTAAAGGTAGTGGCCCTACCAGTGTTCAACACTAGCAGACCGAGTCTGGCAGCCATGTCCAGAATATACCTTTCCCGTGTGTTCGTCGTCGCGTCGCCCCATTCGGCGGCTTTGGCATTGAAATCCTCAGCCACTATTATGGGCCCGTTTATTTCGCTCACCCTATCCTCAATAAGATCCAGTTTCGTCCTAAACTGCTCTATGCTATCGCTGGGAGTGAGATAGCAGCTCATCATCGCATAGCATCCAGTCTCAACGTACGCGTAACAACGACCGTTCCCGTATCGCGTAACCCGGATATCACTGGCGCTAGGCAGCCAGAGTGCGGCCGTCCCCGCCTCATCCGCGAACCATGTACCCCGGGCGATTCGCCCATATTGTTCGCTGATTATGACTGCATCTACCCGTTTCTCGTCAACCATCTGCTCGAGCAGGGCATCTGCAGTACGGCTCCTGTGCAAGTTTGCCTGGAGTATCCTCACCTTCCCCTCGCCAGTGGGCATCTCCCTGATCCCGGCAGGTGATCAGTCCGATCACGCCCTGCATCCACACAGTGAACACATTTCGAGATTGCCTTGCAATCTCTCATCTTGTGTCCGGGTTTCCCGCACCTAATGCACGAGTCCCCTCTGTCCGGGCCAGTGCAATTCGCACGAATATGCCCCATCCCGAAGCAGCGATAGCATCTCGTGAGGCTCTCGCACGCCCGTACCCTGGTCCGAATCCATCCGATCCGTATATACCCGGTCTCCACCAGTTCCGCTGCACCCTCCGCGGATAGGGTGACAAAGGCCCGTACCTGCTCCCGCGTGTTCGGTGCCGTTATCCTCGTCACTATCCCCTCCTCCGGGTTAGTGAGCAACTTCCGAACTGCCCCTTCTACCTCCTCCTTGTCCGTTAAGGAATCTAAGTCCCTTATCTCGACCGTACCACGTGGCCTAAGTCCCTCGATGGACGCCGCTCCCGTATGGTACCTTTCAATCGCTGGACAAACTCCGGCCTAACCCTTTCCCCTTTTCCGAGTTCCAAAAGGATGGCTCCAGCTTTCGTTTTCCTCACGGTCTTCACCTCAACCGAGTCGTCGGTTGGCATACCGCTGCGCAGTTCCCTCAGTACCCCTGCGTAGCTCTGTCCCTCTGCGGGCCTAATTATGACCGCCTCTGGTCTCAGTCGCCGCTGCCGCAGCCTGCTCCCCCCGCTGGGCGCATCAGGTTTCCTCCCCGATCTTCCTGCCCCACTCCTCTTCGTGACAGTTCGCCAGCCCTCCGTTTCCTCCTCAGGGAGTCCTACTTTGCTCGTGCCGGGTTCCTTTGCCCTGGCCTTCTTGGAGTTCTTAGGGGCAGCAGGGCTAGTGGCCGTCCGCTTTGTGTTCCCCGCCACAGGGGTGGAAGGAACCATTCCCCGCTGGGCCTCGGGTTCTCTGTGCGACGTTCTCCTCCTCTCCGCCGCTTTCCATGAACGTCTGTAGTTAAGCATGACGTCCAATAGCTCCGATATCTTAAACACTCCAGCTTTGACCTCTCCACTAATGTTCTTCTGTCGGCCAAAGGCTCGCTGCATGCCGCTGATCACCGATCGGCATTGCAGAATGGTGTCCTCTTCCATTTTTCTCATCTTGTGGATCAGCTCTATTTGGGGTGAACTTTCCATCCCTATGCTATCCACTCCTTCCATCTGGGCGGTAATCTCCGTCCGAACAGTGTCGCTAACCACCCGGGTGGGGGTATCGACCCGCTGCTGGTTCGGCAGGGCGGTAGCCGGTACCGTCGCCACTGGCCCCATGGGCCCAGTGTGAGCCTTGAGCGCCCCTTCTCTCCGTGCGCCGGTGCCGGGTTCTCCGCTTTCCATGAACGTCTGTAGTTAAGCATGACGTCCAATAGCTCCGATATCTTGGACACTCCAGCTTTGACCTCTTCACTAATGTTCTTCTGTCGGCCAAAGGCTCGCTGCATGCCGCTGATCACCGATCGGCATTGCAGAATGGTGTCCTCTTCCATTTTTCTCATCTTGTGGATCAGCTCTATTTGGGGTGAACTTTCCATCCCTATGCTATCCACTCCTTCCGTCTGGGCGGTAATCTCCGTCCGAACAGTGTCGCTAACCACCCGGGTGGGGGTATCGACCCGCTGCTGGTTCGGCAGGGCGGTAGCCGGTACCGTCGCCACTGGCCCCATGGGCCCAGTGTGAGCCTTGAGCGCCCCTTCTCTCCGTGCGCCGGTGCCGGGTTCTCCGGCACTGCTCCTGGAAGCATTGGGTGGAGTTTCCACACCCCTGACAGAAGTCCGAGTTAAGCCGGGATTTACCGCCACTGTGCCCCTCATCGGGGGTGATCTAAGGAGCAGGCTGCTCCTTTTGAAGGCTACACCTGCTCCATTTCGTCTCTGACCCTTCTATCCTGGTCCTCTCCTACAACATTCCTATCCGCCGTCTGCGTCTTCTCCACGTTCTGTTTTTGTTTTTCTGTGTTCATTTTCATTCAATTGAGTCCCGACTTCAGGCCGCTATCCGCATACGAATGTGCAGTTTCCCTAATTGTCCCCATGGTTATCTATGAAACAGGGAGGCCATGCGAGGGTTGACTCTGTGCTTCATGGGCAACAGAGTTCAGAGCCAGGACGGGAACTAAACAGGACTCCTCAACTGTACCTGCACCACCAACTCAATGACGACGTATGTGGAACGTACCTGAAGGCTTGCCAAAGTTTTAACAGGACGGAGGCAGCTGCAGCATTAGCCCATCAGCCGTTTCAGGGAGATGTCACTCTCGCTTACTAAGATGATGGAATACCACAGACCGTCAGCCCGTAACATCAAACCATATCATCAATCCATTCCGTTTACCATGCACTCTCCAATCCGTCATCATCAGCACCACCATTTATGGTGATACCGTCCATAGTTTTGGTCCGCGGGCGGTATTTTATTTCCCGCCTTCCCTGCAGTTCTGATGAACAGACCTGCCGAGAACTCCCCTATCCGCCACCTGGGGACACGTCCGATGGGAGACTAGGAAAAACTCCGCACGGAATTATTATTATTATTATTATTATTACTATTATTATTATTATTATTATTATTATTATTATTATTATTATTATTATTATTATTATTATTATTATTATTATTATTATTATTATTATTATTATTATTATTATTATTATTATTATTATTATTATTATTATTATTATTATTATTATTATTATTATTATTATTATTATTATTATTATTATTATTATTATTATTATTATTATTATTATTATTATTATTATTATTATTATTATTATTATTATTATTATTATTATTATTATTATTATTATTATTATTATTATTATTATTATTATTATTATTATTATTATTATTATTATTATTATTATTATTATTACTATTATTATTATTATTATTATTATTATTATTATTATTATTATTATTATTATTATTATTATTATTATTATTATTATTATTATTATTATTATTATTATTATTATTATTATTATTATTATTATTATTATTATTATTATTATTATTATTATTATTATTATTATTATTATTATTATTATTATTATTATTATTATTATTATTATTATTATTATTATTATTATTATTATTATTATTATTATTATTATTATTATTATTATTATTATTATTATTATTATTATTATTATTATTATTATTATTATTATTATTATTATTATTATTATTATTATTATTATTATTATTATTATTATTATTATTATTATTATTATTATTATTATTATTATTATTATTATTATTATTATTATTATTATTATTATTATTATTATTATTATTATTATTATTATTATTATTATTATTATTATTATTATTATTATTATTATTATTATTATTATTATTATTATTTTTTTTTTTTTTTTTTTTTTTTTTTTGGCAAGGTAGGGTTGAAAATGCCTTCGCACTTACAGCGACCGTCGTCAGCTGCGTCGAGTGGTGAATCCACTAAAACAATCCCTCCTCCTTTCCTGGGGTGTATTCCCCTCCCGGGACGGCTCTCGGCATTACTTCGGGAGGGGCCCAGCTTAATGTCAACAGACCAATATCACCGTGCACCCACGTCTGGGTACGCCATATTGCCAGCCGTCCTCGCTGGTTTTTCCACTAAGTCCCAACTGGTGTGGTCCGATCCTCTCGTATTGCATCGAGGTCCTTCTTCTTCCTCCGCAAGACGTATTCCGCGTAGTCCTTTACTGTCCTCCAATTTTCCTCACACTCAAGCATTCTAGATATAACTACTGTAGGATTGAATCCGCCAATCCGTTCTACGACGGCACTTCTCTCGGTGTGCCATCGGGTGCAGCTGAAAAACGTATGTTCAGCATCGTCATCCGCAGCCCCGCAGTAAACGCAGCTGGGGTCATCTACTCTGCCCATACGGTATAGATACTTCCGGAAGTATCCATGACCCGATAGGAATTGTGTCAGGAAGTAATTCACCTCCCCGAAACGTCTCCGAACCCATCCCTCTATGTCAGAGATGAGCTTCGCCGTCCAT
This sequence comes from Trichopoda pennipes, assembly GCA_030448955.1. Taxonomy (NCBI): domain Eukaryota; kingdom Metazoa; phylum Arthropoda; class Insecta; order Diptera; family Tachinidae; genus Trichopoda; species Trichopoda pennipes. The sequence continues at coordinate 142,337 of JASKUP010000163.1, forward strand.
CTTCCAGTGGTCTCTGCCAACCACCTGTCCTGCCATCGCCGAATGGTCCGGGACCTCCGTTCTCCAGTGCTCATACCAGGACGATCCCACCTCGAGTCCCATGCCTCCTTTCGCTCTCGCGCCAAAAGATCGATTGGCACCTCCCCACTTATCACGAGAACTGCTGCGGACGAAACCGTGCGGTAGGCCGAAGCAACTCTGAGTGCCGCTGTACGCTGCACAGCCTCAAGCACTCTTCGCTTGGTCCTAGCCCCTGCCGCATCTCCCCATATCTCACTGCCATACAACAGTATCGATCTTGTGGTTGCCATTATCATCCTCCTCTTACTCTGCGTCGGACCGCCTATATTCGCCATCAACCTGGCAAGTACGCCCGTCACCTTCGCCGCCTTGGTCGCCGCATGCTGAACCTGAGCCCAGAAGCTCAGTCTGCAATCAAGTCTTACGCCCAAGTATTTCAACGTCCTCCGCGTCATCAGGGATGTATCTCCCATCTGTATGCCAACTTCGAGTGGCATGTGGCTCCGCGTCATTAGGATCACCTCAGTCTTGTGTCCGGCAAGTTCAAGGCCGTGGTCCTCGAGCCAGGTCTGGGTCCTGATCATAACCTGGTTCAGCTTCCTCCTGACGTCATCCATGTCTCGCGCCGAGATAACCGCCGCTATATCATCCGCATAGCCCACAAGGTGTGTTTCCTCTGGCATCTCCACACTAAAGATCCCATCGTAAGCCAGGTTCCATAGATCAGGGCCCAAGATGGATCCCTGGGCAGCCCCGGATGTGATCGACTTAGCTCTTTGGCCATCTGGTATGTCATAGAGCAATTCGCGCTCCTTCAAATAATTCCGGAGAATTCTCACCAGGTATGCTGGGATGTGAAATCTCTCCCGCAGAGCCTTCATGATGTCGATCCACCGTAGGCTATTAAAAGCATTACGCACATCGAGCGTGGCTAAAACAATTATCCTCTTCGGATAGTAGCGCCTATGTTGGGCGCATTTAAAACGCCTCACCACATCCTCAATTGCACCAAGAGTCGTCCTTCCGGGGCGAAAACCATGCTGCCTCTCCGACAATCCTCCCGCCGATTCAACGGATTCCGCCAATCTCCGTTGCAATAACTTCTCCAATAGCTTGCCCGCGCAGTCCAACAGACAAAGCGGACGGTATGCCGACGACTGCGTCGGGTCACCCCCGCTCTTGGCGATAAGCATGAGCCTCTGTATCTTCCACCGCCTAGGAAAAATACCCTGAGCGATACAGGCGTTGTACACCTCAAGCATCATGCCCGGCCGATTCTCAGCAAGAAGTCTGATGACCTCGGCCGGTACACCGTCCGGCCCGGGGGCTTTGCCCCCCTTAAGGCCCCGCGCCGCGATCCTCAACTCGTCCGTGGTAAATGGGGTGAACGTCCCATCATCGTCCAGTTCCCCCTCCTGTCGCAGGGGCGGGTGTGTGGGGAACAAGCTATCCACGATGCCAGTAATCTCATCCTCGCCTAATTGCGGGACGGTTGCGCCTGCCCTTAACCTCCGCATCACTATCCTATAGCCGGATCCCCACGGGTTCCTATTCAGCTCATTCCGGAGCTCCTCCCATTTCGCCCTCTTAGCCGCGATTATCGCCACTTTCAGCGCCCTTCGAGATCGCCTATACTCCTCGGCCTCAGGTACAGCCGCCCCGCGTCGCCTTGTCCTAGTAAGTATCCTCCTATTACGGAGGCAGGCACGTCTGAGCTCAGCGATTTCCGGAGTCCACCAGTATACTGGTCGCCTCCTTGATCCGCGCCCTACACGGGGCATCGATGCATTACAACTCCGAACAATACGCTGCATCATAGCGCCCGCCAGGGTGTTCGCATCGCTCATGGTAGGTACCAACGAAATTTCATCGAAGTTCAACAGAAACGCTTCGGGGTTCAGATTGGCCACGCTCCATTTGCGTGTGCCTCTCACTCCTGTCGTGGGGGTGCGATTCGCGCCATCAACCATCTGGAAAGTGATATACTGGTGGTCGCTCCCAGTATAGTCCTCCAACACTCTCCATCCGTCCACTGCCCCAGCCAGACTCTCAGATGCGAGAGTAATGTCTGGCGTGGTATATTCGCACCCCGGTCTCCTAAAGGTAGTGGCCCTGCCAGTGTTTAGCACTAGCAGACCAAGTCTGGCAGCCATGTCCAGAATATACCTTCCCCGTGTGTTCGTTGTCGCGTCGCCCCATTCGGCGGCTTTGGCATTGAAATCTCCAGCCACTATTATGGGCCCGTTTATTTCGCTCACCCTATCCTCAATAAGATCCAGTTTCGTCCTAAACTGCTCTATGCTATCGCTGGGAGTGAGATAGCAGCTCATCATCGCATAGCATCCAGTCTCAACGTACGCGTAGCAACGACCGTTTCCGTATCGCGTAACCCGGATATTACTGGCGCTAGGCAGCCAGAGTGCGGCCGTCCCCGCCTCATCCGCGAACCATGTACCCCGGGCGATTCGCCCATATTGTTCGCTGATTATGACTGCATCCACCCGTTTCTCGCCAACCATCTGCTCGAGCAGGGCATCTGCAGTACGGCTCCTGTGCAAGTTTGCCTGGAGTATCCTCACCTTCCCCTCGCCAGTGGGCATCTCCCTGACCCCGGCAGGTGATCAGTCCGATCACGCCCTGCATCCACACAGTGAACACATTTTGAGATTGCCTTGCAATCTCTCATCTTGTGTCCGGGTTTCCCGCACCTAATGCACGAGTCCCCTCTGTCCGGGCCAGTGCAATTCGCACGAATATGCCCCATTCCGAAGCATCGATAGCACCTCGTGAGGTTCTCGCACGCCCGTATCCTGGTACGAATCCATCCGATCCGTATATACCCGGTCTCGACCAATTTCGCCGCACCCTCCGCGGATAGGGTGACGAATGCCCGTACCTGCTCCCGCGTGTTCGGTGCCGTTATCCTCGTCCTCATCTCCCCCTCTGGGCTAGTGAGCAACTTCCGGATTGCCCCCTCTACTTCCTCCTTGTCCGTTAAGGAGTCGAGGTCCCTGATCTCGACCGTACCACGAGGTTTAAGTCCCTCTATGGACGCCGCTCCTCTTATGGTACCCTTTAATCGCTGGACAAACTCCGGCCTAACCCTTTCCCCTTTTCCAAGTTCCAAAAGGATGGCTCCAGCCTTCGTTTTCCTGACGGTCTTCACTCCAACCGAGTCGTCAGCTGGCATACCGCTGCGCAGTTCCCTCAGCACCTCTGCGTAGCTTTGCCCCTCTGCGGGCCTAATTATGACCGCCTCTGGCCTGATCCGTCGCTGCCGCAACCTGCTCCCTCCGCCAGGCGCATCAGGTTTCTTCCCCGATCTTCCCGCCCCACTCCTTTTCGCGACAGTTCGCCAGCCCTCCGTTTCCTCCTCAGGGAGTCCTACTTTGCCCGTGCCGGGTTCCCTCGCTCTGGCCCTCTTGGAGTTCCCAGGGGCAGCAGGGCTAGTGGCCACGCGCTTTGTGTTCCCTGCCATAGGTATGGAAGGACCTTTCTCGTGCCGGACCTCAGGTTTTTCGTGCGACGTTCTACTCCTTTCTGCCGCCTTCCATGCACGTCTGTAGTTAAGCATGACGTCCAATAATTCCGATATCTTGGACACGCCAGCCTTAACCTCTCCACTAATGTTCTTCTGTCGGCCGAAAGCCCGCTGCATGCCGCCGATCACGGATCTGCATTGCAGAATTGCGTCCTCTTCCATTTTCTTCATTTTGCAGATCAGCTCCAGTCGGGGAGAACTCTCCTCTCTTAACTCATCCGTAATCTCCCCCCGAACAGTGTCGTCAACAGCCCGGGTGGGGGTATCGACCCGCTGCTGGTTCGACAGGGCGCTATCCGGTGCTGTCCTCACTGGCCCCGTGGCCCCAGTATGAACCTTGGGCGCCTCAACTCTCCGTGCGCTGGTAACGGGTTCTCTGGCACTGTCCCTGGAAGCATTGGGTGTAGTTTCCGCACCTCTGACAGTAGTCCGGGTCAAGCCGGGATTTATCGCCACTGTGCCCCTCATCGGGGGTGATCTAAGGAGTCTGCTGCTCCTCTTAAAGGCCGCTCCCGCAGCCATTTCGTCTCCGGCCCTTTTATCCTGGTCCTCTCCTTCAACATTCCTCTCCACCATCTGCGTCTTCTCCACGTTCTGTTTATTCGTATTCATCTCCTGTCCAATTGAGTCCCGACTTCAGGCCGCTATCCGCATACGAATGTGCAGTTTCCCTGAACGTCCCCATGGTTATCTATGAAACAGGGAGGCCATGCGAGGGTTGACTCTGTGCTTCATGGGCAACAGAGTTCAGAGCCAGGACGGGAACTAAACAGGCCTCAACTGTACCTGCACCACCAACTCAATGACGACATATACGGAACGTACCTGAAGGCTTGCCAAAGTTTTAACAGGACGGAGGCAGCTGCAGCATTAGCCCATCAGCCGTTTCAGGGAGATGTCACTCTCGCTTACTAAGATGATGGAATACTGCAGACCGTCAGCCCGTATCATCAAAATCCATACCGTCAACCCATCTCGTGAACCATGCACTATCCAATCCGTCATCGTCAGCACCACCATTTATGGTGATGCCGTCCATAGTTTTGGTCCGCGGGCGGTATTTTATTTCCCGCCTTCCCTGCAGTTCTGATGAACAGACCTGCCGAGATTTCCCCTATCCGCCACCTGGGGACACGTCCGATGGGAGACTAGGAAAAACTCCGCACGGAATTATTATTATTATTATTATTATTATTATTATTATTATTATTATTATTATTATTATTATTATTATTATTATTATTATTATTATTATTATTATTATTATTATTATTATTATTATTATTATTATTATTATTATTATTATTATTATTATTATTATTATCATTATTATTATTATTATTATTATTATTATTATTATTATTATTATTATTATTATTATTATTATTATTATTATTATTATTATTATTATTATTATTATCATTATTATTATTATTATTATTATTATTATTATTATTATTATTATTATTATTATTATTATTATTATTATTATTATTATTATTATTATTATTATTATTATTATTATTATTATTATTATTATTATTATTATTATTATTAATATTATTATTATTATTATTATTATTATTATTATTATTATTATTATTATTATTATTATTATTATTATTATTATTAATATTATTATTATTATTATTATTATTATTATTATTATTATTATTATTATTATTATTATTATTATTATTATTATTATTATTAATATTATTATTATTATTATTATTATTATTATTATTATTATTATTATTATTATTATTATTATTATTATTATTATTAATATTATTATTATTATTATTATTATTATTATTATTATTATTATTATTATTATTATTATTATTATTATTATTATTATTATTATTATTATTATCATTATTATTATTATTATTATTATTATTATTATTATTATTATTATTATTATTATTATTATTATTATTATTATTATTATTATTATTATTATTATTATTATTATTATTATTATCATTATTATTATTATTATTATTATTATTATTATTATTATTATTATTATTATTATTATTATTAAAAAGGATGTACTAGTCGAGAAGAGTGGAGATGCGAAAATTGAAGACGAGGCTAGCGTCTTTCGAAAACAGAGCAGGATTTTGCGCTCACCAATCAGCACGGCGCTAAGACCAGCCGAAAAACAGGATTTAGGAGCACAAGGAGCAATATCGAATGGAACGCAGCGATTGCAACAAGAGGAAAAAAAGGACGAAAAGGAGATAAGTATTTCGACGACGGTAGAAGGTTCCCAGGGCACGGTAAACAGGCGACCGCTTATGTCGAAGGAAAAGGATTTGGGATCCACACCTACGACACCGTTGACACCCACCACAAGAGGACAGAAGGAGAACGGGTGCAAATCTCCAAATCAGGAATTCATCGCTAGGATGAGAGCAGAGGAGACTACTGCTATCTCAAATATGAAAAAGGCTCTGGGGAAGATCAAAGCTGCGCTTCAGAGACAGCGTAATATAAGCATGGAGGTACGTATAGGAGTCCAGCAGATCGATGAGCTCGTGTGTATAGCGGAAACTTGCCGAGTTAACTGGCTAAAAATGGAGAGCAGAGGGAAACTTTCGCGAGAAAGGAATATTGAACTGAACCCAGGAGGGACTATGGAAACACCCAACACCGGGAATACCAAGAGAGCAGCCAGCAGCCCAGTGGAAATACTGAACAAGACAAAGAGACTACGCGATGGTTGGCAAACTGTGGAACATAGGAAGAAGGTCTTACGCAGAGAAGACAGGGCGGAGAACAGGGCAAATAAGGACCAGGATATAGAACGGGGTCCAGAAAAAAACGACGAAGCAAGGATAAGGAGCAGACCACCGAAAAGAAAAGCGGAGGCTATTATAGCCAAACCACGTGAAGGTTACACATATGCGGACGTGTTAAAGATGTTAAGAAATCGCAATGGAAATGATGGCAAAGGCAATGTGAGGACGATCAGGAAGACTAGAACGGGTTCTCTCATAGTGGAAATGGAGAAGGGAGAGCAGATAAATCCGGAATTACTCCTTAAGGTTAGGGAAATTCTCGGAGATTCCGCCGAGATCCGCAACGTAGCGCCGCGGATCACGCTGGAAATTCGGGATCTGGATGTCCTTACCACACCTCAGGAGATTGAGGAATCCATACGGGGCATGACGCAAACTAACGGTGAGCCTATGGTTGTAAGAATCACAAAGCCCAACAGTAGAGAACTTGTGAGGGCCTTCGTGACGGTGTCCCAGGGGCTGGCTGAGCAATTGCTCAAGATGGAGTTCATTAAGATAGGCTGGTGTCGGGTAAGACTGAGAAGATACGAAAGCGTGAGAAGATGCTTCAGATGTTTCGGCGCGGGACACGAACAGTGGAATTGCACCGGACCTGACAGGAAGGGTCAGGGGATATGTATCCGCTGTGGACAAGCGGGACACTTGAGGAGGACATGCACAAATGCACCAAAGTGCTGCCTATGTATTGAGGCGGGGCACAAACAGATAGACCACCCGGCCGGATCGGTTAAGTGCTATGTGGCAACAGGGGCTGTAGCATCAAAATGAGGATACTACAAGCCAATATGCACAGGAGCAGGATAGCTGATGCACTCTTGGATCAGTTGCAAATGGAGAAGAACGCCAACATAATACTCATCAGTGAACAATATGGAAGGCCGAAAAGCGGCATTTGGATCGAGGACACCAGCGGAACGGCAGCAATATGGGTACCAACGTGCAGCAAACTGGATATTGGCTGCAAAGGTCATGGAACTGGATTCGCTTGGCTGAGCACGCACGGGCTAACGCTCTTTAGCTGCTACTTGACACCGAACGAAGAGCAGGAGGCTTTTCGGGCCAAGCTGCATAGTATAGAGGACAGAGCGATGGAAATTGGAGGACCTCTGATTATTGGGGGGGATTTTAATTCCCACGCATACGAATGGGGATCGCGGACAACGAACTCCCGGGGCAGGCTGGTTATGGACATGTCGGCCAGAATGGGACTGGTCATCGTGAACAGAGGAAACGTGGCGACCTTCAGGAGACCGGGATGCGAGGGAACTATCCCGGACATCACAATGGCG